>JAJJMB010008334.1:1815942-2328984 GCA_023531105.1 Papaver atlanticum
GTAATATACGGCTAGGTATTTCCCAACCGTAAACATATTACGGATGCTTTTCCTAACCGTTTTCTGGGTAACGGTCGGGAGTTTCTAACCGAAAACATGTGCAAGTTTATTTGAAAACAATTATATGCATTTACGGCTAGGTTATGTGAAGCATCGACCTAGCCGTAAGTGCTAAAAAAATTCAATATTGTTGATTTTTTCCTCATTGTTCTTAGATTAGACAAATGGAAAGACTAACATTCATTCATTTACGCAAAGTTATAAAAATTCATCCGTCCAAATCCATAACCAAACAACGATAATAGTAAATAGACAAAGTCTTAGATAATAAAAAATCCATGAAGTAAAATACTAGAAAGCCACTAAATAGTCATTCACTTGATTCCTCCTCTGAATCCGAGCGCAAAAACGCATCCAAATTGTCGTCCTCTTTCTCTTGTTCCACAACCTGTTCTATAACTCTAGGTTTTTTTATCTCTTCCACTGCCACCTTAAATTGGAGTTTTTTTTACCTCCACCACGTCCACCTCAAGCCCTTGTTCCATCACGGCCACCTTTTTCACCGCGACCACGGCCACCTTTTTTACCTCCTCCACGACCGCCTCGACCACCTTTTCCTTGCTTTGATTGAACTTGCTCACCGGAGGGAGTATCCGAGTCGTCGCTAGAAGAAGGATACCTAGCCCTCTTACCTCTCCTTGGTCGGTCCTCATCATAGGCATATAGACCTCCTTTCTTAGGGATTATTATGCCTTTAACTCGATTCCGGAGTAATCTTTGTTCAGGGACCGTTAACTTCTCACCCGAATTAATCATACGGGTCATGTCCTGGACCACTTCGTAAAACCTATTTTTTTCATATCAAATACACATTGTAATTATTCATAGATAATTAAAAAAATATATATACAAAAATAATTAGTAGTATACATACCACCATCTCCTCCCAATCACTTTCTTCATTCCTTGATATCTTTGATTTTTAATTTTCTTCCTTCTCGAAGTGTCTCTTCGCTTCCGGATCCAAATTTTCCAGATAAGGATGAGACCACTCTTGATACAATTCCATGTAATTCGTATCCGCTTCGGAAGTTCCATGAGAAGCTTCAAGCGCTCTTCTACTCATTTGGTTTATTTTTTTTGAATGAGCATTCCAATGATCGATCGACGGTGCTGGTTCATAGGTCAATCTGACATCTTTGTCCTTTAATTTGGAGTTGGCAACGCTCAGTTTAAAACGAGAGTCTTCAAATACTATTTTCTGGACAATACCAATTTGGTGGAGCGTTCTACGAGGATCTAAAATAATGAACCTAGTTAAATGAAACAAAGGTCCCACATAGGTCGCCACATCAGAAAATACTTTATGACCAACTTCATCTTCTCTATCCTCATCAGGTTTCAAATATGGTTCAAAAACCACATCATCAATTGTCAAAGCATCCAACCTTTTCCCTATTTCGACCATTTCCGTCTCTTTAGCCTTGTGTTGGGTTCCTCGAAAGGGGTATCTTCCTCCAGTATGTTCTCTAGAGCCCAATTCTTATCCCGAGAAGGCCTCAAGCATTTAAAATGGTCGTAAGCCCATGATTATGTGAAGAAAAAAAAAGAATTATAAATAAGATATTACACACAAACCAATATATAAAAGTAAAAAAAATAAACATTTGTTATATTAAAACAAAAAGATATCTGGATAAGAGCAACACATCCCGTAATTTGTGTTTCGTTCCACCTAGAAGCTTTGAAAAAATTGTCCATCACACTAGCAAGGAGGGCGGTGCCCCATGAGTACCTAGGTACCTCGTTTGTTTTCGGATCGAGACTGAGAGTCTTCAACCACTGCAAATAACAAGCATTTACCTTATTTCCTGAGAAATTGGGAAAAAAGACTATCCAAAGAGCGTGCAACAAGTAAGCTATAGCTGTATGTTTAGCTCTTTCTGCGTCCATCACCACCTCTCCACTAGCAGTCTTGCGGTCAGAATCCTCAAACTTCTCCCTCAGACGAACCATGTTAATCTTTCTTGTCATATTAACTGTTTCAGGATGTTCACCCGGTAGACTAAATTCCCTTTTAGCTCTAGGCATGGCTCCGCCACCTATCTCAAACTATTCTTCCGCTTCATCTTTGCCCCACCCAAGACAGTCTTTCGCCAAGACACAAAGATGATCAAAAGGAATAGAATTGTTGAAACCCTCAAAAACAGCATTTCCTTCCAATACAAGACCGGTGATTTTCTTTGCATCATCTGGAGTTATAGTCATCTCGCCGAACGGGAGTAGAAAAGTCATGGTTTTGGGCCAAAATCTTTCTCTAAAACCATAAACTGTCACAACATCATAGGTCTTCTGCACACCCTCGATTCCAGACCATAACCCCGAAGCTTTTACCAAAGCTACCACATCTGGATGCTCTCTGTCCAACGACCAAAACTTTTTCTTGTTGGTGCTTTAGTTTAGAGACTGTTTTATCAGGAAACTACAAAGAATATAAAATTTTGGTTGTTACAATTAAATATCCATAATAAAATGAAAATAACATATATTAATTTTGATTTATTACCTTTGCGGCACAAACCTTAGCAGCCCATGATGACTAGTAACCAAACAAGACGGATCTATCTTTTGGATCACTCCAAGGTCTCCCATTCTTCTTGGGAGGTAAAAACACCATAGCATCAATGATTTGTCTTGCCGTTTCTTTTGGTGCATACTTCTTCTTTTCCTTCCTGTCCTCCTCAACTACAGATTTACCTTTATCAATAGCAACACCACTTGTTTCGGCCAAGTTTTCTTCTTCTTCTTCATTTGGGTCTCCTTCAGTTCTTCTAGAAGTGTCAAATCCAACTTCAGTTCCTCCAGTAACATCAAGTCCACCTTCACTTCCTCCACCAACTCCAACTTCACTTCCTCCAGTAACAACAAGTCCACCTTCACTTCCTCCACCTGTGGCCAGGGCTGCACATGGTTCGGTTTTCATCGGTTATTGGCAAAACCAAAACCGAAACCAAAGTACTCGGTTTTCCAGTATTAGAAACCAATGAAACCATTTAACTTATTCGGTTTCACTCGGTTCGGTTCTTACTCGGTTCGGTTAAAAATAGGTCGTTTTTGGTTAACCGACAGATTTATAAAATACCTTTCACTTTCGTCAGTTTAGCATATCCGACAGGTTAAATTTTCAACAAAAATTGTACATGAAACTGAAAAAATTTAACCTGCTACAAACATAGTTTTTAAGGCATTAGATTTAAAATACGTATTAATACTAAAACAAAGTAGACTAACATCAATTTCCTATTTGATTAACCATGAACCTACATCTCTTTAGATGGAAAATCAAAGTAGAGGTCCCATTTTTCATAGGATCAGCAGCAAATCTTGCGTTACAATGACGACATCTTACATGTCTTGAAGGCGGCTCTTCCCTATCAAAGTGATCCCATACTGCAGCCCTAACTTGACGTTGCCTACCAATCGGTGCTGCGTTTTCCATTGAATGTTGTAAAAGTACATGCACATAAGCAGAAGAGCAAGTTGGGTATGATTTGATTTTCTTCGAACAGATATCTATGAGATGTTAGATAAATAAAAGCCTCTTTGTACACCCCTACCATTACCTACATTTATCTATGTCCCTTACTATTCAGATATTGGCCGAAATCCATGTCAAACAGGGTATAAACATACCTAAGAAATTTCAGTTCTTAAAGCATTTCACATTTTCTGTAAATAAAATTAGACAAACAAGTGTTTACATGCAAACACAGGGAGATCAGAACTTACTCAACCATCTATTCATGATAATTAATACACTCGAAAACTGGTAATAATAGCAGAATTCACATGTTTCCCATAATTACAAATGCATACTTGTTACAATCAATCAAAAAATTTGGGAAAATCCATCACAACCTAGACTCACACAGATTACAACTCAAAGAAAAAGCAAAACTACACCTCAACAAATGTAACTAAGCAAGAATTATCTTGTAAATCGATCAAATCAGGTAAATAAAAACTCTCAAGTCTCAACCACCACATAAATCAGTTCTTGGATCTTCTCGAATCTTGTAAATTCAGTATCTTATATAATAATAAACAACATATCCAAATTTAAGCAACATTGGATAATTAGATAATGAGAAAAACTAACAATAAGTGGAACTGTCCAAGATTTCAATCCGCAAAATGCAGCCACAACTTATGCAATACTTTTAGTAGTAATTGTGACCAGATGCTCTTGAATCTCATAACAATACGACCACTGGATCTAAAGATATCAATATAATAAGAGAATACATTCTAGGGTTTACAAGTGACAAAAAGAGGGAGTGAGTAAATCTCTTCAATGCAACATGAATTTGGGTGAAACTACATGAACCTATATAATAATTTAGCATGAATTAGACATTTCTAACAAATTTGAGAAAATACCCCAAATTTTAACAAGACAAACCATAGTTCTAACAATATAAACCTTTCAAATGTAACATTCATTCATTAAAAAAACCTCACCTTTCCAGATTTGTAGTATTTAGATCTAACATACAGATTAGAACATAATTACTATAATGAACCACCAAACATGCAAATATCAATTGCCAAGAATCTCTAATGCTTACTGCAATTAACAAAGACAAATTCATTAACACCAACAAAACCTGATGTATTCGATTCCTCAAATAAAATTTAAAACCTCAATATACAAAACCTAACCAACCTAAAATCAAACCCAATCGCTTCTCAGACCTCTTGAATGCAGATCTCTCAAATGATAGGTTACCAATTACAACAATTAGCTTCAAAATCGAGAGAAACCCTTAAAATAATTGAGAGCACGGATCCTTAGTTCAACTACTGAATCCTGAATATCAAACATATAAAACAAGTAAATCAATTCAATCAAACACCAAATTATCCCACATATTAACCTCAATTCCTAAACTTAATGAAAACCCATGTTTAGAAACAAGAAAAAAAAAACATCATTGAAAATCAAAGATTAACTTACAAGGGTGATGATTTGGAACCTTGCATGGTAGATTTGTGATTACTTAGTGGATTCTAAGATGATGATGAAGAAGAAGAAGGTGGCGATGAATCTAGTGATGGTGGTGAATCTTTGTGCGTAGAAGAGAAGCAGTAGCAGCTGAAGAGTGAAAGAGAAAGAAGAAGGATTCTGTTATGTTGGAAAGAAAAAGAAAAAGATGAGACTAATAAACCTAATTCTGACGGCTACGATTAACTACTATCAACATCGATGGCTATAATTAGTCAGTGATATAACATTCGGTTTTCACGGTTTTTTAGGTTCGGTTTTGGGCAACAACCGAAACTGAAACCAACAATGTTGGTTTCCTGAAACTGACAACCACGATTAAACTCTAGGAATTCAGTTTCACTTCGGTTCGGTTTATAATCCAACGGTTTCGATTCGGTTCATGGTTCCGGTTCGGTTTTGTGCAGCCCTACCTGTGGCAACTACAACTTAAGTTCCTCCAGTAACAGCAACTCCACCTTCACTTCCCCCTCCTGTGGAAACTACAACTTCACTTCCCACAACAGTTCCAGCTCCAACTCCATTTCCTCCACCTTCACTTCCTCCACCAGTTACAACTCCACTTGCATTCCTTGTGTTTGCACCCAATGGTTTTGTGTGACGAGGTTGCAGAGTCGGGTCATTACGAGGTGTTACTTCTTGTGATTTTTTCTTCCTCTTTTCTTTTGCTCTGTTCAAAGACAAACAAGACCAAAATAAATCAAATAAGTAAAAACGGTTAGGAAATCTAGACATAACCAAGCCTTGACAACAAAAATGGCTAGGAAAAATTGACAGTCCCAGAAGCAAAAAGAATTACGGATGGGATATTTTGTAATCGTCCAAGATGTAAAACCAATAATGGCTAAGAAATATAATTTGCGGCTTGGTTACTCAAATTACGGATAGGAAAACCTATACGTGAAAGATACAACTGGTTTAATTTTCAGCACAGTAATAGATACGTCTAGAAAACACTTAGCCGTTATATAAAAAAAGCGGCTATAAATTTTTTTACGGTTAGGAAACAAATTTACGGATAGGAAAAACCTAGACGTAAACACTACCGCTGAAAAAAAAAATCGAACACAGAAGAATATACGGATAGGAATAACCTAGCCGTAAACAACTTGTTGCGGCTAGGTTTTCTGAACTCTCGTACGCATCACCTATTTTACGTCTGGGAGTTCTTAGAGATCCCAACTGTAACAACTATTTACGGCTGGGAAAACAAGAACTCCCAGTCG
Organism: Papaver atlanticum; assembly: GCA_023531105.1. Classification (NCBI taxonomy): domain Eukaryota; kingdom Viridiplantae; phylum Streptophyta; class Magnoliopsida; order Ranunculales; family Papaveraceae; genus Papaver; species Papaver atlanticum. The sequence continues at coordinate 1,822,234 of JAJJMB010008334.1, forward strand.
TAAGTAGTTTCAGAAACTGTTTTTTCAGACCTAAAATTTTCGAAACCAACTGAATAATCAATAAAACGCTCAAATAAAGAGTGGGTTTTTCAATTCATACCTTATTGCAGTCATATCTGGAGTCTCGGCGGCTGGTTCATCTCCTTCATTCACTTCTTCTTGATCTCCAGTTTCATCTTCAGTTGATGAAGTTAATTTCTCTGCTTCAGGAGGAGGTGGATTTAACGACGATTGACCTAGCTTTTCCTTCAGCTTCATGGTTTTATACAATGGTTTTTTGAATCGACGATTAATCGTCTCAAACGAAGAAAGAAGAAGAAGAAGAAAAAAAAAGAAAGTGATGAGAAAAGGAGAAGAAGAAGAGGAGGAGGAGAATGAAATGAGTTAATGATTTCCATTTTTTTTAACGATTTTCGGGTTTTTTAATTAGTTAATGATTTATTTTTTTATTAGATTAATTAGTTAATGGAAGGGTATAAGGGTAATAAGTTAAAATGATCGAGGGTATTTTTGAATTTTTACATAACTTAGGTCCCCCATATTCACGTTTTGGTTTTGATTATCATTTTAAGCCCCCAAAAACTCACCCCTACAACCCCAATAATATGATTCTTTAAAATTGGACGCACAAAGTTTATTAACTCATTTCCCAGCCCAACCCGCTACCTATTTAAATGCTAGAGTTATTCCCCTCACTCCCAATCACATTGCGCCATATCGCTTCCCATATTTGTCCCACTTTCATGTGTCCCGCGTCCAGTAAGGTCAGTTTTAGACAGTTGTTTGATAAAATCCGCGATGTTAGAGGGGCAAAACAATCATAATGTACTCAGAAAAAAAAAACACGATGCGGGACGCCGACCACATAAGATGTTTGTTATCTATAACAAGTGGTGCTTGTTTGAAAAGCATGGCCGCCGGTGAGGTACTATGTATCAAATTTTATATAAAGCAAAGTACTATCTTGTTTGTTCCATACTAAGAAGCATTGACATGAACACGACACAAGCGGACACTGAGACCGGTAAAATTCGAAATCATCAGGACGCGGACACGTTATATATATATATATATTGTTAGAGCATAGCTCGGTTGAACCCACCAAGCGTTGGTATGTCAAATTTGGTTGTCATATTTTAGTGAATCAAAAACTCATTTAAAGAGTCGCTTGATTATATGCTAGAGTCAACTTCGTATAGGTTAGCTTGAAAGTTTTAGGATATGAGACATTACAAGTATTACGTTGTTAGAGCATAGCTCGGTTGAACCCACCAAGCGTTGGTATGTCAAGTTTGGTTGTCATATTTTAGTGAATCAAAACTCATTTAAAGAGTCGCTTGATTATATACCAGAGTCAACTTCGTATAGGTTAGCTTGAAAGTATTAGGATATGAGACTTACAAGTATTACATGAAGACTTGAAGAATGTGAAGAAGTATGGAGCTACAACGACAACATCATCCTTCCTCTTGAGGTTAGTAATATTTGACTTGAACTGTTTCATTCCCTAACGTATCTTTCAAGTCGTGCATATTGAAAACATAACTGCGAAGCTGTGTATGATACTCTAGTTAGACATAGTATTAAGGAATACAATACGAGGTTTATTGCTTAACCATTAAACTTTGTATATAAGACATCGACATGATCATATGAATGCTATTGTGATTATGTATGGGTATGAGTGAAGATTTTATCCTAAGAAATAATGTTTTACATTCGTTTAAAGGAAGTAAGTTCATCGACTCATTTTGTGAATCGAAAGGGAAATCGCTAGGATTATTGGTATTGTTATTCATTGCAAATCTATTTTGAATTAACAATATGTGTGTTTAGTATAACCGCTCATAAACTTGTTTATGTATCTTGGTAAAACTATTCACAAGGCATGACTTATGTATTGGTATGACTTTTATTAGTGAAACCGATCTTAAGTAATCACTCAAGATGGTATGATCGATGCCTTGTAAATAACAACTTTTATCTAGCAATTGGGGAACCGATCCTAGTAAGAGGTGCAACAAATTTACAAGTGGGGAATCGATCCCTGTAAGAGGTGCAACACGTTTTTAGTAGATGGGGGAACCGATCCTATGAACATGTGCAACAAGTTTGTAGTTTTGGGGGAACCGATCCTATGGACATGTGCAACCGAATACAGGTAGTTACCATAAGTTGTGGGGAACCGATCCTAGTACCTAGTCAACCGAATTTTGGTAACTAGTGTGACTATGCACAGTACTCACATGGAGGTAGAACCGAACTTGTTTTGGTAAAACCGTGAAACCCATGATTGGTCATTTGATAGGATAATCAATCACATAGTTCTTGGAATTCAGACGAACCAATTCTAAACTTGTTTGAAAGTGTGGCAAATCGTTTCCAAGATTGTAAGTATGAAAAAGGACTTGCAAAGTAAAGATGTCACATACTTTGAACATGTGCAGTAACTCTTATCATTAATTATTCAAAGATATTCCTTAATAGCTAAAGGAGAATCCCAGGATCGAAATAAATTGAGAATCTTTTAATTAAGGTTTCTTAGTTTTTATATGCTATTTAATCTCCAGTAATTAAATGCATATCTTTAGAAAATAATAATTAGTAATGTGCATTTACTGATTATAAATTTTTTTATTGGGATTTTGGTCAATATTTGGACAGTGCATTTCCAGGAGTTATGAAAACCGATTTTGTGTTTATTGCATATCTTTGAGAATATTCGGTTTTGGAAATTCCTTGGTGTCCAAACTTCCTTGTCTATAAATACTTAAGTTTGCATTCCTAACAAACTAATCCTCAGAGCCAGCAAAACTACCTCAGTTGTGTTGTTACTGGTGGAGCAGCCTATTCGGAGAGGAAAGTAACCTAATTAAGCGAAATCTCTTACGACCGCTCAGTTTAAAGACTTCTTTGGGATTGAGAAGCTCTATTAGTACTGTTGGTGGGAAACTAGATAATTGCAGTTTATTTTAGTTTTCGATTGATTTGATTGACTAACGGTGGTTGAACTTTGATTGCACATAGTTTGTTTATGCTTGAGAATCTTCTCTTCTGATATAAGATTCACTCAAACTAGATCGAAGTTTCGATGGGGATCTTTAGAATGTTTGTATATCTAAAGACGTCTTGTGATAATCCAACGTTAACAGACTTCGTTCTGTGTGTGATTGATCACAAGAGATTCAAGTTGATTGTGTGCAGGTGCTGATTGAAGATTAAAGAAGATTTGAAGACAAGAAGACTTTTTGGGTTCATAATCTTTGGTGTGCACAATACTTGTTTCGGCTGGAAAGGGATCCAACTATAATCGGTTTATCCTTGTGATAGATTGGATTGATTAGTTAAGTAGATAGGCATCAATACACTTCTTTGTGATTAATAGAATTGATTGCATAGTCTAACAATTACTTCGGTAGTTGTTGAGAGATTGATCTAAGGACCCGACAAAGGAGTTTATTGGTTTAATGGAAGATCCTTTGTCAAACTCATATCACTTTGTTTGAAAAGAGTTGTTACCGAACAGATTTGTTGTTCCTTTACTGTTTGGAATACGAACCAAAGGAATTGTTCCAAGTGCATGACTTACTGCAAGTTGGAGGCGCAGGGATACTGAGGAAACTAGGTGAACTATAGGTTTAGTTGCTTTGTCTAAACTATACGAAGTTGGTTTGATTTTGTATAGCGGCTTAATTCTGAGAGTATTCAATTCTGGACTAGGTCCCGGGTTTTTTTTGTATTTGCGGTTTCCTCGTTAACAAAATCTTGCCGTGTCATTTACTTTTATTTTCCGTAATTATAATTGTGTTTATTATAATTTAAAGTAAATCGCACAAACGTTAATTCCTATTTTAATTGATAGACAATCCCTAGAGTTTGGTTAAGTTCGAACCTATTATCAAGTAAACATACTTCGTTGTTGTATTGTCTCCATCTCTTATCCATAGACGATCACACGAAGTGTGAACCGATTAGTTGTATTGTCTAGACTCAGTCCATAGACAATCACTTTCGGAAAAGGACTTATAGGTGGAAAAGTTTTAGATTGAGGTATATTTGGGTACCCTCGTCTTTTCATACGTGAAGACTTGAAGAATGTGAAGAAGTAAGGAGCTACAACGACGACATCATCCTTCCACTTGAGGTTAGTAATATTTGACTTGACCTGTTTCATTCCCTAACGTATCTTTCAAGTCGTGCATATTGAAAACAAAACTGCGAAGCTATGAATGATTATACTCTAGTTAGACATAGTATTAAGGAATACAATACGAAGTATAACGCTTATCTTTTGAATTTCGTATATAAGACATCGACATAATCGTTTGAATGCTATTGTGATTATGTATGGGTATGAGGTGAAGATTTCATCCTAGGAAACAATGTTTTACATTCGTTTAAAGGAAGTAAATTCATGAACTTGTTTTATGAATCGAAAGAGAAATCGCTAGGCTTATTGGTATTGTTATTCATTGCATATCTTTTGAACTACCAATATGTGTGTTTAGTATAACCGCTCATGACTTGTTTATGTTCTTGGCAAAACTATTCACAAGGCCTGACTTTTGTATTGGTATGACTTTTATTAGTGAAACCGATCTTAAGTAATTACATGAGATGGTATGATCGATTTGTTGTAATTGGTATGACGAACTCTAGGCAAAGGGGAACCGATCCTAGTAAGAGGTGCAACCGATCACAAAAGGGGAATCGATCCTTATAAGAGGTGCAACAAGTTTCTAGATATTGGGAACCAATCCTATGAACATGTGCAACACGTTTTTAGATATTGGGAACCGATCCTATGGACATGTGCAACAAATACAAGTTAGATACCATATATATGTGGGAACCGATCCTAGTACCTATTCAACCAAGTTTTGGTAACTTGCGTGACTAATTCTAGTACCCACATGGAAGTAGAACCGAAACTTGTTTTGGTAGAACCGTGAAACCCATGTTTGGTGATTTGATAGGATAATCAATCACATAGTTCTTGGAAGTCAGATGAACCAATTCTAAACTTGTTTGGAAGTGTGGTAAATCGATTCCAAGATTGTAAGTATGAAAGAGGACTTACAAAGTAAAGATGTCGACATACTTTGAACATGTGCAGTAACGCTTATCTTTTATTGTTCAAAGATATTCCTTAATAGCTAAAGAAGAATCCCAGGATCGAAATAAATTGAGAATCTTTTAATTAAGGTTTCTTAGTTTTTACGTGAAGACTTGAAGAATGTGGAGAAGTAAGGAGTTACAACGACGACATCATCCTTCCATTTGAGTTTAGTAATATTTGACTTGACCTGTTTCATTCCCTAACGTATCTTTCAAGTCGTGTATATTGAAAACAAAACTGCGAAGCTATGAATGATTATACTCTAGTTAGACGTAGTATTAAGGAATACAATACGAAGTATAACGCTTATCTTTTGAACTTCATATATAAGACATCGACATAATCGTTTGAATACTATTGTGATTATGTATGGGTATGAGGTGAAGATTTTATCCTAGGAAACAATGTTTTACATTCGTTTAAAGGAAGTAAATTCATGAACTTGTTTTATGAATCGAAAGGGAAATCGCTAGGCTTATTGGTATTGTTATTCATTGCATATCTTTTGAATTACCAATATGTATGTTTAGTATAACCGCTCATGACTTATTTCTATTCTTGGTAAAACTATTCGCAAGGCCTGACTTTTGTATTGGTATGACTTTTATTAGTGAAACCGATCTTAAGTAATCACCTGAGATGGTATGATCGATTTGTTGTAATTGGTATGACCAACTCTAGGCAAAGGGGAACCGATCCTAGTAAGAGGTGCAACCGATCACAAAAGGGGAATCGATCCTTATAAGAGGTGCAACAAGTTTCTAGATATTGGGAACCGATCCTATGAACATGTGCAACACGTTTTTAGATATTTGGAACCGATCCTATGGACATGTGCAACAAATACAAGTTAGATACCATATATATGTGGGAACCGATCCTAGTACCTAGTAAACCAAGTTTTGGTAACAAGCGTGACTAATTCTAGTACCCACATGGAGGTAGAACCGAAACTTATTTTGGTAGAACCGTGAAACCCATGTTTGGTGATTTGATAGGATAATCAATCACATAGTTCTTGGAAGTCAGATGAACCAATTCTAAACTTGTTTGGAAGTGTGGGAAATCGATTCCAAGATTGTAAGTATGAAAGAGGACTTACAAAGTAAAGATGTCGACATACTTTGAACATGTGCAGTAACGCTTATCTTTTATTGTTCAAAGATATTCCTTAATAGCTAAAGCAGAATCCCAGGATCGAAATAAATTGAGAATTTTTTAATTAAGGTTTCTTAGTTTTTACGTGAAGACTTGAAGAATGTGGAGAAGTAAGGAGTTACAATGACGACATCATCCTTCCACTTGAGTTTAGTAATATTTGACTTGACCTGTTTCATTCCCTAACGTATCTTTCAAGTCGTGCGTATTGAAAACAAAACTGCGAAGCTATGAATGATTATACTCTAGTTAGACGTAGTATTAAGGAATACAATACGAAGTATAACGCTTATCTTTTGAACTTCATATATAAGACATCGACATAATCGTTTGAATACTATTGTGATTATGTATGAGTATGAGGTGAAGATTTTATCCTAGGAAACAATGTTTTACATTCGTTTAAAGGAAGTAAATTCATGAACTTGTTTTATGAATCGAAAGGGAAATCGCTAGGCTTATTGGTATTGTTATTCATTGCATATCTTTTGAACTACCAATATGTGTGTTTAGTATAACCGCTCATGACTTGTTTCTGTTCTTGGTAAAACTATTTGCAAGGCCTGACTTTTGTATTGGTATGACTTTTATTAGTGAAACTGATCTTAAGTAATCACCTGAGATGGTATGATCGATTTGTTGTAATTGGTATGACCAACTCTAGGCAAAGGGGAACCGATCCTAGTAAGAGGTGCAACCGATCATAAAATGGGAATTGATCCTTGTTAGTGGTGCAACAAGTTTCTAGATATTGGGAATCGATCTTATGAACATGTGCAATAAATACAAGTTAGATACCATATATATGTGGGAACCGATCCTAGTACCTAGTCAACCAAGTTTTGGTAACTAGCGTGACTAATTCTAGTACCCACATGGAGGTAGAACCGAAACTTGTTTTGGTAGAACCGTGAAACCCATGTTTGGTGATTTGATAGGATAATCAATCACATAGTTCTTGGAAGTCAGATGAACCAATACAATTCTTTGTGATAGATTGGATTGATTAGTTGAGTAGATCGGCATCAATACAATTCTTTGTGATTCAAAGTATTGATTGCAAAATATTGACAATTACTTTGGTAGTTGTTATTGGATAGATCTAAGAACCTGACAAAGGAGTTTATTGGGATAAATGGAAGAGCCTTTTGTCGAACTCATATCACTTGATTGAAAAGAGTTGTTACCGAACAGATTTGTTGTTCCTTTACTGTTTGGAATACAAACCAAAGGAATTGTTCCAAGTGAGTGACTTATTAACAAGTTGGAGGCGCAGGGATACAAGCGGAACTAGGTGAACTATAGGTTTAGTTGCTTGGTCTCAACTATACGAAGTTGGTTTGATTTTGTATAGCGGCTTAATCCTGAGAGTATTCAATTCTGGACAAGGTCCCGGGGTTTTTCTGCATTTGCAGTTTCCTCGTTAACAAAATCTTGCTGTGTCTTTTACTTTTCTTTTTCCGTAATTATAATTGTTTGTATTATAATTAGAAGTAAAATACACAAACGTTAATTCCTATTTACTTGATAGTAATCCTATTGTGTTTGGTTAAGTCCGAACCATTTATCAAGTAACCATACTTCGTTGTTGTATTGTCTCGATCTTATATCCTTAGTCAATCACACAAGTTATCTTGTTGTCGTATTGTCTCGATCTCGTATCCATAGACGATCACACGAAGTGTGAACAGATTAGTTGTATTGTCTCGACTCGGTCTATAGACAATCACTTTCGGAGAAAGGACTTATAGGTGGAAAAGTTTTAGATTGAGGTATATTTGGGTACCCTTGTCTTTTCAATTGGTATCAGAGCAGGCAAACACGAAAAGATCTAACAATCTGTGTTTGGTGCGATCCAACCTATAAGAAAGTGAATCTATGTCTTATTCAGTTAACGTAACGGCAAGATTTGACTACTTCAAAAAATCATGGTGGAAGACATGAATGAAGTATGTAATACTCTTATCCCTAAATGTTCTAGGAATTGGAATTATGTCTATTATGTTTTGGGTGACTTACATAATCCTTTGGATCCGATAGAGTTGTATATCATTGTGTTTGTTACTAACTGTGACAATTATACAATTCTATATGAGACAGAATGTATCTTGAAAATGCATAAGATTCCACTCAAAAAATTTCATTACTATATGAACCATGACTATTGTGTTCTTGAAAAATCTGGAATCTTAAATATATTTTGGATGAACTACCAAAGTATATATATGTACATTTCCAGAACAAAGACTATCAATGTATCGCTATCTAGGATGCGATTTTGGAAACCGTGTAACATTACAAGGAATGTTTTCAGTTAATAATTCTATTAACAATGGATTGCGTCATACACCTCACAACTATTTTAATAAAGCAAGTGATCTTTTTAAATATTACAGGGTTTATGATTCTAATGGTATTTTTAACAAATATCATATTTTGTTCAAATTTATCTCTGCATACTCTAGTAAAAAAATTCTTGAGTGAATTTCAAGTGATGTTATCAATTTCTGTTAATAAAAGAGTAAACAGATTTTTGGAAAAAAACATGGAATCAATCCAAGATAAAGATCCAGACCATGAAAAACCGATTTTCCAAAAGAAAGACCTAGATATAAAATCGGAATTGTTTCCCCACAAGTCTTGGTTTCCGATTTTGGTAGAATTTCCTAACAATAGTTATTTCCGGTTTTTGATATCTATTCTTCCTATAAAAGATGACCTCTTGCTATGTTCACAAACATATTGGGGAAGATTGATCAAAAACATAACTAGAGATTTTCATATTTTCGCAAGTATGAGGAAAAGGAAATCCAGTGGCACATCCTCTGATGATCAGGTCAGATGGGATGATATTGATAGGATCAGATTTCCTAACAGTATTGATGACAAGCATGAATTCACTCGTTTTGTTGACAGCTCATGTTTTAGGAAATACGAAACTCTCAAGGGAATGGAGTTTACCACTGAAAAGAAATTCGATCCAGATGTCCAAGATAAGGAGTATGTGAAATTTGTTTAAAATCAGAACTAGGGAAAGCATTTTGATTTTGAAAAATATTCACCTGATATGGTAAGAGTTTTTTATGCTAATATTCATAATGTCGATCATAAAAATCTTAACTTTGTTACTCTTGTTGGTCAAGGACTCTACTATGTTGATCGTAAGACAATCTCTAATGTCATTAAGTACAATGTGGAATGTAATCACTTGATTACTGGAGTTGAAATTGAGCACGGTACCATTTCAACACAGCTCATTGAAAGATCAACAGAGTGGGAAAATGGTAGATTACCGACAAAAGATATACCCTTCCACCTAAGGGTATTCGGTAAATTTGCTTTAGCCACCCTATTTGCAAACACTAGAGATTCGTCAGCCTGGGACAAAGATTTTGCAGAATTTGTTTATTTTCTATTAAAAGGAGATTCTCAAATTGATATCTGTAGAATCATTAACAGTCAAATGATCAAAATTTCTGATTCTATTGCTTCCTTAGGAGTAAAGAGCCATATAGGTTTTCCTTGTATAATTACAGAGATTTGCGAATTCATCGCGGGAGATGACTTCGATGACATGAGAAGCATTACGGATGTCTCTATAAGACTATAGGTCAAATGATTAGAGGAAAATCCAGTAATAAAATTATTGGAAGGATTTCATCGAATTCTAACAACAAATATCTTTTGACTCTTCTTGAAACTCTTGGTAAACAACTTGACTGTTTTCAGAAACAGCTGGGCTATGCTGCTCGAAAATATCCATAAACTCTTAAAGAAATTCTAAAGATTGAATCAGAGTTTTGGAACAAGGAATCAAAAATTGAAGAAGAGCGTCTAAAAGTACTTGATCACAAGGAATGTTCCTCCCAATGACTAAGTTGCAGAGAATAGACTCCAGTTTTTGATTTCTTTCAATAACTGTAAAGTCTATTATGAATAAAACTATCTTATTATGAATAAAATTATTGGTTTACAATTCTTCTTGTGATAGTTTTTGGTTTACATAGCGTGTGCTTGAATGCTTTATCTTATTGCTATGTATGTTTATGGGATGATTGATTTCGGTTTTCATAACCTTAATATTCGATCCTATATTGTTGTGAACCCTTATGGTTTGGGTGACTTTTTGGTTTAGCAGGATTAAGTGCTATCCCATGTTGGTAGGCTTTATCAAAGGATCATGAGGGGTTCTGATTGAAACAATATGTGAAAAAGTCACAATATGTTGAATCGTTTGGTTTAGCATAAAAGCATATGTGTTTTGGGGTTTCAACTTTTGCTTGCAATAGTTAAAACCGGTTTTCAACCTTTCTCTGGTAAAGGTTGGTTGTTGTTGTTCTTTTTTCTTGCATGAGGATGACAACATAATGATATTTCGATATCAATTCTCCCTGGAAAGAAGATGCAAACATATTGGAGAAGAGGATGCGAAATTTGAGGAAACGACTTTGTTAGTTAATCGTTTTCCTGTTTAAGAAAAGCCTGATCTTATTGCGTATATTTATTGCTTTTGCTTAACAAAATTTCGGTACAATTGATGTTTTATTCCATTGTTTGTGTATGGATGTGTGTGTGATTCAATTTTTTCTGGTTAAGAAAAACTATTGTTATCTTGCTTTATTGTATGGTATCAATCGTTTAGGCTTACAAAATTTCGGTGCAATTGCGGTGCTTTAATGTCTATGTTGTTTCAATTGCTTCCGGTTGAGGTAGATAATTATGCAAGTTGATTTATTTGGTTTGTATGAATTGTTTATGGCTTAACAAAACAATAGGTTTTCGGGATAAATTGTTTAGTCCAATTTGATTCCAGATAAGAAAAACAAAGTTAATTCTGATCTTAGTTAGACTTATAAAAGTAGAGGTTTCGGTTATTCAAGTCTAATCGAATGCCTTAACAAGAAATGCTAGTTAACTAACCTAATACTTGTCTTGTTTAAAAGTGAAATGTCTAAGTTATATGGATAATTAGAACCTGATGAGAAAAATAGAGTTATCTTTATTTTGGTCTTATCGAACAAGCGATTGTATTTGTGCAATCGTTTTAGCAAAGGAACTAAGGTGCTTAGTCGATTTTTGATTTGCTAAACTATTAGGGAAAACTGCTTCGGGCAATTGTTTCCTTGGTAACATATCAAAACAAAATTACTTTGTAGTTTCGGTTTTGATATTGGTTATAAAAAATGGTGTGTGGAACCCTTGTGCTTAACTCTTACAGGTTGCAAGTCTTTTAAGATTTGTAAGATCCTTTCGGTTTGTCTTTTATTTGCTCGTACCTTTGTCATTTTGTGACAAAAAGGGGGAGAAATATATGGAGTAAACAAGTGATACTGGTATTGATTTATATTGATTGGTATCATTAAGGGAAAGGACAATGGTGCTTAAACGTTTTATCTAACGAAAGAGTAAAGCATAGACTAAGGGGGAGTAACATATCATATTGATGTTTGTGGTTATCTTAACTACAAGGGGAATAACAAAGACGTGCGGATTGAAAATCTACCTATCTTACCTTTTTGGGGAGTATTAGCTTTGTTATTATAATGTCAACAACGGCATTTATGGATTGAATGTATACATGTTATTGTGCTGTTGAATTTGGGAATCAAGCGTATATGTAATGAATTCTTGTAATTTTTTTATCCATATGATGTAAGAGTTTTGTCACTAAAATTGACAAAGAGGGAGATTGTTAGAGCATAGCTCGGTTGAACCCACCAAGCGTTGGTATGTCAAGTTTGGTTGTCATATTTTAGTGAATAAAAAACTCATTTAAAAGAGTCGCTTGATTATATGCTAGAGTCAACTTCGTATAGGTTAGCTTAAAAGTTTTAGGATATGAGACATTACAAGTATTACGTAAAGACTTGAAGAATGTGGAGAAGTAAGGAGCTACAACGACGAAATCATCCTTCCACTTGAGGTTAGTAATATTTGACTTGACCTGTTTCATTCCCTAACGTATCTTTCAAGTCGTGCATATTGAAAACAAAACTGCGAAGCTATGAATGATTATACTCTAGTTAGACGTAGTATTAAGGAATACAATACGAAGTATAACGCTTAACTTTTGAACTTCGTATATAAGAAATCGACATAATCGTTTGAATACTATTGTGATTATGTATGGGTATGAGGTGAAGATTTTATCCTAGGAAACAATGTTTTACATTCGTTTAAAGGAAGTAAATTCATGAACTTGTTTTATGAATCGAAAGGGAAATCGCTAGGCTTATTGGTATTGTTATTCATTGCATATCTTTTGAACTACCAATATGTGTGTTTAGTATAACCGCTCATGACTTGTTTATGTTCTTGGTAAAACTATTCGTAAGGCCTGACTTTTGTATTGGTATGACTTTTATTAGTGAAACCGATCTTAAGTAATCACCTGAGACTATATGATCGATTTGTTGTAATTTGTATGACCAACTCTAGGCAAAGGGGAACCGATCCTAGTAAGAGGTGCAACCGATCACAAAAGGGGAATTGATCCTTATAAGAGGTGCAACAAGTTTCTAGATATTGGGAACCGATCCTATGAACATGTGCAACACGTTTTTAGATATTGGGAACCGATCCTATGGACATGTGCAACAAATACAAGTTAGATACCATATATATGTGGGAACCGATCCTAGTACCTAGTCAACCAAGTTTTGGTAACTAACGTGACTAAATCTTGTACCCACATGGAGGTAGAACCGAAACTTGTTTTGGTAGAACCGTGAAACCCATGTTTGGTGATTTGATAGGATAATCAATCACATAGTTCTTGGAAGTCAGATGAACCAATTCTAAACTTGTTTGGAAGTGTGGGAAATCGATTCCAAGATTGTAAGTATGAAAGAGGACTTACAAAGTAAAGATGTCGACATACTTTGAACATGTGCAGTAACGCTTATCTTTTATTGTTCAAAGATATTCCTTAATAGCTAAAGGAGAATCTCATATCGAAAATAAATTGAGAATCTTTTAATTAAGATTTTTAATTTTATATTTGGAAAATAAAAATTAGTAATGTGCATTTACTAATTGGAGATTTTCTAGTGAGATTTCGGTCAACATTTGGACAAAGCATTTCCAGGAATTATGGAAACCGAATTTGGAATATATTGCATTTCTTGAGAATATTTTCGGTTTTGGAAATTCCTTGGTGTCCAAACTTCCTTGGTCTATAAATATCAAAGTTTGCATTCGAGCAAACTAATCCTCAGAGCCAGCAAAACTACCTAGTTGTGTTGTTACTGGTGGAGCCGCCTATTCGGAGAGGAAAGTAACCTAATTAGGCGAAATCTCTTACGGCCGCTCAGTTTAAAGACTTCTTTGGGATTGAGAAGCTCTATTTGTACCGTTGGTGGGAAACTAGATAATTACGGTTTATTATTTGTTTTCGATTGATTTGATTGACTAACGGTTGTTGAACTTTGATTGCACCTAGTTTGTTTATTCTTGAGAATCTTATCTTATGATATAAGATTCCCTCAAACTAGATCGAAGTTTCGACGGGGATCTTTAGACTGTTTGTAGATCTAAATACGTCTTGTGATAATCTATTGTTAACAGACTCCGTTCTGTGTGTGATTGATCACAAGAGATTCAAGTTGATTGTGTGCAGGTGTTTATTGAAGATCTAAGAAGATTTGAAGACGAAGAAGATTTCTGATTTGGGTTCATAATCTTTGGTGTGTACAATACTTGTTTCGAGTAAAGAGGATCAAACTATAATCGGTTTATCTTTGTGATAGATTGGATAGATTAGTTGAGTAGATCGGCATCAATACAATTCTTTGCGATTCAAAGTATTGATTGCAAAATCTTGACAATTACTTTGGTAGTTGTTATTGTATAGATCTAAGAACCCGACAAAGGAGTTTATTGGGATAAACGGAAGAGCTTTTTGTCGAACTCATATCACTTGATTGAAAAGAGTTGTTACCGAACAGATTTGTTGTTCCTTTACTGTTTGGAATACAAACCAAAGGAATTGTTCCAAGTGCGTGATTTATCAACAAGTTGGAGGCGCAGGGATACAAACGGAACTAGGTGAACTATAGGTTTAGTTGCTTGGTCTCAACTATACGAAGTTGGTTTGATTTTGTATAGCGGCTTAATCCTGAGAGTATTCAATTCTGGACAAGGTCCCAGGGTTTTTCTACATTTGCAGTTTCCTCGTTAACAAAATCTTGCTGTGTCTTTTACTTTTCTATTTCCGCAATTATAATTGTTTTTATTATAATTAGTAGTAAAATACACAAACGTTAATTCCTATTTACTTGATAGTAATCCTATTGTGTTTGGTTAAGTCCGAACCATTTATCAAGTAACCATACTTCGTTGTTGTATTATCTCGATCTTATATCCATAGTCAATCACACAAGTTATCTTGTTGTCGTATTGTCTCGATCTCGTATCCATAGACGATCACACGAAGTGTGAACCGATTAGTTGTATTGTCTCGACTCGGTCTATAGGCAATCATTTTCGGAGAAAGGACTTATAGGTGGAAAAGTTTTAGATTTAGGTATATTTGGGTACCCTCGTATTTTCATATATATCAATTAAATAATTTTTATATATGAAGATCATAGTGTTATATTATACCAAATACATCACAAAAATACATGAAAAGAAACTCAATTTTATGCCGTTAGGTTAGCCCACCGGTAGAAAAATTAATTATTATACTAATTTTCTAACATGCTAGATTACCCAACTAGTAAAATGGAGTATATATTTCTACACGCGCGTCGTGTCGGTGTCCCATACGCGTCATGTGTCTGACGCGAACACGACGCTAATACTGGTGTGTCGGTGTTTCACAGGTTCCATATGGAATTTAGTACTTTATCCAGTAAACTGATATCCATATTAACAATGTTGGAAACACCTTTCAAAACTTATAAGCAGTCTTTAAATTTTAATTGGATGCAATAATTAAAAACTAGGAAAAATCAAATAAACAAAAGTTATTGATACTTAGCTCCTTTGTAATGGAAGTGATCGATTTAGCAAAAAGGATGATCTCCCCAGATCTTCGCAACAACAACATGGAAAAACTTTGGAAAAATAGAATGAGTCACGTGTCCAACATGTAATCCTTAAGATATTAACGCTCAGCTACACTCCAGAGTGACGCTATAGCTTCACAGGATGGATACCCCTAGGATAAAACATCCTACTTCACCTACTAGCATATTTAGTAGATGCTCAACTTAACCTTGACAACTCATAAAACTCTTGAATAAAAATCTCAAACAACTTAAGAAAAACAATAAAAAAACATTATTCTTTGGGTCTCTCTAAACAAAATAGAAAAACCATTTTCTTCGATTTTTCAATAGTATATGAGAAAAACTTGTTTATATAATATTTTAATACAACGTATAGAGAGAAACTACCCGATGAGGGACTAATACGTTTATATAGTCTTTTAAAACAATTTAATAACTGGGAATTCCCGACGTGGGACTAATAAGTTTTTACTCACAAAAGAAAACAAGAAGTTAATATTTTCTTAAATATATAAAAATCATATTTTATTTATTGTTTTCCAACAATCCCCCACATGAATGAAAATCTTGGTAAAACATGAAAACACATATAGATCTTGGTAAACCAACACCTAATTCCCATGACCCAACCTGCCCGAATTGACTGGCGGACCGTGTGTGTGTCAAAATATTAGACATGCCAACGTCCACTCCTTCACACAAAAGTGTGTTGACCACAGGGTAATACTATGGATTGCAAAATCATAGTAGCACATAGAGCTTTCATCTTTATGAGAATTACGATTATATTCACTAAAGTGAAAATGAGCCAGTGAACCCTTAATAGCCCTTAGGTCTTAAGTTCCAATAATACGAAAACCATCGAAAACAACATGAAACTCATTTTCTTCAAATGAATTAAATTTCGATAAAAAATGTGAAAAGACAAGGGTACCCAAATACACCACAATCTTTAATTTATCCACCTATAAGTCCTCTTACCGAAAGTGATTGTCTATGGACAAAGTCGAGACAATACGACAAATCGGTATTCACACTTTGTGTGATTATCTATGGATACGAGATCGAGACAATATGACAACCAAAGTGTGATTACTTGATAATAGGTTCGGACTTAACCAAACTATGTAGGATCACTATCAAGTAAAGCGGAGTTAACGTTTGTGTAATTTACTTTAAATTATAATAATAAAAATTATAATTGCGGAAAGGAAAAGTAAATGAGACAGCAAGATTTTGTTAACGGGGAAACTGAAAATGCAGAAAAACCCCGGGACCTAGTCCAAAATTGAATACTCTCATAATTAAACCGCTATACAAAATCTAAACCAACTTCGTATAGTTGAGACCAAGCAACTAACCCTAGTTCACTTAGTTTCTTCAGTATCCCTGCGCTTCCGACATTCAATAAGTACACGCACTGGAACAATTCCTTTGGATCGTATTCCAAATAGTAAAGGAACAACAAATCTATTTAGTAACAACTCTCTTGATTCTTTCCAGATAAAGATATCTCAAGTCATATGCAATGGCTCTTCCATTTAAACTAATAAACTCCTTTTCCTGGTTAGATCAATCTAATCTATATTACCTAAGTAATAAGATTCGGATTTGTAACAATCAAAATATATCTCAAGAGAACTATTAGGTGTTACCGATCTCACGCAACTGATCAATCGAATAAATCCGATTCTAGATGGATCCCAGCCGATCAAGGTTTGTGCTACACAAAGATATGAGAAACCAATAAGAAATATTATTTGTCTTTAAATCTTCTTTAATCTTCAATTAAACCAACACCACTTGTATCTCTTGTGATCAATCACACACAGAACGGAGTCTGCTAACAATGGATTATCACAAGATATCTTTAGATCTACAAACAGTTCTAAAGATCCCGTCGACACTTCGATCTAGTTTGAGTGAATCTTATATCATAAGAGAAGATTCCCAAGAATAAACAAACTAGGTGCAATCAAAGTTCAACAATCGTTAGTCAATCAAATCAATCGAAAACTAATAAACTGCAATTATCTAGTTTCCCACCAACGGTACTCGTAGAGCTTCTTGATCCCATCGAAGTCTTTAAATGAGCGGTCGTAAGAGATTTCGCCTAATTAGGGTACTTTCTTCTCCGGATAGACGGCTCCACCAGAAACAACAAAAAGATGAAGTTTGCCTGGCTCTTAGGATAGTTTGCTAGAAATGAAAACTTAGATATTTATAGACCAAGGATGTTTTGACACCAAGGGATTTCCAAAACCAAAAGTATTCTCAAGATATGCAATAAATGCCCATTCGGTTTTCATAATTCCAGGAAATGCTTTGTCCAATATTTTCCGAAATCTCTTAATAGAAAATCTCCAATTAGTAAATGCACATTACTAATTTTTATTCTCTAGAGATATGCATTTAATTGCTGGTAATTAAAGCATATAAAACTAACAACCTTAATTAAAAGATTCTTAATTTATTTCGGACCGGGATCTCCTTGAGTAATTAAGGAATATCTTTGAACAATAAAAGATAAGAGTTACTGTTCGTGTTCAAAGTATGTTGACATCTTTTATTTGTAAATCATCTTTCATATTTACAATCTTGGAATCGATTATACCACACTTCCAAACAAGTTTAGAATTTGTTCATCTGTATTCAAAGACAACTATGTGATTGATCAAATATCAAATCACATTCATGGGTTCAATCGTTTCTACCAATCACTAGGATCGGTTATACCTTTATATGGAACACTTTTGCTCGGTCACACAAGTTACCAAGACCGGTTACATCAGTTACCAGGATCGGTTACGTCGATTACCAGGACTGGTTACCATATACTCATGGTATTGCTTGTGATCAGTCACATCAGTCACTAGGATCAGTTACACCAATTACCAGGATCGGTTACACAAATTACTGGGACCGGTTACACCAATTACAAGGATCGATTACACAACTCTTTTGTGATCGGTCACACCTGTAATACCCGGTATTTTTGTAATCATATTTTAGGTACCCAAATATAGCCCATGGGGTATAATTTTTGTTTGGAAGCACAATATATATTTTAAATAAGTAGTTACTTAGCCTATATAATTATTAAGTGTGACATTCAAAAATAATGTTAGACTTGAAAAAGCGGGGGTCTAACAACTACATCCAATATTTCGTTTGGCAATCTGAATAGACAAACTTATATATACTTTCAAGAGAATCAACTAGACAGTCAGACTCAATCTAGAGAAAAGTATATCAAAGAGTTTTATATCTCTATCTCTCAATTCAATCCGCAATCAGCAAATAGGAATTTCTGAGCCCAATTGAATATAAGAGAACCAACTTGAATGGTACCAAAGACCAATGTTCAACGATCAATCAATTTCAATCAACAACCAAAGGTTGGATTTCCCAATTGATCGATTCAACGCAAAACCTGTGATATTTCAATTATATAACAAAATATAATGTGGAAAAAAAATAACACAGACACCAAAATTTTGTTAATGAAGAAAACCGTAAGTGCAGAAAACCCCCGGGACCTAGTCCAGATTTGAACACCACACTGTATTAAGCCGCTACATACACTAGCCTACTACCAATGAACTTTGGACTGGAATGTAGTTGAACCCTAATCAATCTCACACTGATTCAAGGTACAGTCGTGCTCCTTACGTCTCTGATCCCAGAAGGATACTACGCACTTGATTCCCTTAGCTGATCTCACCCACAACCAAGAGTTTCTACGACCCAAAGTCGAAGACTTGATAAACAAATCTGTCTCACACAGAAAAGTCTATTAAGATAGATAAATCTGTCTCCCACAGAAATACCTATGAGTTTTTTCCGTCTTTTTATAAATCAAGCTGAACAGGAATCAATTGATATACCGTACTTATATTCCCGAAGAACAGCCTAGAAATATCAACCACCTCACAATAATCTTAATCGATTAACGAAACAAGATATTGTTGAATCACAAACGATGGGACGAAGATGTTTGTGACTACTTTTCAATCTTATATATCGGAGATTAATCTCATGCAAATCTTAACAAAGATAGTACTTAATCATGATAGTAAAAGTAAGATCAGAACACGCAACTACATAGAAAATAGTTGGGTCTGGCTTCACAATCCCAATGAAATCTGTAAGTCGTTAACCTACAGGGTTTCTTGAAAAACCTAAGGTTAAATGAGAATCGACTCTGGCTTATGCAAATAGTATCACACAGGAGGTGTGGGGATTAGGTTTTCCAGTTGCTAGAGTTCTCCTTTATATAGTTCTCAAATCTTGGTTTGCAATCTAAGTTACCTTGGTAACAAAGCATTCAATATTCACCATTAGATGAAATCCTGATTAAACCCAAGCTAATATCTTTCAACCGTTAGATCGAACTTAGCTTGTTATACACAAATGAAATGTACCCTCATTTAGGTTTATGTAACCGTACCTAAACGTGTACACCATGTTGGCTCAATAGTAGTTAACCGAGGTTAGCTATATGAATACTCTCATATCAACCTTATTCATCTTAACCATAACTAGTTCAAATGACTCAAATGATACTAGTTAAAAAGTTGTTCAATTGTTATATTCTCATAGAAGTATATAAGAACACAATTGAAGCAAAATTGGTTTGATTCACTTAAACAATTCATGAACAATATAGCCACGGTTTGCAAAGAATGCATTCCTTATTATATAAATGTATTTGTTCATAACAAAAACGATTTTAGAACTTTACCTATTCAAGTATGCAAACAGGTACGCATACCTGAAATAGCCGGACCAAGTTTGGTTTTCGCCAGTATGCGAACGGGTATGCATACCTCCAAACCCAACAGAAAATTACGGACACAAACCTATGCCAGTATGCGTACGGGTACGTGCACTTAGGTTCCCGGACTTCTCAAACCAACAGGTACGCATACGGGTATGCATACTATGGTTCCCGGACATGGATTACATATATGCAAGAATGCACAACATGTTTATAATCCAATGTTGGTTAAGTGTTCTAAACTCTTATTTCAATCATTTAAACTTTCTTAGAGGATGGCAATATCCGTTTTCACACATTATTAGCATCAAAGCAATTTTCAAGTTGTTGAAATAATCATAACGAAACACTCCAAGTCTACACCAAATGATTGTATCACACAAACCATGTAAGATGTTACTCGACGATTTTCACATGATCAACTTTTGACTTTCGTCAAGAATATAAGATGAACTTGGTTGAAGCGAAAGATTACCAACACATATTTCGAGAAATATATAAGCGAGTTAAACTCAACTCGAAATCTCAAATGTGCATAATTGAAAACCATATAGTAATATGACTTATGTCTCAATATAGGAGATAGAGTAGAAATAGACTTTCCAAGTGATAGATGAGTTTTAGTCTCCACATACCTTTTGTTGATGAAGTAAGCTCACCTTAGTAGTTCTTCGTCTTCATTTGATGAACGCCGTGAAGTCTAATGCTCAACTACACAATCTATCCTAGTCCGAGACATCACTATAAGTAGACTAGAAATCAAGATTTATAGTTTTGATCACTAACATTGACAAACAAGCTTGAGATAGCAATGCTTGCGAGTTCGACCGAGCAGTGCTCTAACAATCTCCCCCTTTGTCAATTTTAGTGACAAAACTATCAATACATATGGATTACAAAATAAATAAACTTTGTAGCTTCTCATCCAAGTGTTGATCTCCTTGGTTCTTCAACATTACTCGAAATCTTCATCACTTCCAAGTACTCCAATGATTCCAAATGTGTTCAAATCCGCATCATTGTTGTTGAAGATTCGTAGCTATAACAATGAGAAAACGGTTGCTCTCAATCATTGTTATACAGTGTCATAGTATCATTATACCACATCAAAGTCCAATTGTATCACAACTTTGACAACAATACTATGGTGATATGTGTCACTCCCCCTTAGTCAATACTTCATCTCACAATGAAAACCACTCCCCCTTATATAATGATCCGTAAACCATATGTATTTGTAGTATGAACTACACATTAATTCTCCCCCTTTTTGTCAATATAAATTGGCAAAGGTAAGAAAACTAGTGGGATCCACATTAAATTTTCATAGAGATACTTCATGACCAAAAGAGAACAACATACCAACTTGTTTAGATGGCATCAAATAGCCGAAACTAAATGCATTCATCAAGGAGTTTATAAAGACACAAGATACCCCCTACAATATTCCACAACCGCTCTCCCCACAAAGATTTGGAAATTAAGCACAAGTTCAATTAAGAACTCTCCTCCATAAAATGTCATTCCCGGAAGAACAACAAGAGCGACCTTACTTTTACAAGAAAGAAGGATTTTATTTGGACAACACTAAGATACTTAACCGAAGTTCAACTACTTGAAACAAATACAGAATTAAAGTAACACTTAAACTGGAATTCCAAACTCAATTGCCCAACAGATCGAGATAGGTGTAAGGGCAAGAATTTAGGAATGACTAATGAACCAAAACAACACCAATAGACTGTCGTAAGTGTTGAAATGTAGTAGTATCTAATGGTTTGGTTAGAATATCATCCAATTGTTATTCGGAAGGCACAAATTCCATATTTATGATACCATTTTCATATAGATATCGAATAAAATGGTACCTTATATCAATGTGCTTAGTTCTTGAGTGTTCAACGGGATTCTCAGTGATTCGAATCGCACTGGAGTTGTCACAAATGATCTTCATTATTCCAGTATCAATTCCATAATCAGTAAGCATTTGTTTCATCCAAAGAAGTTGAGTACAACATGATCCTACAGCAATATATTCTGCTTCACATGTAGACATGGATTGTGAATTTTGTTTCTTGTTATGCCAAGCCACAAGATTCAATCCTACATAGTAGAAACCCCCTGATATACTTTTTCTGTCTTCCACCAATCAGCATCTGAATAGGCAGAAAGATCAGTGTTAGTATCAAAAGTATAAGATAGATCATACCCGACGGTGTGATTAACGTATCGTATGATCCTTTTTGTAGCTGCAAGCTGAGATTCCTTTAGATTTTCCTGAAACCTAGCACAACAACCAACACTAAAACAAATATCAGGTCTAGTGGATGTAAGATATAAAAGGCTTCCAATGATAGATCGAAAGAGTTTTTGATCCACATTTACACCTTTCTCATCTCTATGTAGTTTACCCGTGGTAGGCGTAGGAGTCAATTTTGGAGTTGACTTATCAAGCCTGAATGTTGTGACAAGATCTCTTGCATATTTTTCTTGAGATAAGTAAATTCCATCCTTGTGTTGTTGAATTTGTAAACCCAAAAAGAATTTTAATTCACCAACATTGCTCATTTCAAACTACTTGCCAAGAGAGACTTGAAATCTTTTGCAAGTTTCTCAGATGTTGATCCATAGATGATATCATCTACATATACTTGAGCAATAACAACATCTTTTCCACTCCATTTGGTAAACAACGTTTTATCAGCTCCACCTCTCGAAAAACCTTTCCTAAGAAGGGAAGTAGTCAGTTTTTCGAACCAGGCGCGTGGTGCTTGTTTTAACACATATAATGCCTTATTTAGCTTAAGGACATGCTCTGGGAAATCAGGGTTTTCGAATCCCTTAGGTTGAGCGACATAGACCTCTTCTTTTGAAATTCCATTTAGGAAAGCGGATTTAATGTCCATTTAAAACATCTTAACCTTAAGAAAACAAGCATGAGCTAATAACAACCGAATAGACTCAAGGCGTGCCACAGGAGCAAAGGTTTCGTCAAAGTCGATTCCTTCAATCTGTGAATATCCCTGAGCGACAAGTCTAGCTTGTTTCTGACAATGGTTCCAAATTCATCAGACTTGTTCTTGAATATCCATTTAGTACCAACAATATTGATATTTAGGAGACAAGGTACGAGCTTTCATACATATTGTCTCTGGAACTGATTTAACTCTTCATGCATTGCATTCACCCAAAAGGGATCGCTAAGAGCTTCATCAATGTTTCTTGGTTCTACTTGCGATAGATAACAACCAAAATTGCAAATATTTTGAAGTTGTCCTCTCGTCTTAGCTGTAGAATATTTTCCTCCAATAATACTTTTAGTATCATGATTTCTTTGAACCCAGAGATGCCTCGGAGGAGCACGTTCTTGTTCAACAGGAATAGCCTGACCAGGGCTTTTTTCCTCATCACTAGAAATATCAGGATCAGTAACTGTTGGAACAACTTCTACTGATTCTGGGATTTCTTTGACTTTCTTAATTGTCTCGGTTGGAGGCAATTCAGCAGGAGAGTCATCATGAAGAAAATTACTTAGATCATCAATGATAACATTTGCAGATTCCATCATGACTTGGGTTCTGAGATTAAAAACTCGGATACCACGACTATCAGATGCATAGCCAAGAAAAATACCTTCATCGCTTTTTGAGTGAAAAAATTCCCTTTCTGTTCACGGTCCTTTAGAATGTAGCACTTACTGCCAAACACTCTGAGATAGTGCAAGTTGGGTTTCTTGCCGTACCACAACTCATAGGGAGTGTTTGAGGTCTTTGACCGTAAGTAAACACGATTGATCAAGTAACAAGCTGTAAAAACAGCCTCTCCCCAAAACCTTAACGGTAAGTTTTTGTTATGGAGCATTACCCTTGCCATTTCCTGAATGTTCTTGTTCTTCCTTTCTGCAACTCCATTAACTTGTGGAGTAATGGGTGGAGAGTATTGTTGATAGATCCCCATAAAATCACAGTATTCAAACACTTTGGTGTCTTTGAATTCCGTGCCTCGATCGCTTCTAATTTTCTTTAGTTTGCGACCCTGTTCAGTCTGGATTCTATTAACAATAATCTTGAATTCATTGAGGGTTTCATTCCTGTGAGCCAAAAAAGCCTCCCAAGTGAATATGGTGTAATCATCTAACATAACTAAAGCATACTTCTTTCCAGCCACAATAGGTTGTTGAATTGGGCCGAAGAGATCCATATGGATTAAATCAAGTGGAGCTTTAGTGAGAATATCCCGAGATGATTTATGTGGAACTTTCGTTTGTCTACCCTTTTGACAGGCACCACATACACCTTCAACCTTAGCATTTATTTTGGGAACATCTCTAACAAGTTCTTTGTTAATGATCTTAGTTAGAAGACGATAATTGATGTGACCAAAACGCTCATGCCAAAGATGTGTAGATTCCACCTTAATCAAATTGCAACAATTACTAAACTGAGTATCCAACAGATAACAATTATTTTTGCCACGTGATCCTTGAAAAATCACTTTTCCAGAATTATCTACAATGTTACATCCATTAGCATTGAATACAACCTTATGGCCTTTGTCACATATTTGACTAACAGAAAGAAGATTAGCAGTCATACCTTTAACGCATACTACATCGTGAATTTCAGGAACGCCGGGTAATTTGATCGTCCCTTTCTTTCTTATGTAGCAGCATCTCCCATCACCGAATGTTACTGGTCCACCATCAAAGTCGCTTGTGTTGACAAACCACGAGAGATCTCCAGTCATATGCCTGCTAAGGTTCAGAAACCATTGAAAGGGTGATGTTGATTTCAGAGCAAAAGCTCCCATACTAGCACTACTGACCATATTAGGCTTTCTTGTTAGTATTGAATGTCTTTTAAGAGCAGACAAAAGTTATACAGTATTCTTATGAAGATTACGTGCAACATTTAATCTTTTTCTAAAAGCCAAACATACATGTTGAAAGTTGATCATAAGAACCACAAAACAAACATGTACCAACATCTTTACTCTTGTTCGAAGAGTTCTGAGAACTTTCAGTTTTCACAAAGTCTAAGCCTCACTTATCACCTGACATACGGCAATTCTTCAATGAAGAATTAGAGGAGTTAATCAAATCCATTGAAGATGACTTTACAGATTTCAAATCCTTAAGTTTTGCAATTTCTGCAACAAGATCAGAGTTGATCCGGATTTGTTCATCCAACTTCTTTTGGAGATCAACAACCTCTTCAGAACGTTCTCGAAGCTCAGATTTTTTATATAAATCTCGCAATGAAGTCCATCAATTTTCCTTATCAATCAATGTTTTTCAAGACAAAGATTATTGAAGAAATTTTTTAAATTAGGATTCTTAACCATATCGATGGTTTCTAGAACACGCTCGAAGTTGAGTTTATCCATTTCTGGAGAAGCTTTTTTAGAGACAAAATCGTCCATACTCATATCGCTACAAATACAGACTTATTAGGTCTTAAGTGTGTTTGCCTGCTCTGATACCAATTGAAAAAGCGGGGTTCTAACAACCACACCCAATATTTCGTTTGGCAATCTGAATAGACAAACTTCAATATACTTTCAAGAGAATCAACTAGACAGTCAGACTCAATCTAGAGAAAATTATATCAAAGAGTTTTATATCTCTATCTCTCAATTCAATCCACAATCATCAAATAGGAAGAGCCTGATTGAATATAAGAGAAATACTTAAACGGTACCAAAGACAAATGTTCAAGGATCAATCAATTTCAATCAACAACCAAAAATTGGATTTCCCAATTGATCTATTCAACACACAACCTGTGATATTTCAATTATATAACAAAATATAATGCGGAAAAGAAATAACATAGACACCAAAATTTTGTTAACGAGGAAAACCGCAAGTCCATAAAAACCCAGGGACGTAGTCCAGATTTGAACACCACATTGTATTAAGCCGCTACAAACACTATCCTACTACCAATGAACTTCGGACTGAAATGTAGTTCAACCCTAATCAATCTCACACTGATTCAAGGTACAGTCGTGCTCCTCACGTATCTGATCCCAGTAGGATACTACGCACTTGATTCCCTTAGCTGATCTCACCCACAACTAAGAGTTGCTATGACCCAAAGCCGAAGACTTGATAAACAAATCTGTCTCACACAAAAAAGTCTATTGAGATAAATAAATCTGTCTCTCACAGAAATACCTACGAGTTTTGTTCCGTCTTTTGATAAATATAGGTGAACAGGAACCAATTGATATACCGTACTTATATTCCCGAATAACATCCTAGAAATATAAATCACCTCACAATAATCTTAATCGATTAACGAAACAAGATATTGTGGAATCACAAACGATTTGTCGAAGATGTTTGTGACTACTTTTCAATCTTACCTATCGGAGATAAATCTCAAGCAAATCTTAACAAAGATAGTACTCAATCACGATAGTAAAAGTAAGATCAGAACACGCAACTACAGATAAAATAGTTGGGTCTGGCTTCACAATCCCAATGAAGTCTTTAAGTCGTTAACCTACAGGGTTTCGTGCAAAACCTAAGGTTAAAGGAGAATCGATTCCAGCTTATGCAACTAGTATCACACATGAGGTGTGGGGATTAGGTTTCCCAGTTGCTAGAGTTCTCCTTTATATAGTTTTCAAATCAGGGTTTGTAATCTAAGTTACCTTGGTAACAAAGCATTCAATATTCACCGTTAGATGAAATCCTGATTAAACCCAAGCTAATATCTTTCAACCGTTAGATCGAACTTAGCTTGTTATACACAAATGAAATGTACCCTCATTTAGGTTTATGTAACCGTACCTAAACGTGTACACCATGTTGGCTCAACAGTAGTTAACCGAGGTTAGCTATATGAACACTCTCATATCAACCTTATTCATCTTAACCATAACTAGTTCAAATGACTCAAATGAAACTAGTTAAAGAGTTGTTCAATTTTTATATTCTCATAAAAATATACAAGAACACAATTGAAGCAAAATCGGTTTGATTCACTCGAATCAATTCATGAACAATATAGCCACGGTTTGCAAAGAATGTATTCCTTATTATATAAATGTATTTGTTCATAACAAAACCGATTTTAGAACTTTAACCATTCAAGTATGCAAACAGGTAAGCATACTTGAAATAGCCGGACCAAGTTTGGTTTTCGCCAGTATGCGAACGGGTATGCATACCTCCAAACCCAGCAGAAAATTCCAGACAAAAACCTGCACCAGTATGCGTACGGGTACGCGCACTTAGGTTCTCGGACTTCTCAAACCAACAGGTACGCTTACGGGTATGCATACTATGGTTCCAAGACATGGATCACATATATGCAAGAATGCACAACATGTTTATAATCCAATGTTGGTTAAGTGTTCTAAACTCCTATTTCAATCATTGAAACTTTCTTAGAGGATGACAATAGCCGTTTTCACACACTATTAGCATCAAAGCAATTTTCAACTTATTGAAATAATCATAATGAAACATTCCAAGTCTACACTAAATGATTGTGTCATACAAACCATGTAAGATGTTACTCGGCGATTTTCACATGATCATCTTTTGACTTTCATCAAGAATATAAGATGAACTTGGTTGAAGCGAAAGATTACCAACACATATTTCGAGAAATATGTAAGCGAGTTAAACTCAGCTCGAAATCTCAAATGTGTATAATCGAAAACCATATAGTAATACGACTTATGTCTCAATATAGGAGATAGAATAAAAAAAGACTTTCCAAGTGATAGATGAGTTTTAGTCTCCACATACCTTTTGTTGATGAAGTAAGCTCGCCTTAGTAGTTCTTCGTCTTCAATTGATGAACGTCGTGAAGTCTAATGCTCAACTACAAAATCTATCCTAGTCCGAGATGACACTATAAGTAGACTAGAAATCAAGACTTATAGTTTTGATCACAAACATTGACAAACAAGCTTGAGATAGCAACACTTGCGAGTTCGACCGAGCAGTGCTCTAACAAGACTTTTAAGTTTTGTTAATAGAAATAAAATATATGTAAATAGTTAGAATACATTTATTTATTTACTAAAATAAAGTGAAAGCTAATAACTAGTTGATTTGTTATGCATATTCCTACATGATGGCTAATTATTGTATTGGATGAAATTTATTAGGAAATTAATAATGAGAGGAATTTGATTTGTTTTAAAAAATAAGAAGAAGGAAAATAGAATGTTTCATTATTAATATTAATTAAGAAACTTTAAGCAAGATGTTTAAAATAGCTATTATTATTGTAAGGGTTTTGTTATCTTGTGCATCCATGCACAAGATAACACCCAATCATTGCATCGGGAAAGTGCAAAACCAAATAAAAAAATTAGAGAGATAATGTTTTCTTGCATTGGAAATGCAAATTAACATAGATTTATCAAACATGCATTTATTAGGAGTGAAGTTTTACAATCTTCAATGCAAGAAAACATTATCTCTCTTATTTTTGTAATTGGTTTTGCACTTTCCCGATGCAATGATTGAGTGTTATCTTGTGCATGGATGCACAAGACCCTTGTTAGTGCATGCACTTGTAGTTAGTGTAGTTAGTGGAAGTAGATATTCGACAAGAAAAATGCATGGAGTCTAATGAAATTCTTTTTGTACACTTAATAGAGATAATGCTTGGAAAAATTAATGAATACTAATTATTATTATTTTAATAATATGATAATTAATTTGCATGGAATGAAAATTAAAAAGTCTTTCAATGCTTACTAGATGCTTCTTCTTATTAGTATTAAAATATGCGTGTAATAAAGAGTATTCTTATTAGCATTAAATTATGCATGTAATAAAGAGTATTCTTATTGAATATGGGATTATAATAGCATTTTGGAATTAAAACGTAGCATAGGTTTGAGAGAATAAAAATATTCACTTTAATATGTAACTAGGCCTTGATCCGTGCCGTAATGGCACGGGCCTTGACGTTGCTTAATTTTTAATATCATACTAATTGTGTCCCGAAAACTTATCAACTCTTGTTATAGCGGATTTAGTGTGAGGGTAAAATACCCGATGACCACGTGTCAACATCCCAAGGGATGATCTCATGATAAGATGATAAGGTGGAAATATCGAATCATACTCTATAAAGCTGATTTCATCTGAATCAAGACACCTGCTACAAGCGTTACATGAATAACGCGTGTGAGGAGTGGTCTAATCGATCCAGACGGTCAAGTCTAAAAAGAAGGACTGCATTTAATGAAGGATCAGAAGAGACGTGGGCGAATCTACATCGTATCAGAAGGCTCGGGCAATCTATACTATAACCCAGAGGTGATAAAGCACGAGGTTCTCCAAGGAAGATCTACACGATGACAAACAGGGCGAGATAACTCGGAGGGAGAACCAAGGAGACCATCACGGGGGATAGTATAGAGCTCGTCCGAAGTATCGAGGAGGTGTACGATAGCTCCACCATCTCGGCGAGACCAAGCCTTCACGAGTCTAATTTGCCTATAAATACCAGTCCATGTAGAAGGAAATGGACAACTTATGTAATACTAGATGGTCTTTCTACAGAGAATTCCTGAGAGAGATCTAGATAAAGAGATAGTGGGAAATCTAAGTGATATTTGTAGCTCTTTCAAGGGTAAGACCCTAATCAATAAAGAAAACATTTTCTTTCCCGTGGACGTAGGTCTTCATGGTCGAACCACGTTATATGCTTGTGTTAATATTTACTTTCATGTTCTTTACATTATGTTTATCTTTGAATCTGTAATGTTAGTAGTTTTATAGCCTTTAGATCTACTTGGGTGTAGTCATCAGAAAAGATGCAACTACACTTTGGCGCTAGAAACAGGGAGGTATGAAGATCTAATCTACCTCCCTAGTAACAACTCTATATTACTTTCATAATCTCTTTGAGACAAGTGGCTTTCATACCACTGTGTAGAACTCTGTTAGAATTTATGAGTAGAGCTCGGACTCGACACAGTCAACACGATCTGTGAAGTCTTGAAGACCCTCAAAATCAACAGATCTACATCCTTTTCACTGATTTCTTCAAAATTTTCATTATTTTAAGATTTCCTATATCTTCCTCAAGATGCTCAGGAGAGTTGAAGATCGGAGTGAAAATGGAGTTTTATACACTTCGGCACTCAAACGATCTCCTCCATGAAAGGGCTGGGAAGAAGTTTAAGTCAGTAAACTTCAAAAGGGAAAATATTGTCCTATGAAAGTTGAAAAGACAAATTGTTCATGATGTTCTTCATCTTCTAAGAAACTCAAGATAATCCAAAAATCTTCTTCTTAGAAATCTAACTCTAAGTCAAGGAGAAGGGTTAATGAGTACATAATCATTCATCAAACTCAAAGTTTGTTCAAAATCAAAAGTTTAAAGATGATGAGAAGTATTTCCTAAAATGGGAAGATATGCTCAATAATCATAAACTTGATTTTTTCCTAGTAAAGGTATGACGTGTAGAAGGAGGTATTTTTCTCGAAAAGAGAGACAAACAAAACACCTTTTTCCCATCACCAAAACTTTATGCAAGTAGGGAATGTTTTGACATCTTCGCATGTCTCCAAAATCTACTGCAAAGTCTTCCTATACTAAACTGTCCAGAATGAACTATGACTTAGTAATTGCACATGACCTTCAAATCTAGGGTCTCACTTTTCTGTAAGAAAAGACAAATTAAGCATTATTGCATATATCGCAGGTAAGGCGATGGTGACGAGACGATCCACTCGCACGAGCCAAGGTGAAACTAGTGTATCCCTGTCTGGAGGCCTAGACGAGATGGAGCCCGGTGAAACTATGCACAACGGTGTACTCCCAAGAGAGGGACAACCCGATAACCAATATCGGGAGGGGTTAACTGACAACTCTAGCTCTGACGAAAAGGGAAATCCCTTCGAAAGACAGAATGATATCCATTTACCTCAACCAGGAGGGTTGAATCGTTTGCCAAGGCAAACAGTAAACAATGAGTAGAAGAACGACGAACCTTCTAACCTCGGCGATACTGATGCTACTATCGCAGCCATCCTGAAAGCTCAAGAAGCGCAGGATAAGAGAATGAAAAAAATTAGAAAGACGTAACAGGAGGCTAGAACGGATGAAATGCAGGATGAAACGCAAAACGAAGAAAAAGGTGCCACTCACTACCATATAAGAGACCCCCGAGGAGGAGAATCCTTTTGAGAACTTACAGGACGATGAGCGAGTGCATATCCCTGACACCTCGAACGAGGAAACAGGAGAGCGCTTTCCAAAGGGAAGCCGAGAAATCCTAAACGAGGAAGAAAGTCCGTCCGAGGGATCATCCGATGTCGATCCAAACATAGACGAGAAAAGAAAAAGGAGGACGAAGTAAAAACCAACTGCATGTCTGAGAACCACGCATCCATAGACCCCAAGCGAGGGGAGACTTCAAAGTCAACTCGCTCTAAAATAGTGACGTACGCCGAGCAATTGGACGAGGATTTAGGGCGATCAAGATATCACCGCCCAAAAGTTTCCTACTCGCCCGAAAGAGTGCAAGGACGAAGGAAGAAGGCTGAAATGAGGCACAATGACGACCAATTACAAGCCCGACTATGTCAACTCGAAGCGATATGAAGAGAGGCTACAGGAAAACAAGAAGGAAAAAAGTTGAAGGAAGTACTGCAAGAGGCTGGACAGTTTCCCTTATTGGAGGGTCTACTAGCCCAACCATTTTCAAGGAAATGCTCGCTCCCAATGTTTGCAACTCCTTTCAATGGGACCGGCGATGCAATCAAACATCTCAGATCCTACCGCATGACGCTGACGCAGTTGAGTCACTACGAGGTGATGATGTGTAGGTTCTTTCCAGCCAGTCTAAAAAACGAGGCCCTAATGTGGTTCAATAACCTGCCTAAGGCATCGGTTAAGTGGTTTGACCATCTATCCGAGTTGTTCTTAGAAACATGCATACATAACATCTGAGTCAAACCTAAAATTGACATGCTGTTCCAGTTACCCAGGGGACCGAATGAGTCGCTCCGCTCTCTGGTAACTCGTTGGAGAAAATTATGTGCCGAGATCGGAAGTGTCCCAGAGGCCTACGCTATTTTGGTCTTTAAAAATAGTCTAAGAAAGACGAACCCCATATTTGTACGCATGTACAAGACCATGCCACCCAATCTAGGGAAACTGAGAGAGATTCAATAGGATTACATAGCCCTTGAAGAACTCCAAGACGGTACTTATGAAAAATTGGTAAAATGAACCAATAGAGGAGCAAATGTGGTAGCACAGAACCCTCAAGCGTCATCCCAAGGAGCAGGGCGATCCAACAACGGATCTACCCAGTTCGATAAACATCGAAGTGGAGGATGGAAAGGACGAGACCAAGCCCAACAAAAGAAGGAAAAGTTCGTAGACCCAGTCTACACGAAACTAAACACACCTATATCCGAGATCTTTAAGAAAATCGATGGGAAATGTAAGATCACATACCCATGGAATAGAGGACAGCAGCCCGAACGCGCTAAGAATAGAACAGACTTCTGCGAGTTTCACCAGTTCTATAGCCACACGACGGACTCGTGAAGAGATCTTAAGAAGATGGTGCAAGACATGATTGATGAAGGAAAACTCGAGGAGTACATCGCACATCCAGCGATCCAACCAACGGTGGAACACTCGTACATTGCGTAGAAATACCACGCGAGGCACAATACTTGGGATGCAACACGATATCGCACTCAGCTATCACTGCTCCCACACCTGAAGGAAGTATTACAGGATGAATCCACAAGCGAAACTTTTAAGGTGACAAAGTCTTCTGTGTGGAAAAAGAACCTCCTATGCAGGAGTGGATGAAAATACCTATCAGTTTTTCAGCCTCGGAGGCACCAGATGAAGGACGAAACCACAACGATCCATTAGTGGTTATGATGGCTATCGCACTGCCTGAGCAGGAGGGCGAGGAAGAAAATCCTAAGGTATTTCCATGGGCCATGCCTAAAATACTAATAGACGGAGGAAGTTCTGTCAAAATCTTGTTTTACGAAACATTCAAGCAAATGAATGCCTGATCCCTTCTACCTATAACATATTTGGCTTCAATGGCTCATCGACCCGCCCAAGAGGCGAGGTCACCTTAGAAATTCGAGTAGGAAAAATCCTCACTCTAACCACTTTCTGTGTAGTAGATGTACTTTCACCCTACACAGCCATTGTCGGGCGATCCTGGGTCCATGGGATCAAAGGAGTTTCCTCGACCTACCATCATAGACTAAGGTTTCCAACACCCGATGGGATCGCAGAGATCGTTGGAGACTCAGGCGAAGCTAAGTACTATTACAACATGGACGTACAGAATGACGAGAACAGGGTAAAATCCCCAAAAGAAAAGGAGAAAAGGGCCAAGAATGCTAAAAGCCAGGCTGATATCAATGCTTACGTAGCAGTGACAAGCAAAGCGAGACACCCGAATAATGTCCCAACCTCGGACTTATCCAAGGAGCTCTTATAGCAACTACATGACCTCCTCGATGATGGAGAGCTCAAGATAAACTTCTCGGCCTCAGGACCCACGAAGGAAATAAACATCAGAACAACTGAAAATTTGGGAATGGCTAAGATTAGAACTCTCCTCGACAGAGAGGAAGAAGAAAAGCTCGTACGAGCATCAAAAGAATACTATGATACCTCTGCCAGACACATGGGAGATATGCCTGGGATAGATCTAGAAGTCTGTCAAAACCACTTGAAAAATGATCCAAAGCACAAGCCTATGAGGAAAAAGATGCGAAAGGTGACACCGGAGTATCGCAAGGCGATTCAAAATGAACTAAAGAAAACGAAGGCATTAGAAATCGTCCGAGGAGAACAAATACCCAACATGGTGATAATACCGAAGAAAAATGAAGGAGTACGACTTTGCATTAATAGGGCTTGTCCAAAGGACAGCTTTCCGATTCCCGATATCGATCAGCTTGTGGAAGCCACATCTGAATACGGACTACTGTCCCTAATGGACGGATACTTGGGTTATAACCGAATCTCACTCGGCGAGAAAAATCAGGAGCATAATGCCTTCTCCACTCCCGAAGTCTATACGGTTACCATAATGAAGCTATCGCTGACATGCTCAGGATGAAGATAGACGGACACGGGACTAGCCGATATGAACAATTACGCAATGTACTACGGGACTATCGGACCACACGAGGAGGAGCAACAAGGACGGCCCCTTCGTTCTCACATATGGTATAGAAGCGATCATACCAACTAAAGCGATACTCGCTGAGATAGACAACCTCGAGGAAAACTGAGAAATAGTTCTCCAGAGAATGCAAAAATACCATTGGAGGACAGCCCGAGAATACAATGAACGTGTTCATCAGAGGCAATTTAGTCAAGGCGACATAGTCTGGCGCGAGATCCCGCCATACCAGCGCGAGTCAGGAAAATTTGCTCCCATTTGGGAAGGACCACTAACAGTCATCGCCAAGGCAGGCGATGGAGCATACAGATTGCTCAAACCCAACGGGGAAGAATTAGAACGCCCCTGGAACATCAAATACCTCAAGCCATACAATGCTTAAACAGCTTATCGCTTAGGAAGACAAATTATGAAAATGGGACTTGAATCCCTACATGTAAAAGGTCATGAAACCTTACTTGAATGTACCAAGGGCTTACGGACCCTCTTTTAAGAATTATAAAATTACTCCTTTTGTGTACTTATTTCTTGCAATTTTCTGCACCCCTTTTTCTACTCACTTTGATTTATTTATTTTTCTTGCAATTCTTTGCTTTTTGTTTTATTTTTCTTACATAATCATACCATATTTGCATTATCACAAAATCCCATCAAGATTATGGCACGGTGCTAGCCACACCTTCCATTTTACAATGAATGATGTGAGTAAAATACCTAAGCTGCCCGAGACGGACACAGACCTAAGGCAATGCCATCTAGCCTAATGAAGCAAGATGAAGCGGGGGACACCCTAAGCTACCTAAGACGGGAACAGACCTAAGGTAATGCCATCATGATCACGAAATCAGATGATGTCCTGCCATAACAGGAGATATCCAAAATCAAGGTACTTACCTTTGGCTAAGGCAAGAATCACTTGACCAAGATATTGCCCTCCAAACAATGGTTAATAAACAAGTGATTCACACAACTGATCACTTAACCCTGGGGCAAGTGTAACCTAAATAGGACACTATTAAAAAACCAAGCCCATAAAGGCACCAGACCATGGCGAGAAGGGGAATGTGTTACGCCTAAAGCCCAACACCGTAAGAGATGCCCTATCCAATTAAGGAACTGATCACTCCTTAGCTTTGTCACCCATGGTTGGACCATTAGCATGCACAAAACCCCCCGGGAGCCATGAAAATACACACATCATGTGATGTAATTCAACTAAGGAAATTATCATCCATATGAATAGCTACTTTAAAAGAAAGTATCATTGCCTCCCACATATGAGGACTTATCAAAGTATATGTAGCAAAATAATGCCTCCAACACAGAAGAGGACTCGGTTAGCATACTGACTAGTCAAACCAATTACACATTGCCTCGCAAGGAGCACGAGGACTTACAAAATAATGTCTTCTTAAACATTACCTCAAAAACAACACGAGGTTTAAACACAAAAAGGAGAAAGAAAGAAGTTCTTAGAAAGGCAAAGCTCATATGAGCAAAAGAACTGACGAACTTAAACCTGCCCATCGCCAGGTGCACCTTGCTCAATATCCACCCGATCCTCACCCTCGTCAATTTCAGGAGCAACTTGCTCGGACTCAGGCTCAACAGGCGGAGGTGGAGCCACAACATTGGCAGCAGCAGCGACCCTTTGACACTCACGAAGGACGGCAGTTTTGCAGGCATTTGTTATCATACGTTTATACTCAGCATGAAGATTTCTCAACTTTTGATTCTTATCAGCACGCTCGGCCTCCAGCTCTTTCTCATGGTGGCTCACCAATTCATTGAGCTCTTCGTCAAGACTTTGTTTTGCCACCTTCACTTCCTCCAACTGCCTCTCCAACTCCGCATTACGCTTACGAGCCTATGCAAGAGAGATAAATGGTGAGAGTCAATGTAACAGAAATTACTCATAAAAGCATAAGGTGAATGAAAATCAAAAGCCGCTAATATGAAACCTTCATGTTCAATTAAAACAGAAGCTAAGGTCTGTTCCACTTAGGCCTTTTGATTATCTAAAGCACTAATCTGTGCTTCAACAGGAGTTATGATAGCATCGCCAGCTGGGCACGATAACATGTGTCTATCACGCTCCTTTTCAAGCTGGACGAAATCTCGCTTGAGACGTACTAACTTTTCTCTGTCATCCTCTTCCTGCGCTAGCAGGGGCATATGGTCCGATTTCCATTCAATTATCCCATCCTTTTGAGTTCAGAGGAGCTCGATCTCATCCGAATGAGCTACAGCTACCTGCTTAGCTTTATCTAACATCGCACGAAGCTCAACGATGCGATCTCGATGAACATCTACATCCTTATGAATTTGTGCATTCTCATGTTCTTAGGAATCAATCTTCCACTGGCGAGAGCTCACATCGAGCCTCAAATTACACAGTTCCCTAGCATGCCTATGACCGGTATTATCTACCTTCTCCTCCAAACGTTTGACGGTGGCTACCAATAGAGGGGACTAATTCAGAACTATAGAACCTACTATGGAGATGAAAACTTAGACAGAGGAAATAAATAAATACCTTCCAGCTATTTTTTATCTTGACGAAAGGAAGAAGCCTCTTGCTTGGCCATCTCCACAGCAAGATGCAGATTCTGATTCTCGTGCTCAGCATCTCTAGCTCGCTTCCTAGCAATACGAGTCTCGGGCAGCATACCAACCCTCAGATTGTTGATCTAGTAAATCAGACAACATCACCAGTTAGAAACACTTTAACTGAGTTAATAATAAATAGCATACTATTGAAAGTATAGTCAAATACATACCGCCTGCACAAGCTGATGCTGAGCGGATTTAGGAAAAGAAGTTAAAATACGAGCTTGCTCGTCCTCGCTCAGCCGAGCATACTGATCCGAGAATAACATCTTCATCGCCTCGGATCCACCACCAAACACGGTGGAAGATGAACTAGAAGGAGCCGTCGGAGCAGAAGGAAAACCACCAGAAAAAGTACTTGGTACGCCAGTACCAAAACCGACGGAAAATAATAAAAGGCGGAGACGATAATGGAGATCCCCGAAGAAACTTTATAGTTGAAAAGCAATGGCAAGAACCATTGACTAGAGCAATCATGATAACTACAAAGGAACTTCACAGTTCAAAATAATGATGTAAACCACCGATGAAAACAAAAAGAAGAACAAATAAAAGAGGACATACCATCTTGAAGGTCGAGATGGAGAACTTCTCCCAGACATAATGAACTTCTTTATAGGAGACAAGAAGTTAAGAAAGAACAACAAAAGACAGAGGAGAGAAAGAATGAAAAAGTTCTGAATTCTGGAAACAGAAAATAAAGATATCATTCTCTTCTCCCAAAATATTTTATGAGAAACCAATTGACCATCAACCGGCGCCTCAAGTCCAACAGGTAAAAGCGCACTAAAAGTGCAGACGTGGCGGAAATCTCGGACGTGGCGATAAAGACGGAACGGTTAAGAAGTTTTCTTCCCATCATGCCCTTGGCAAGTTGCAAAGAAAATGAGCAAAATGTGAGGGTAAAATACCCGATGGCCACGTGTCAACATCCCGAGGGATGATCTCATGATAAGATGATAAGGTGGAAACATCGAATCATACTCTATAAAGCTGATTTCATCTGAATCGAGACACCTGCTACAAGCATTACATGAATGACGCGTGTGAGGAGTGGTCTAATCGATCCAGACGGTCAAGTCTAAAAAGAAGGACTGCATTTAATGAAGGAACAGAAGAGACGTGGGCAAATCTACATCGTATCAGAAGGCTCGGGCTATCTATACTATAACCCAGAGGTGATAAAGCATGAGGTTCTCCAAGGAAGAGCTACACGATGACAAACAGGGAGAGATAACTCGGAAGGAGAACCAAGGAGACCATCACGAGGGATAGTATAGAGCTCGTCCGAAGTATCGAGGAGGTGTACGATAGTTCCACCATCTCGGCGAGACCAGACCTTCACGAGTCTAATTTTCCTATAAATACCAGTCCATGTAGAAGGAAATGTACAACTTATGTAATACTAGATGGTCTTTCTACAGAGAATTCCTGAGAGAGATCTGGATAAAGAGAGAGTAAGAAATCTAAGTGATATTTGTAGCTCTTTCAAGGGTAAGACCCTAATCAATAAAGAAAACATCTTCTTTCCCGTGGACGTAGGTCTTCATGGCCGAAACACGTTATATGCTTGTGTTAATCTTTACTTTCATGTTCTTTACATTATGTTTATCTTTGAATCTTGAATGTTAGTAGGTTTATAGCCTTTAGATCTACTTGGGTGTAGTCATCAGAAAAGACGCAACTACATTTAGTCTTTTAAATATGATGTAGCGCTTAACCCATGTCGAAACGGAATGGGGATAATTTTTATCTGGATATTAAATGAGGGAGGATCCCTTCACACTCTTAGATTCACATTATCTCACACTTTGGAAGATATTTTTCTTAATAAAACTTAAATGGGAGAGTATTTGAAGTTAATATTCTGGGAATATGCCGTCTCGCAAAGCTCTACATATCCACAAAAAATTAGCATATTTCGAAATACTAAACCCCACTATCTACCGATCTTAATTTTAACCGTAGTAAATTCGATGGTTTTCGACGGTAGATTTTCAAAGTAGTAGATTACGGAGTTATACATTTCAGATTTTTCTAATTTTTCGGGGGTATGTATATCTTGGTGAGACGAATATATCCCCAAATATTAGCTTCAAATACGCTACCGTTCGGTTTTTTTAGGAAAGATAGTGCCCAAAGTGTGAGATACTGTAAAAATAAAAGTGTGAGGAGATCCTCCCTCATATTAAATTTAATATTTATTAATTATCGAGTTTACCCCCTTATCATTACAAAAGTAAAGGAAAAACCAATAGATATTTCTACTCTGCAGTCCACGACTCGATAATTAGTAATTTCATATATTCTGATTTTGATTCATGTCGTTTGTCTGCAGCTATTAAATAACGTGACAATTGATTCAAGTTTTTTTTTTCAATTGTCATGTGTTTTATCCGAGTTTACGTTAACATTAAAACGGTATACCACGTTTTACATTTTATAATGTTACACGTCTTGTGGCGTCATGGAATTAACATAGTCTATTATTATTCACTAATACGCGCCATCACCACAAAACCACATGATACCATTTCTTTCACCACAAAACTACCCAGTAAGTCTTTAATTCATTTTATAAATAATACTTATCACATCTATATTTAAGGTTTAGTCCACCAAAGTTTACATGTTTCTGTAAAAAAAAAAAAAAACCCTCTCAGTGTCAGTTTCTCACTGCGCCGCTGCTACTACCACTGTCGCCTATCCCCCGTAGGTTGTTGGGAGTAATTCTAGTTTTCAATTACAAACACCATATATGAGGTTTAGATAGAAGAAAATTAAGTCGTTAATTAATTTGTCCCATTATTTTTTTTCCGTCCTCTTTTGTATTGCAATCAATTTTATTTTAACATTAAAAACCATGATTTATATGATATGGTAACAAAGATAGCATGGGTTCCATTTGGTTGATCCAGCTATCATGAACAATTTGTCATATATGATTTTATATCATCCCTGAAATATATGGTACATGCCTTTTTCAATCTTGCTAAAACAACCAACCGCATATTTCACAATACAATGTTATCCGACTATCCGTGTTGTAATGACACAGTACTAATATTGTCCACCACCACTCACCAGCACCCACCGCCACTACTTCTTCCATCACCACCACCAGAGGCAGAGCCATGATTTTGGGGAAGGGGGACAAAAAATTCTTGAAAATGGATACGTGTGCAAAATACACTTAATAACCCATTTTATGATACAAAAAAAAGGATCAAAAACAATTAAAATTGGGCTTGGCTACTCCCAGGCCACCACTAATGTTTCCAGTGCTTTTTAAGAACGCCACTGCTTCCACCACCTATTACCGCCACCAGTGTCTATTGATATCATTTTTATTTTTACCAAAAATATTTATTAATGGAAATACATATTTATTAAATTAATTAAGGGAACATTTATAGTGGAAAAAAAATTAATAGATCATTTGTTATGAGCAATTAGTGAAAATCTAATTAATAGAACACTTTATCGTGAAAAAAATTAATAGATCATTTATTAACCCATGTCATAATATAAATTTCATATAATTATATTAGATTATTTAGTGAAAATTGTTTCTAATCAAATTCTTCTGGACTTTTGAACAGAAGCCCGAAAAAAAGGGTATTCTATATACATATATTGTAAATGCCAGTCAATAATCAAATTATAATGTGTAATCTGAGTAATTTTAGTAGTTTCTCGCTAAGTGTATCTATCAAGATGAATTCAAAATGCTACTTCCACTAAAGTCTAAAGAAACGATATACAAAATTAGTGCTTCAGAAAATCTCACCTTTCTGGACCAATTTTTTTTTAATAGATTAAAACCTCGTCGACCGATGATAGCCAAATTTTCATAATCTAGCTAATAACAAAATACAAACACCCAAATTCAACCATGAGATTATTGTAATTAAGTAGGCTATCGTTGAAAATGTATACTTCAATTAAATATACAATAAATGAAATTCAAGGAAATGATAGAAACCCCAAAAATTCATACATGAAGCGATGTCAAAAGAAATGGTTTTCTCAAATATTATTACCTCGGAGTAATTTGATTGGTCAGAGATGTACGTTTTGCTGGAAGAAGATTGAGAGAACATGGAAAGAAGATTGTCCAGAAGTATATTTTTGGATTTAAGTCTTCTTTTTTTCTTTCTGCAATATATCTCCCCTTCCTAATTTTATTTCTGATTTTTGTTTGCTCCAAAGCGAGGAATTAAAGTTTTCAAAATCCACTCATCCTAACGGATGTGAGTGAGAGAATGAAATGTTGTTTTTATGGGAAGATAGGTTTTTTATTTTCAGTTGATCAAATTTCTTTGTTTTGATTTTGACTTTTGAGATGGGATGAAGAGAATATGTAATGAATTTCTCTAAATTAAAGTGTGTATTTGTAGGATCGACCGCAGTCGTGAATTTATCAATTGGGAGGAAAAACCAGGACCGGTCTTTATCTTTCCTAATTTAGCAAAGCTTCGTTTTATAATACAGTATAAACAGATAGGCAGAAAAGTATACCTAGCTAGGGGTACAACCCTTACCGTAACGACAAATCTTGACAATAAGTAATTTTTTGTGTATGGATTTTGACTTGTGCCATTTTCCTTTAGTAATTATATGACGTGGCAGTCTGTTTTTTTTTTTAAATCTTTCATGTACTTTAACCGAGACTATTTTATCATTAAGGATGATCAACCACATCTTTTACTTTATAATGTTACCCATATTGTGGCGACACAAAATTAACATAGTCTATTACTACTCATCAACCGCCGCCGCCACCACCATAAAACCATATGATACTATTTCTTTCTCCACCATAATCGCCGCCCACCTCCCGTTAGACGTTGTTCGTACTTCTAATTTTGAATTACAAACACCATGTATAAAGTTTTAATTGAACAAACCTAGCTAGGTCGTTAATTAATTTATTTCATTATACATTTTATTTATTATTGTTATATTCTCTTTTGTATCGAAAATGATTTGTGACTCCCAAAATCTGTGCTCCCAATGCTCCCAACATGAGGTGGAAATCCATGTAGGTAAAGGTATAAAACGTGTCGGACCGGCACACGAAGTCGCGTGCTTCACGTGTCATGTGTCGTGCTGTGTTGTGCCAACGATTTAAACGTGATGTGTCGTGTTGTGCTTTACTAGTCAAAAGCTAGGCACAACACACGAATAAACGGGTTGTGTCGTGATGTGCCATGCTGGCACACGTGTTATAAACAATTTGAAATCACTTAATGGTATACATTAAGTCGGACATTATCACGAGAATCTAAATAGACAACAAATCATTTGAAATTATTTCAAGTAAAATTAACAAGTTTATTCAATAAAAAGAAATAGCCTATCAAATATAAAATTGGATCATTGTCATGTAAATTAATGTTCTAGTCAAATATAGGTAATAACATTATAACAACGATATTGAAATATATTTTCCAAATATTTAGGTATTATATGTGTTTTTATAAAAATAAGCCAGCATAAAATGTCAAAAACTAGCTAGAATAGTGACTCTTTTGTGTAATATACACAAAATGTAATGTATTATGCCTTGTTATATGGTGTACTTGTGCATGCTATGACGTGCTGGGCTGGGCCACGTGCTAATCCGTGCCGCGTGCTGTGCTACTGTGCAAATTAGGCAAACCCAGCACAACTAACGTGCTGGGCCGTGCTGGGCTCAGATTTTAGCGTGCTGGGATGGGTTGTGCTCGTGCTGGCACAACCCAATTTACACCTCTACATGTAGGGATCATGATTATGATCATCTCACAGACTATACCCTATTATTCAAAATACCGATTTCATTGGCCAAAATTTTATCAAAAGTTTTTGATAAATTTTTTTAGAGCAATTTCATCTCAGGGATCAAGTGAAGCGCTGATGAATAATACCGACTCTTAAGGTAGTAAGTATATTTATGAAATGTTGGTGATTAATATCAATTGAGATTGAAAATATTTATGAGATTGAAATTTCAGTCCGCAGCTGTGTGGATGAGATAAAAAAGAAAGAACTCAAAAGAAATCCTTGAAGAGGTAAAAGGGAAGAAATATACGAAGAAGAAAAGCACGTTTAGTAAAAAATGGAAACTGGTTGCCTACATGGATTGCCACCTCATGTTGGGAGTATTGGGAGCACACAATTTGGGAGTCACAAATCATTTTCGCTTTTATATCGCGATCAATTTTCTTTTAACATTTAGAACCATGATTTATACAATTGGGTACTAAAGGTAGCAGGGGTATCGTTTAGGTGATCCGGCAGTTATGAATATTTTTTCCTAAATAG
Source organism: Papaver atlanticum (assembly GCA_023531105.1). Classification (NCBI taxonomy): domain Eukaryota; kingdom Viridiplantae; phylum Streptophyta; class Magnoliopsida; order Ranunculales; family Papaveraceae; genus Papaver; species Papaver atlanticum. The sequence goes on from JAJJMB010008334.1 coordinate 1,865,390, forward strand.
CATGGTATCATCTTCAAAATATGGTATTTGTTTATATCAATCTTGTTAAAAACAACCAACTACATATTTTACAATACAATGTTACCCGTGTTTTAAATATACAGAACTAATATTGTCCACGACTATTCACCAACACACACCACCATAAACAACCCATCGCCACTATTTCTTCCACCACCATCACTCACTAACACCCGCCACCGCTTCTATCAGCCATTACTTCTTACACTACCGCCACTAATTTCTATTAATATAATTTTTATTAAAATTATTTATTAATTTTTTTTAATTGGAATTCATATTTATTAGATTAATTAAGAGGATTTATAATGAAAATTTAGTGAATTATTTATTATGATCAATTAATGAGACCCTAATTAATAAAACATTCATAATATTTTTAAGTTGAACAAACTACGGCCATTCATTTATCTCCTCCCTAGACAAATCCTGACCTCTCTTTATCTTGCCTAACTTGTCAAAACTGTGCTTTATATTCTTGATTTACTAGGATATAACCCATGCTGTAATGGCCTGGGTTTTGGTTGGTCTTTGAATATAGAAATCCATGAGTTTTTTTGATTTTTACACCAGGAGGCACCTCATATTTTCTTTTTGTTAAAAATGTGTTGGTTACTATAGAGGAACGCGCAACTGCGGGATATGAATTAATATCCCCATCTGATAGTTTCTGCTGAGAGGTGTTTTTAGGGGAGGAAATATTAAAATACCCTTTAAAAAAAAATCTAAATCAAACCTAAATATTCCCCACTCCATTTCAAATTCTCTTCTCCTTCGTTGCCGGCTCCTCACTTTAATTTTTTTTTACATAGCCGGTATTGTATTAGTAATGCAGACCATGCCGGAAGTGATGAAGACCATGACTGAAGTGAACTTTTTTTTACATCGCTGGCATTGTATTAGTGATAAAGACCATGCCGGAAGTGATGAAGACCATACCGAAAAATGGTGCCGGCGTGCTCGATAAATAACTTTCAATGCCGGCATTGTAAGTTGTAAGTACCCATTTTCTGTACATTTTGTAACATTTGTCGGTATTTTGTATGTTGGGACTACTCATTTTAACCAAATTCCTATTATCTCAGAAAATTTTCTTTTACGTACCACTAAACATGATTAGTGAGGGTGGATTAGGGATTAGTTAAAACACATGGATAGGGGTGACTCTGATTTACTAATTTAAATTCCTATTTTGTCCTATTATCATATTCCCAATTACTTTTCATATCCCCATTGCGCGTTCCCATAAAGGATGATCTTTTTCTTTTTTTTAATCAAATACCCGTACGTGACCTGAAAAAAATATTGATTTTCCGAAAATATTAGAGATGCTTTCAGAAATCTCATCTTTTGTAAAATTATGTTTCAGCGAAGGTTTTGTGATTACACAGCTCATAAGTATTCCAAAGCTGCAAGAGTTTTTTTTTTTTTTTTTTTTTTTTTGGCTACTCTTAAATATAGTCCACGCTTTTATTAACTATAGCCCATATAAAATAAGTTATTAATTCAACCAAACGGGTTCTTATGATTATTAACATAACCCATAAAATTATACATAATTTTTATATATAACCCAAAATAAATTATCAAATCCCTAAATCAAAATAAAATAAAATAATGTTAATCATCTAATTTTCATAATTAGATTTATGTAATATCTGTAGCATATATAATTGATGATCTTAGAATACCCATTTTTATGTAATCATGATTGAGAAAAAAGAAAATCCTCTTAGAGTTTTTTTATAGAATAATAATGTATGTGGAGTTTTAGAAAATTGATTTTAGGAAAAGAATCAAAACCCTAGTTGATTTCATTTCGTTTTTCGATTGATACTGTTGTGGAGAAGTTTTAAAGGAATAGTTAGAATATATAACCTCAATTGATAATCCTGATTTGGAAAAATAACATCGTTTTATAGAAAAGGTGAAAAGTTGGGTTTTTTTTTTTTTTTTTTTTTTTTTTTTTTGAGGAAAAGTAAAAAAATTAAGGTTTATAATAGGGTGATTTGTAAGAATAATCAGAGAATGATTAGAAAGAAATTGACATATAATTTAGTTTGGATCCAAAAAAAATAAATAGGGTCCATATTTTAATTTTGGGGAAGAAGTAGGATTATTAGTTAAAAAATTAAGACTCGTTTGGTAATCTTGGTTTTTCATTTTAATTTTTTTGGACTATAGTTAATAAAAGCATGGGCAACATTTAAGAAAAGCCTTTTTTTTTTTTAAAGATCGAAAAGGCTCCAAGAGTTAGTGTTAGGTTCCAAGTCTTAATGGGAGAGTCCTCCAGCTCTATTCTGTCGACTCTTAGTCAGAACAATATACTGAAGTTGTTTGTTTTGGTAATGATTCTTGTATTTCCAAGTCTAATGGGAGAGTCCTCCAGCTCTATTCTGTCGACTCTTAGTCAGGACAATTTACTGAGGTTGTTTGTTTTGGTAATAATTCTTGTATTCTCAGAAGAAAAAAAATGAAAAATAAAATAAAATTAGATGATCATTTTTACAATGTGAAAAACAAACACTCATCCGCGTCATATATCTGCAATTTTTTCAATCAGCTGGGGTAATAATTTGTGTATACGATTTCTTGATTGAAAAAAAACAACTAAACGGTCATGTGACACTAATTTTTTTATGGTCATGTAACACTGAAGCATTCATATTAATTAGAGATTCTCTAAATGAGCGGTACTGGTTCCACCATGATGGGTGTTGCATCGCATGCATTAAATTCTTCAGGATCTAAACCGAAGTTGCAAAAATCAAATTTCTACAATACAATATAGTATCGTCACATGGATTAACCTCATATCCCATTAAATATTACTGGCCAATCCAAAACAGATTCACTCCACGCGCACAGTTACTTAAATCATGCAACATCTTTATTGTCAACGTTAAAATTTTATAGTTGAAATTTCATTTGTGGGGAAAGCTTGGTTCGAATTTATTGTCAATGTTATCCTCTAATCAAAAAATCCAATAGCAAAGTAAAGATATTGATCACCTATCTTGTTCACAAAAATCAGAACCTGCAATTTGTTCTCCACTTTCATTACTTCCAAAACTTGGATTTGTTGGACCGTCTGTCATAGTAACCCAAAAATAATGACAAAATCAACTGCATAATAAGGGAACCCCAAGGGAAAAATTCCAGAACTACAACACAAAATATGTAGTAAGCTTGATGTTTGCGCAATACAATAATTAACTAATTTGAATCGTCAACACTAACTACCAGTTTATCACTACTCTCGTTAACAACCGATGCATTTTCCTATATCTCAAGCCCATTTTGTGTCCAAAACATCAAGCAAGAAATTCTTACATAAACGTCTAAGAATACTATTGATAGGGATCTGTATTTAGCTTGTGCATAAGCATAGACGATATGGTGAACAACCAACAGCTAAGCATCACGAAACAAAACCTTACATGTCCAGAAAGAAAAGCTAAATCACTAAGAAATTGTAGAGGTTCCAACTCCATACATTTTTTTGTAATAACAAATTGTCGAGACAAACACTAGGTTGGACTGCAACAACAACCCGCACAATCATTTTCGAGAAGAACCAAATTTTACCATCTTATTGTGTCACTAGAGAAAGGTACTTTCTCAGGAAGCAAAGCATGGTCTACATCCTCTTATTTTTCTTCCGAACTGCTCACCGTACCTTCTTATATCTGACTGCCCTACTCCAAAGTCAGGAGGGTCAGACTGGAACGTGATAATACTATCTACATTAAAATATACAAAACAATAATGGTACTTAGCTCACACAATACATCCGGAAGGATTGAGAAAGATAACAAAAACCAAGAGAATATCAAGAAAGCTTACAAAATTAGGTTCAGTTGTAGTAGTTGGTTTTAATTTTCCCAGCGCTACAACAATGCGATTAATGCATCACACAATTTAAAGCAAGGATTTCTCTCACTGTGGTCATTACCAAATCTTCTAGCTACACATTGCTTCAAGGTAAGAGTTAATCTAAAATGCATCAAAAACTAAGTAGTTATTTGTGAATGTGACAACTTACCACATGAAGTAAAAGGAGATATTCAGCATATTCTATTAATGATTAATAAGAATTTTGTAATTTGAGAATCATGACGGATGAATCAAAGACTTATTCCGGATCATGCCCAAGAATCGCAAGACAATCCTGCGAAGAAAAAAAAGAAGCCTGCACTTATACGTAGATGAACTGAAGAAAAAAAATGTAAAAGATAAAGGATAATGAAACTTGACAATAACTGAAGCAAGAAGGTGACTTCCTTCCATCATGAAAACTGAATGTCATTTTCTCAAGGACCTATACCTGCAAAACCCACATCGTCGTCATTATTTATTTCAGTTTCATTCTCTACTCGTTAGGACTAGAACGGAGATAGGTCAACCTTGGGTACATGTATATCCCTTGACGGTGAAACCTTTTTCTCGGATTCTTTATAAAGCCAAGTTGCTGCAACACCAGATTCGACATGCTCATGCTTTGTCTACAAAGACAACAAAAATTCTACAACCAAGTTTAAAGTTTTTAGTAAGGAAAAACAACAGTAACTTGATGATGTTCATTATATGCAAACCTGGAGAGTGCAGCCGTACCAATCATCTTTGCATTTTCTTCTCTTATATATTCTCAGAATTCTGTCTGATACGTTAATAGAATTACTGATCTTTGGAACCGAAACCGCGATTAACAGAAACCACAAAATCAGTACATCAAACTATAAATTTATACGTTCTGACAGTACCTTTTTTTTCATTGACTGGAAGTTTTGCTTGGATGTTTCTGTCAAAATTTACCAATTTTATTTAGTAAGCTACGGACTGACTAATACATGTAGCAAACTTTTATTCGAACTCTTTGCTTTTTTGCTGCTGGAATCTTGTTTTATACTCCCTAAAAATACTTTTCAAGCATTTTGTCGAACACTCTTAAGTCTATAATTACTCTTACCCTGTTAACATTACCAAAAATAGTTCACAAAAATGTAAGGATCACGAATACGCTCAGTTCTATCCAAATTCATCTTCAAATACTGATATATCGCCACCAAATATTGTCTAAGATTAACAATTGATTGTTTCAAAACGAAAAAAATAAAAAGTTTAACAATTGAACACCGTAAGAGATATCGTTTCGTTGAAACTAATCTATCAACATGCATGATCTTCAGCAACAATGCGGACTTCTTAACGTTTCCTAAATTGCATTATTCTTGACATGGATTCGAACTTAATAATATTTGAAACATACGTAATTTCTACCTGTAGCACAAAACCTAAATGACAAAATTAAAAGAAAAATGAAGTTGATTTGTCAGAGTTCGTGTGAAAACTGAGTGTGTGTTAAAATGAGGTTACTAATTTGACTAGTATATTGTTTGCATGATGTTGAACTTAAAATGTAGGAAGTGTATTGAAATTTTGAGGACAAAATTTCTTATAAGGGGGTAAGAATGTAATACCCGGTATTTTTGTAATCACATTTTAGGTACCCAAATATAGCCCATATGGTATAATTTTGAGTTATTTTGTAAAAGGGTCGCAACTTTTTGATCTAATTAGGGTCTGGGTCCTAGAACATGCAGTTGATGCATTTGGGTCGTTGACTAACCAAAGACCATTAGAAAACAGTTAATTGATTATTTTTTATTTCACTAAACACCTGGACCATCAATGACTAGCATTGACTGTTTATAAATTATCCTAGCCATTTAACTCTCCGCTCCTTTCCGTTTTCTTCCATGTATGATTATGTCTGGTGATAAAAAAAAAATTTGCTCAGCAATGTCTGCTGATAATCCAAGTCCTCCAGATCATGGGACAATTTCTCCATTTGCAAGATTCGAAATGTAAAATTTCCCCCTCAAAGTTAGCATCGATCAGCAATATCATTTTTATAATCCTATAACAGGTGCTGGCTCTTTTGTTAACAAACCCATCCAGCTTGAAGATAATGCAACAAAGAACTATCATGTAACAGAGAACTATCATGAAATTAACACACTCGACTAGAATGATCTGTTGTGGTGAATGAGGTTATAAGGCTATTGGTTCTACACATGACACAAGTAAACTTGTAACTTCTTTCATTTTACTGGAAATTCATAAATCAACTTAGGTAATTACTAATTACTGAACTCAGTTTGTTTATTTTCATGCCTTGAGGAATGGAATCAAATTGAGTCCAAATATAATGTAAGGTTTAAGTGAACACATTGTTCTTCATTACGGGTTACAGATTCATGGTCAAGAATCCGAGAACCACTGTTCTAGCAGTATCGTTTTAACTATCCCCACCGCAGAGCGCCCTTCTTCCATCTTACAGTGTACATAACCATGAGTCATCCTTTCACAGCTCAACAAAGCGGATACGTAGCAATGCATACATGTCAGTGTAAATATGATGTAAAAATCATATACATTGTAGGGGTTCTCAAGTCCATTGTGTTTCCCCTTTTTCAAATGCACTTAACATGTTTGATGAAATGTCATCTCGTAACATGTTAAGTTGCTAACCAAGGTTAGGACATAATGTCATTAGATTATTTTGTGAGGGCATTTTGGTAATAAATTGGACGGTCAAAGTTAGTCTACGACCCTAACGCATCAAGTGCATCTTCCACGACCCAGACCCTAATTAGTCCAAAAAGTTACGACCCTTTTGTAAAATAACTCTATAATTTTTGTTTGAAAGCCCAATATATATTTTAAATAAGTAGTTACTTAGCCTATATAATTATTAAGTGTGACATTCAAAAATAATGTTAGACTTTTAAGTTTTGTTAATAGAAGTAAAATGTATGTAAATAGTTAGAATATATTTATTTACTAAAATAAAGTGAATGCTAGTAACTAGTTGATTTGTTATGCATATTCCTACATGATGGCTAATTATTGTATTGAGTGAAATTTATTAGGAAAATAATAACGAGAGGAATTTGAATTGTTTTAGAAAATAAGAAGAAGGAAAATAGAATGTTTCATTTGTAATATTAATTAAGAAACTTTAAGCAAGACGTTTAAAATAGCATTTATTATTTTAATATTAGTGCATGCACTTGTAGTTAGTGTAGTGTGTAGTTAGTGGAAGTAGATATTCGTCAAGAAAAATGCATGGAGTCTAATGAAATTCTTTTTGTACACTTAATAGAGATAATGCTTGGGAAAATTAATGAATACTAATTATTTTTATTTTATAATATGTTAATTAATTTGCATGGAATGAAAATTGAAAAGTCTTTCAATGCTTACTAGATGCTTCTTCTTATTAGCATTTTGGAATTGAAACGCAGCATGGGTTTGAGAGAATAAAAATGTTCACTTAAATATGTAATTTAATTATAAATTACATCTTATCTTATACTAATATAAAGAAAAGAGTTCTTTTTGGTAGGAGACCCCCTAAATTACTTAGTTGTCCTTATTTTTTACATATTTATAGAAATGCCATTGTTTTAAAAATAGATCAAAAAATTTAAAAGCTTAATATCTTTAAAAATATACATCGGTTTATTATAAAATTTATATATTTGAAAAGCTCTTTCAATTATCTACATAACGAGTACAAATAAGAATAGTAAATTTTTGTTTTACGCAAAATATTTCATTGCTTTCAAATTTAGTATTGTTGGATGAGTAAAATTCAAGCATGTGCATCACACATGTGTTCTTACTAGTAGTATTAATTAAATGATGATATTAAATTATGAATTTTTGCTTACCCTGGTGCGAGTTGTGCAAGGCTTTGACAGGCCGGCGTAAAAACTATGTTATATTTTTGGGAGATATTCTCCAGTCGACCCGGTACTTGCTACTGGAAAAGATTTTGGATTTGGATTTGGATTAAATTATGAATTAAATATTGTGTATATATATATTTGGCTAGAGAGGGCAAGTAGAGGAGGAAACCATTCTTTATATCATTTTCTCTCCTTTCTCTTTGTTTTCCTATAGACCATGTAAACTCCCAAATATATAATTACCTAAATTATATTCTTATATGAGTAGTTTGGATAACTGTTAGAGCACTGCTCGGTCGAACTCGCAAGCGTTGCTATCTCAAGCTTGTTGTCAAGTTTAGTTGCCAAAACTATAAGTCTTGATTTCTAGTCTACTTATAGCTAAGTCTCGGACTAGGATAAAAAGTGTAGTTGAGCTCTAGACTCCACGACGCTCATCATGCAAAGACGAAGAACTACTCAAGGAACTGGTGGATCTTCGTCGACAAAAAGGTATGTGGAGACTTGAACTTATCTATCACTCAAAAGTCTATCTACTCTATCTCCTATCTTGAGACAAAAGTCGTATTGCTGTATAGACTTCGATTATACACATTTGTTATTTCGAGATGTTAAGTGCATATTTTGCATATATTTAATGTCGAATCCATGCTAGTAATTGCTATATATTCTTGCGAATTATTGTATATTACTCTTGTTTTCTCTTATTTATGTTTTGCTAGGTGAATCATCCAAAAGAAGTGTATTTGCACTTAATTGTGCAATAAAAGAAGTTAGCTATAAACGGAGAAAAGTCAAAGATCAAGTGGAACTCGTTCGAATCTAGGAGTCCTTGATATCAATTCGAAGAGGACGAAAAGACGAAGCCAACGACGAAAGAATGGAGTCAATCCGACGTCGTATGAAGAATTTAGAAGCATTTGAAGCAAGCCGAGTTGTCGAAAGGTTGAGAACCTACAGAATTGTTATAGGCACCCGCCTGAATTACTCGGGCAGCTGTTATCTTCTTCACTTCAAATTTCAGAAAGCAACAGAGAGCTTATCGGTGATCGGAACTTGGAGGTGTGCTACCAGCGATGCATTATCAGCGATCATGGAGGAACGTGATTTGCTGTGAACGATGGCTTGAGATGGGTCATTGAAATCAAGAATATTGGGACGATGTGGTGATTTGGTTATGGTTGTCGAGATCATTAAGCTCGAGTCTTGAGTCTGTGGTTGATAATGGGGTTGAGCTGATTATCGGCAGTCGATGATGAAGCGTAGGAAACCAGGGAGATGATGGATTATCGGATAATGGCAGTGATGTAGATGTTACCAGTGGTTCCAAGCTTGGCAGTGGGAAACTGACGCTGCCATATGCAACGGTGATGGGTTGCAGCGAGCACGAACATGGTGATGAGTGTTTTCAGTGATTGCTTCCATTGGAAGCTGATGAAGTTAGCAAGTACAGCTCGATCGAAAAGAAAGACATGGGACTTTCCCTACTGCCATTGATGGAGTTGAGCTGTTGATGATCGGTGATTGATCGGGGTTGCTGTTGGAGGTCAATGGAGCTGTTGCTGGCAGTAATGGAAGTAGTCAGTGATTGGAAGAACTCGATGAAGATGATGCTGTTGAAGTGTTGCTGCCATAGTTGGGTTGTTGGTAGACGTACGAAGAAAGCAGTGAGAAGTGGTTGCTGTCACTAAGAGATGGAAGGAGAGGCAGAGCTTGGCTACTGTGTTAGGATTATCGATGGGCAGATGGGATGGTCGAATGTATGCAAACTCAGGGAATTAGAAAACTCACGGGAAGTCGAGTGTCCGTGAGAGGTTTGGCCGGATACACAAAACTCAGGGGAAAAATATATTCACGGAGGTTGATATGTCCGTGATTCTGACGGGAGGAAAGTAAGAATTCAGGGAAAAATAATTCTCACGGAGGTTCGTCTATCCGTGGGAAAATCAAGAGAAGCTGAAGACTATGCCTGTCAGTTCCGAGAAACTGACAGGCCAATGACAGTGAAACAAGATGTTGGGCTGGACTTAACCAGCATTGATGTGAGCCCACTTGGCTGTTTCAGCCATTCTATGCACGACCAAGACTTGGGCGTGACTTATATTCGGGAATTGTGACGAGTTTTGGCAACCTACTCTGCACGGAGATCGAGCACGGGCACTTCTACAATTTGGAGACTATAAAAGAGATTTCTTAATCTAAGTTAGATCTCATATCTCTACATCTTATAATACACTTTTGTTCTTCAGTAATATTCTAGGGTTTACCCCTTTAGGGGGAAACCGGGAAACAGTGTAAAATGAGAGGCTAAACTTTATTTGATTAGGATGAATGCAAAGTTCCGGGTGTGAAGCTTAATTATTATACAAAGATTATTTGAAGTTTTTATCATATTATCGATCGTCTTTTCTATACCTAGGGCTTATGATTGATTTCTAGATTATTCAAGTGTACAGTTGGATTAATCTTTTGATCAGTGTAATGCTAGTAGAAGTTGGGTGATAAGTGTAATAGTCAAACATCTCTCTAAACAAGTAGAAATCACGAGACCTTGCAGAGGGATTCTGTGAAGCAATTGCGTGTGAAGACAACACCAGTAAGTGAACCGAGCGTACTGAGTTTAACTACTGGGATCAACCTAATTCACAAAGCCTAAAGCGTTCGATTGGATTACACCTTGAGTGAGCTACTACTTGGTGGTTCAGTTGGATAGAATCTGATATTGGAGAGCTTCCGTATCCGTGGTAAAAGGAGTTTGGGGATAGCTAAGCGTACCTGCTATTCTACGGTTAGTGATACATATGATTCTTACGAAAGGTAAACGAGTATACTATGCAAGTCATCGTTTGGTAACGGCGAATGACTCATAATCATCTTTTCAACTTATTATTTATTATTATTTTAATTATTCAACAAACCCCCCGTCTTTAGTATTTATTCTTGTTTAGCTATTCCAAATAACATATCAATTACACAGCTCTCTGTGGGAACGATCCTTACTACCGTTATATTACTAGTTAATTAGTGGAAAATATCTTGATTAATTTGTTGCACCTACGACACGCATCACGAGCCGAGTTTATCTCGCTTATCTATTTCTCGAAATATGTGTTGGTAAGCTTTCGCTTTGGCCAAGTTCATCTTTACAAGTGACGAAAGTCATGTTGATTATTTCAATATCTTGAAAATCGCTTTGATGAAAAATAGTGTGTGAATAACCTCTATTTAACATCCTCTAAGAATGTTTCAATGATTGAAATAAAAGTGTAGAATGTATAACCTTGAATGGATATAAACATTGAATGTGACCTCATACTTGTGTAAGTCCAAAATCCTTGAACTAAAGTATGCGTACTTTGCTGGTTTAGGATGTCCGGAAGCTAAGTCCTCGTACCCGTACGCGTACTGCCGGAAGTTCACATCCCGTGAATTTATGCTGGAGTTTGTGAACTGAAAACAAGCTCAATCCGGGTATTTAAGTATGCGTACTGGTATGCATACTTGAGTGGGTTTTTTTTTTTAAATGGTTTATTCGTGAACTAAAACATATATAAAATAAGGAACGCAATCTTTGCAAACCGTGGTTATAATGTTCATGAATTGATTCGAGTGAATCAAAATCGTTTTTGTTTCGATTGTGTCTTATATACTTCTATGAGATCTAAGCAATTGAACAACTCTCTAACTAGTTCTTTTAAGTCATTTGAACTAATTATGGTGAAGATGAATAAGGTTGATATGAAAGTGCTCATATGGCTAACCATTGGTTAACTACTGTTGAACCAACTAGGTGTACACGTTAGGTACGGTTACTCAAACCTAAATGAAGTTACATTTCATGTGTGTATAACAAGCTAAGTTCGATCTAACGGTTGAAAAATATTAGCTTGAATCTAATCAGGTTTTCATCTAACGGTGAATATTGAATGCTTTGTTACCAAGGTAACTTAGATTGCAAACCCTGATTTGGAGACTATATAAAGGGGAACTCTAGCAACTGGGAAACCTAATCCCCGCACCTCCTGTGTGATACTAGTTGTGTAAGCTAGAGTCGATTCTCCTTTAACCTTAGGTTTCTACCGACACCCTGTAGGTTAACGACTTAAAGACTTCATTGGGATTATGAAGGCAGACCCAACTTTTTTTTATGTAGTTGCGTGATCTGATCTTGCTATTTCTATCATGATTGAGTGCAATCGTAAGATTGACTTGAGATAAATTTCTCCGATAGGCAAGATAGAAAAGTAGTCACAAACATCTTCGTCTCATCGTTTGTGATTCCACAATATCTTGTTTTGCTAGTCGATTAAGATTATTGTGTGATGATTGATAATTCTAGGCTGTTCTTCGGGAATATAAGTCCGGGTTATCGATTGGTTCATGTTCACCTTGATTTATCAAAAGACGGAACAAAACTCGTAGGTATTTCTGTGGGAGACAGATTTATCTATTCTTGTAGACTTTTCTATGTGAGACAGATTTGTTTATTAAAGTCTTCGACTTTGGGTCGTAGAAACTCTTAGTTGTGGGTGAGATCAGCTAAGGGAATCAAGTGCATAATATCCTGCTGGGATCAGAGACGTAAGGAGCGCAACTGTACCTGGGATCAGTATGAGATTGATTGGGGTTCAACTACAGTCCAGGCCGAAGTTAGTTTGTAGTAGGATAGTGTCTGTAGCGGATTAATATAGTGTGTATTCAATCTGGACTAGGTCTCGGGGGTTTTCTGCATTTGCGGTTTCCTCGTTAACAAAACTTCTGGTGTCTGTGTTATTTCTTTTCTGCATTATATTTTGTTACACAATTGAAATATCACAGGTTGTGCGTTGTATCGATCAATTGGTAAATCCAACCTTTGGTTGTTGATTGAAATTGATTGATCCTTGAACATTGGTCATTGGTACCGTTCAAGTTAATTTCTCTTGTATTCAATCAGGCTCGCAGATTTCTATTTGCTTGAGTAAGTATTGAATCGAGAAATTGAGATATAACTCTTTGACATACTTTTTATTAAGATTGAGTCCGACTGTCTAGTTGATTCTCTTAAAAGTATATTGGAGTTAGTCCATACAGATTGCTAAGCGAAATATTGGGTGAGGTTGTTAGACCCCCGCTTTTTCAATTGGTATCAGAGCACGCAAACACGGTTAAAGACCTAATAAGCCTGTGTTTGTAGCGATCTGACTATATTGACAGTAAAGTCTCTATAAACGCTTCACCAGGAATAAATTCTGATCGTAGAGAAAGTTATGAAAAACTTGTTATTCTCCAGAAAAAGTTGGATGAACAAATCCGGATCAACTCTGATCTTTTTGCAGAAATTGCAATGTATAAGGATTTGAAATCTGTCAAAATTTCTTCAATGGATTTAAATAACTCTGTTCATTCCTCTCTAAAGAATGGTCGTAAGTCAGATGATAAACGAGGTCTAGGCTTTGTGAAACCTGATATGACTTAGAACTACTCAAACGAGATTAAAGATGATGGTCCATGTATGTTCTGTGACTCTTACAATCACTTTCAACATACTTGTATGTCCTTCCGAAAAAAGTATAAAAGTTGCAAGTAATCTTCATAAGAAAGTTGAACAACTGTTTGCTTCCCTAAAAGGATGTACAAAACTAACAAGAAATCCTAAACAGGATAGTAGTGTTAGTATGGGAGCTTTTGCTTTAAAATCAACATCGCCCTTTCAATGGTTTCTTGATAGTGGATGTAGCCGACATATGACTGGTGATCTCTCGTGGTTTGTAACTTCAAACGACTATGAAGAAGGCCCGGTAACATTTGGAGATGGGAGTTGCTGCTACATAAGCAAGAAGGGGACGATCAAACTTCCCGGTTGTTGATGGTGGTTTTTAGTTTAGGGATAAAATTGTAAAACCCTGTATTTAATGCGCCGTTATTCTGCAAAGAGACTGAGCCATTCAAAAGTAATGAGTGTCCATACCTCTTTACTTACATATGTATTGAGCAATTCAACATATTTATGAAATTTATCTAGAATGGTGCGTAAAGCAACAATCCCAGATATTCTGTAGATTTTAACCTATTGCATTATTCACTAATGCATGACCTGCCTGGTATTTTCCTATGCTATGTTCCCCAGCTGAACTTTCAATGTTGGCATGACATGACGATTAATGTTCACTCGCAACAGAGTAGCACGAATCTCCCAAAGTGTCAATATTGAAATATGCATGAAAACACTTGCGTAGGCTACACCACTCTCTGATAAAGATATCAGCGTGTTTACACACTTTTTAATTAAAAGTTAGCGTGATCGAACGCGTTTAAATTCCTTAAGGAAAATCTAGACTGTCCATATCAGTCTTAAAAAACGATCACGACCACACGATTTGGCCACCCAATTCAACATGCCTAGCCTACTTGTAGCGGAACTAGGCGATCATCATGCTGACTACCGGCGGGCCCACTAATATCCCGACCGATCGGATTCCATCTAGTACACCCGCAACGCATTTGAACGCTTACCCTAACATGGGTGATCGCGCTGTTGAAAGATGAGCTCAAACGAGCTAAAACCGGCAAAAACGGTCTCAAAAACATCACGACCGCCCAACTTATCTAGCCTAGTTGGACGGCTTAGATATTCCCTCGAATGATCAAAAGGGTACTTGCGTGTTTACCGGAGATCCAACTACATTCTTGGTCAATCGACTTTCCCACGGCAAACCAGAAACGCGTTGAATCGCTCGCCCAAAAAAGGGTGATCGCGCGATTTTTAAAAACCCTAAATTAAATAAACGACGTTATGCAACTGCCGCAAATCAATCGTGTCCATCCATCTTCGCCAGCTTGGTCGAACAGCTTAGATCGGATTCTAGATTGAAAACAGCATGGCACTGTGATCACCGGCCACCTCTCTTCCATGAGGAGCGATCGGCCAAACCACGGCTTGCTCATATGGCCTCCGAACGATCACCCAAAAGAGGCTGGTCGCGCTGTTTTCATAATCCAACGGCAGTACGCAACTGCCGCAAATCATCTCGTCCATCCAACTTCGCTAGCCTAGTCGGATGATTTAGATTTATTTTCAGGAGGCCAACAGGGTAACGCTGTGATCATCGGTCACCCCTCCTCCACAGGGAGCAATCGACCAAGCGGTAGCTCACCCATAGGGTTCTCAAACGATCTCCCAAAGGTGGCCGGTCATGCTACTAATTTGAACGAGCTCTAAAACAACGATGTTTCATGTACATCGATTATTTTCAGCTGCTTGTTTAAAAGCGATGCTTTATATACATCGATCATAAGCAATGTTTTATAAATATTGATTTCACAAATAATTTATTATTTGACCTAAAAGCACTATGTGCTGCTTTTAGCAGCGAGTCTCATGACTTCACCTATTTACTCGAGACATCAAACATCTCACAAACTAGGGGATGCTCACTGGGGTATTGGTCTGGCGGTTTATAGCGTGCGGCGTGCAAAGCGCCCATTACGAGAAAGTGTCAGGAGAGGACGGATGGTTAACAACAATGAGAGTAGTGGGTGAAAGTGTGACCAAGTTTTCCCTCGTAATGGAAACGTGGTGATCACCACTTTTTACACAACCCCACTTCTCAACTACTTAACTTCTTCCACTTCCAATGAGATCAGGGGTGTGCTCAATGACTTGTACATAAATAGGATTTCAACCTATTTCAACACAGAACATAAGTGTCATCAACACAAGTATATAGAAAAAACCGTGAACTGATAAGCTTACATCCTGCAAGCCAGTTCTACATTCTGATACAAGTCATAAAACAGCCATACCTTCATAATTCAACATTATGATCTCAACACCTTCTTCGCTTCCCTCCCTAAGATCAACCCTTCTCCTTCACTTTGTGACCGAATTGAATCTGGAACGACAATTTCTTGGTTTAGGCAAGAGTCTTACAGATTGATTTCTCGAACTTAAAAGTACTCCCATGCAGTGCATTTGTTTAGGGTTTGAATTCGTTTCTCATCAACACACCAAATTTACCAAAATCAGCAGAATCATTTTTTACCCCAAACACCGGCGTACCTGAAATCCATGATGTAGTATACGTAAAAGTTATGACTACAAACCTTCTTTCTATTAGTAAAATCCGTGACAAAGGTCATAGAGTTATCTTCAATGCAAATGGATGTGACATTGTAGACAAAGCTGGGAAAGTAATTTTTCAGGGAACTCGTGGTAAAAAAAACTGTTATCTTCTGGATACTCAGTTCAGTAACTCTTTCAATCTGACTAAGGTGGAATCTACACATCTTTGGCATGAGCGTTTTGGTCACATCAATTATCGTCTTCTAACTAAGATCATTAATAAAGAACTTGTTAGAGGCGTTCCCAAAATCAATGCAAAAATTAATGGTGTATGTGGTGCCTGTCAAAAGGGTAAACAAATAAAAGTTCACCATAAATCATCTCGAGATATTCTCACTAAAGCTCCACTTGATTTAATTCATATGGACCTCTTCGGACCTATTCAACAACCCACGGTTACGGGTAAGAAGTACGCTTTAGTTATTGTAGATGATTACACCAGATTCACTTAGGTTGCATTTTTATCTCATAAGAATGAAACCCTTGATGAATTCAAGATTATTGTTAATAGAATCCAGAACGAACAAGGTCGCAAACTAAAGAAAATTAGAAGTGACCGTGGAACTGAATTCAAGGACACTAAGGTGTTTGAATTTTGTGACGAAATGGGGATTATTCAACAATACTCACCACCCATTACTCCTCAAGCTAATGGAGTCGCAGAAAGAAAAAATAGGAACATTCAGGAAATGGCCAGGGTGATGCTCCATAACAAAAACTTACCTTTAAGGTTTTGGGGAGAAGCTGTCTTCACAGCATGTTATTTGATCAACCGTGTCTACCTACAGTCTAAAACCCTAAACACTCCTTATGAGTTGTGGTACAGTAGAAAACCTAACTTACATTATCTCAGAGTGTTCGGAAGTAAGTGTTACATTCTAAAAGATCGAGAACAGAGAGGGAAATTTGATACTAAAAGTGATGAAGGTATCTTCCTTGGCTATGCCTATGATAGTCGTGGTTTTTGAGTATTTAATCTCAAAACCCAAGTTATGATGGAGTCTGCTAATGTTATTATTGATGATATTAGTAATTTTCATCATGATAATCCTCCTGCTGAATTTCCTTCGACTGAGACAATTGAGAAAGTCAAAGAAATCCCAGAATCAGTTGAAGTCATCCCAACTGTTGCTGATCCTGATATTTCTAGTGATGAGGAGAAGAGCACTGATCAGGCTGCTCCTGTTGAACAAGAACGTGTCCCTCCTAGACACCTCTGGGTTCAAAGGAATCATGATCCCAACAGTATTATGGGAGGTAGAGATTCTACTACTAAAACAAGCGGACAACTTCAAAATATTTACAATTTTGGTTGTTATCTTTCACAAGTAGAACCGAGAAATATTGATGAAGCTCTTAGCGATCCCTTTTGGGTGAATGCAATTCATGAAGAGTTAAATCAATTTCAGAGACAAGACGTATTGGAACTAGTACCTTGTCCCTCCAATATCAATATTGTTGGTACCAAATGGATATTCAAGAATAAGTCTGATGAATTTGGCACAATTGTTAGAAATAAAACCAGACTTGTCGCTCAAGGATATTCACAGATTGAGGGTATCGACTTTGACGAAACCTTTGCTCCTGTGGCACGTCTTGAGTCCATTCAGTTGTTATTAGCTCATGCTTGTTTTCTTAAGGTTAAGCTATTTCAAATGGACATTAAATCCGCGTTCCTAAACATAAATTTAAAGGAAGAAGTCTATGTCGCTCAACCTAAGGGTATTGAAAACCTTGATTTCCCAGATCATGTCCTCAAGCTTAAAAAGGCATTATATGGGTTAAAACAAGCACCTCGTGCCTGGTTCGAAAAACTAACTACTTCTCTTCTGAGGAAAGGTTTTTCGAGAGGCGGAGCTGATAAAACCTTGTTTACCAAATGGAGTGGGAAAGATGTTGTCATTGCTAAAGTCTATGTAGATGATATCATCTATGGTTCAACTTCTGAAAAAAATGCAAAAGATTTTCAAGTCTCTCTTGGCAAAGAATTTGAAATGAGCAATGTTGGTGAATTAAAGTTCTTCTTAGGATTACAAATTCAGCAACATAAGGATGGAATTTACTTATCTCAAGAAAAATAAGCTAAGGATCTTGTCTCAAGGTTCGGCCTGGATAAGTCAACTCCAAAACTGACACCTATGCCCACCACTTGTAAACTACACAGAGATGAGAAAGGAGTAAATGTGGATCAAAAACTGTATCTATCTATTATTGGTAGCCTTTTATATCTTACAGCTACTAGACCTGATATTGCATTTAGTGTTGGTTGTTATGCTAGATTTCAGGCTAATCCAAATGAATCTCATCTTGTAGTTGCAAAAAGGATCATACGATATGTTAATCACACGGTCGGGTATGGTCTATCTTACACCTTTGATACTAACACTGATCTTTCTGCCTATTCAGATGCTGATTGGGAAGGATGTGTTGAAGACAGAAAAAGTACGTCAGGGGGTTTCTACTATGTTGGACTGAATCTTATGGCCTGGCATAGCAAAAACAAAATTCACAATCCCTGTCCACATGTGAGGCAGAATATATTGTTACCGGCTCATGCTGTACTCAACTTCTCTGGATGAAACAAATGCTTGCTGATTATGGAATTGATACTGGAATAATGAAGATCTTTTGTGACAACTCTAGCGCGATTCGAATCACAGAGAATCCCATTGAGCACTCAAGAACTAAGCACATTGATATAAGGTACCATTTTATTCGATATCTATATGAAAATGGTATCATAAATATGGATTTTGTGCTTTCCGAACAACAATTGGCTGATATTCTTACCAAACCATTAGATACTGCTACTTTTCAACACTTACGGCAGTCTATTGGTGTTGTTTTGGTTCATTAGTCATGTCTAAAACTCTTGCCCCTGTGCTTATCTCGATCTGTTGGGCAATTGAGTTTTGAATTCCAGTAAGTGTTTCTTCAATTCTACATTTGTTTCAGTAAGTTGATTTTTCTATCAGGTTTCTTAGTGTAATGCCCAAAGAAATCCTTCTTTTCTTGAGAAAGTAAGGTCGCTCTTGTTGTTCTTTCGGGAATGACATTTTATGGGGGAGAGTTCTTAATTGAACTTGTGCTTAATTGCCAAATCTTTGTGGGGAGTGCAGCTGTGGAATATTATAGGGGTTATCTTGTATCTTTATAAACTCCTTGATGAATGCATTTAGTTTCGGCTATATGATTGCATCTAAAAAGTTGATATGTGCTTTCTTTTGGTTATGAAGTGTCTCTATAGAAATTTCATTATGATCCCACAATTTTTCGTACCTTTGCCAATTTTATTGACAAAAAGGGGGAGAATTAATGTGTAGTTCACACTACAAATACATATGGTTTTCGGATCATCATGTAAGGGGGAGCGGTTTTCATGTGAGATGAAGTATTGACTAAGGGGGAGTGATACATATCACCATGGTATTGTTGTCGAAGTTGTGATACAATTGAACTTTGATGCTGTGTAATAATACTATGACACTGTGTAACAATGATTGAGAGCTTTTGTTTTCTCATTGTTATGGCTACGGATCTTCAACAACGGTGATGCTGATTTGAATATATTTGGAATCATTGGAGTACTTGGAAGTGACGAAGATTTCGAGTAATGTTGAAGAACCAAGGAGATCATGCATGTGGAACAGAAGCTGCAAAGTTTATTTATTTTGTATTCCATATGTATTGATAATTTTGTCACTAAAATTGACAAAGGGGGTGATTGTTAGAGCACTTCTCGGTCGAACTCGCAAGCATTTCTATCTCAAGCTTGTTGTCAAGTTTAGTTGCAAAAACTATAAGTCTTGATTTCTAGTCTACTTATAGCTAAGTCTCGAACTAGAATAGAAAATGTAGTTGAGCTCTAGACTCCACGGCGTTCATCATGCAAAGACGAAGAACTACTCAAGGAACTGGTGGATCTTCATCGAAAAAAAGGTATGTGGAGACTTGAACTTATCTATCACTCAAAAGTCTATCGACTCTATCTCCTATCTTGAGACAAAAGTTGTATTGCTATATAGACTTCGATTATACACATTTGCTATTTCGAGCCGATTTTATCTCGCTTATCTATTTCTCGAAATATGTGTTGGTAAGCTTTCGCTTTGGCCAAGTTCATCTTTACAAGTGACGAAAGTCATGTTGATTATTTAAATATCTTGAAAATCGCTTTGATTAAAAATAGTGTGTGAATAACCTCTATTTAACATCCTCTAAGAATGTTTCAATGATTGAAATGAAAGCTTAGAATGTATAACCTTGAATGGATATAAACATTGTATGTGAACTCATACTTGTGTAAGTCCAAAAACCTTGAACCAAAGTATGTCCGCAAGCTAAGTCCGCGTAACCGTACACGTACTGCCGGAAGTTCACATCCCATGAATTTATGCTGGAGTTTGTGAACTAAAAACAAGCTAATTCCAGGTACTTAAGTATGCGTACCGGTATGCATACTTGAGTGGGTTATTTTCTAAACACGGTTTATTCGTGAACTAAAACATATATAAAATAAGGAATGCAATATTTGCAAACCGTGGCTATTATGTTCATGAATCGATTCGAGTGAATCAAAATCGTTTTTGTTTCGATTGTGTCTTATATACTTCTATGATATCTAAGCAATTGAACAACTCTCTAACTAGTTCTTTTAAGTCATTTGAACTAGTTATGGTGGAGATGAATAAGGTTGATATGAAAGATCTCGTATGGCTAACCATTGGTTAACTACTGTTGAACCAACTAAGTGTACACATTTAGGTACGGTTACTCAAACCTAAATGAAGTTACATTTCATGTGTGTATAACAAGCTAAGTTCGATCTAACGGTTGAAAGATATTAGCTTGAATCTAATCAGGTTTTCATCTAACGGTGAATATTGAATGCTTTGTTACCAAGGTAACTTAGATTGCAAACCCTGATTTGGAGACTATATAAAGGAGAACTCTAGCAACTTGGAAACCTAATCCCCATACCTCCTGTGTGATACTAGTTGTGTAAGCTAGAGTCGATTCTCCTTTAACCTTAGGTTTCTACCGAGACCCTGTAGGTTAATGACTTAAAGACTTCATTGGAATTGTGAAGCCAGACCCAACTATTTTCTCTATAGTTGCGTGATCTGATCTTGCTTTTTCTATCATGATTGAGTGAAATCGTAAGATTGGATTGAGATTAATTTCTCCGATAGGCAAAACAGAAAAGTAGTCACAAACATCTTCGTCTCATCATTTGTGATTCCACAATATCTTATTTCGCTAGTCGATTAAGATTATTGTGAGGTGATGGATAATTCTAGGTTGTTCTTCGGGAATATAAGTCCGGGTTATCGATTGGTTCATGTTCACCTTGATTTATCAAAAGACTGAACAAAACTCGTAGGTATTTCTGTGGGAGACAGATTTATCTATTCTTATAGACTTTTCTATGTGAGATAGATTTGTTTATTACAGTCTTCGACTTCGGGTCGTAGCAACTCTTAGTTGTGGGTGAGATCAGCTAAGGGAATCAAGTGCGTAGTATCCTGCTAGGATCGGAGACGTAAGGAGCGCAACTGTACCTTGGATCAGTATGAGATTTATTGGGGTTCAACTAGAGTCCAGACCGAAGTTAGTTTGTAGTAGGCTAGTGTCTGTAGCGGCTTAATACAGTGTGTGTTCAATCTGGACTAGGTCCCGGGTTTTTTTTGCATTTGCGGTTTCCTCGTTAACAAAACTTATGGTGTCTGTGTTATTTCTTTTCCGCATTATATTTTTTTATATAATTGAAATATCACAGGTTGTGCGTTGTATCGATCAATTGGTAAATCCAACCTTTGGTTGTTGATTGAAATTGATTGATCCTTGAACATTGGTCTTTGGTACCGTTCAAGTTAATTTCTCTTGTATTCAATCAGGCTCGCAGATTTCTATTTGCTTGAGTAAGTATTGAACTAAGTAAGGAAGATGGATTTAGGCCTCTGATGGCCTATGCGCAAGTTGGAACATTGCGGAAGCTAAGTTAGTTGCATCATGCTTAATGAGCATGCATGCAAGAGCAGATGAGCGTGTATTTTCCTGGTGCGAAGAGGAGTTTTAAGGCCTAGTTAGTAGCATCAGAGTGGCACATCAATTTTCTGGTCTGTCAAACTCCATTCACTTGCATTATTTCTTAGCCTTTCTGTTTCTCTTTTCTTGTTTTATATTCTGAGGTATAGATCCAATGCCAAAAAAAATCTGAGAAATGCTAGATCATGTAGAAGTTGAAGCAGGAGATGGTGTTCTAGTTCTCTAACTGCTAGGTCGTGTTAAATATTCACCAATAAATGATGCAGTTCCCTTATTCTTGTTTGACTTAGGTGCACCTTTAACTTTGGTAGTTTGACTTTTCTTTGTGTTGGTGAAGATGAATTTCTCTGCATAACATTCTATACTTTCCTTAATGCACACTGATATGGTATATTGACTTTCTTTGCAGCTAAAAAGTCACCCTTGATTTTATGAGAGTCTGGAATAACAATTTTAATCCCATTCTTTAACTAATAAGGCACGAAATCTTTTATAAATGAGGATCAACAGATCTATTCCTATTTTTGTGATTCCCTTTACACACTTGTGTTCCAAACCCACTTTTCTTAGAACAAAAGTCTTCTTACCTTTTAAACCTACACCCATCCTTAATTCTCCAGGGAGCACTCCTACTCAATTTATATTGACACCTATGAGCAACACAATAACCTCTAAGATGTTTCTTAAGTGACTCTTTATTTGGGAATCTAGTTTTTTCCTCCATTTTGGTGAAATCAACTAGAGTAAATACATCACTTTCAGGGAATAAATCTACTTCATGTACTCACCAAAAACATCTTCAAGTTGATCCATGTATGCAGGTTCTTCATCTACATCCTTATCTGCACATTCAGGATTACCATCAGAACCACACAATAACCCTAAATAACCAACAAATCAATAATGAAAATAAACGAAATAAGTTGTAAATGAAATATACCTTCTTCTTTGTCTTCTTCTTCCTCTTCATCATATGTCCGATATACTCATTTTATTTATCACTTTCAAATATTGGAGGAGCTTCTGGATCCTCAATTAGGTGACATTCATCTATATTGAGGTTCTCTAACTGGACATTCTCTACATCTTCAACAAACTTAACTATCTGTGTAGCTTTTACCCAATAGGCAATATCAAACATATAATCATCAAGGTCAATATCTTGGGTTGGTTTTGACTGACTGCTACCATCCTGACAATGTTGGAAATTGGGTACCTCTTCAGCTCGTTTTAAAATAACACTGAAACTCAGCTTTCTTGATGCACCTTGTGGTGATTTCTCCACAGTTTTTATCCTTGGGGATTTTCTCGGTGTATTTTTTTTAGAAACTGCCTTCTTTAATGTATTTTTTGGAGTCCCAAACATTGAATCCTCCATCCCCATCTACAAACATATATACCCTTCATCATTCACCTGAGAATCCTCCCAAAATTTATCAAAATCATCATTTTTTATTAATGGCTCTGGCAGATATGGATCCTTAAACCAAAATAAGGAAATCTTATTTTTAGCATCCAAAGACAAACTCATATCCACCATATACTCCAGCTTCCTCAAGTTTGTTTCATCTCGATGGCAATTAGGAAATACCAATGTCTCATTCCTTGACTCCGTATATACGCTAAGTGAACACTTGAGATATAAACACAAGTGACACTAAAATTAAAACCTAAATAACCCAAATAAACCCTAATTAAGCGATAATTCATAAAATAAAACACTCAATCATGAAAAGTATACCCTACTTAAACCAAAAACTCATGAATTTCAAATAAACCCTAATTACAAAAGGGGAAAAAAAACAGAAACCCTAGAAAGACAAATCAATTGAATTAACTATCAAAACATGGTTTTCATCCCATACTAAGTTACGAGTTTTAAGACTCCTACCTAGATTTTGAGTATTTCATCCCCGATTTGTGCCTCATTTTCACAACATCAAATGTGTCTCTGAAACCCTAAATATTCAGAACTTGTCTTCCAAAAACACCATTGTTTTTCACTAACATCAACATCTTTAAGAATAAAGATTATTCTCTAATAATCAGTTCAATCCCTAACCCTAGTTTTGAGAGAAAAGAAAGAATGAAAAAAAAAACTGGGAGAGAAAAAGAGACTGAAAGAAATGAGAGGAAATAACACCTACCCGTCTTTTATTTGGGTAAGATTATGCAAAAATTCTAAATGAACCGCCATTTCAAACCAGGTAAAAACCCACAGACTCACACCCCACAAACTGACCCCCCCTGTTTTTCCCCAACATGGCGGGACCAACCTACTTCTTGTGTCTACACGGTTTCTGAGTGGTTCAATCGGACGGTTTGTCCAAAACCACTCAAAATTATGATTGTAACTTCTTAAGGCGAGTTTGATTTTTTCAGTTCCTCTGACCAATCTGGTGGTCCAGCTGTGAAATCTAACGGAAAGGCCATTTCATAAAAGGTTTAACGTTTTTTGACGGTTTATTTATTTGGGGTTCGGAAATTGGTCATTTTCTTAATTTACCAAAAATACCCTCACCTTCCATAAGAAAACTATTTTTTTTCTTAGTAATTCCTTTTTTTTAGTAATTCCATAAATGCCTATTTTATATCAATTAAGTTTTAAAGAAAACATCGTCAAATTATTTCCTTTTACATGTCAGAGTCAGTTATTTATATTTAGTCGGTTTGTTTGCATTTTATTTATTTTTGTTATTTTTTTTTTAAGCATGATTTTTTTTTATATGTGCTTACCCGACAGATGGTCGAAAATTTCTAGGCGAATTACACTGTGTTAGAACTTAGAGGTGTTGTATTTCTTGGCTGGTTAGAAGCCGGAGAAAATCATATTTGCTTTGACATGTATTTGTATGATAGGAAGAGGGGAAAAACAAGCTAAAAAACTAAAAACTAAAATGAAAAAACTTAGAGTTGAATCACAATACATAGTCACAATGGTTTACCACACGATAAATTAACAGACGAAACCAAACATGGTTGTATTACTTATACAATATTTATCTTTCGGAAACGTTCCTCACCTCACTATTAAACACCAATTCGCGGCTATGAGCACTGCATAAACATAAACCATTTTTTTTATATAGAAAAACTTAGGCTAAAAGAGAGCACCTAAGACTGATAAAAAAGGTTGGCAGCTGTTGGTATAGTCCTCCTTCCAATATTGTTCTTACAAGATAAAGCAACATAAAAAGTATCCAAGTTTTGTAGTCTATGGATTACTTTTAGACTTTGTAAAATAAAGGTTACTGGTTTGATGACACTTTCATTGTCTTCCTCTTCATTGTTGGTTCTTTGATGATATCTTAAGTGAAATCTTCCTTTAACAGCATTGTGGTACAGCAACTTGAAACAAACTAGTACTTCCATGGATTCAGCTTGTATTTCTATGTTAGTGTGCTGCATTCAAAAGCTAAGTCTGCCCCTCCTGTTGCTCCCCCAGCTCCAGAGTGCCATGGATGTCCTCTGGTACCAATGTTGTTTCCTGCAAAATCCGTAATAGTTAGTGCAGAATAATATATCCAATTTTCAGGGTCCTGCAGAGTGCAAATTTTGATGATTATTCCATGATCCATTGTAGAGGACTGGTTCATATTGTAAGGAGTGATGTTGTTATCCGTAGATGAATTAGAAACCTCAGAAGATATAGAGAAAGTATTCATAATGTGCTCTGGCAAATGATGAATTCTGTTGTGGTTACATAAATTTTGTTTTACGCAAATTGAGGTCTGTTTTGCCTCTGGATGAATGTGTCTGAAGATCATATCACACCTAGCTTTCCGGATGAACCAGCATGTGGTAGCATAGATGTTACTATTTTTACTTGCTATCCCAGATTGAAACCAGGAGTTCAACCATTCTATGAAAATTGTAGTATTATCAAACTCAGTATGGTTAGAGCCAATGATTTCCCTCCAAACAAAGGAGGCAGCTGGACAGTTGAGGAACATATGTGTCATTGTTTCCTCCCCAGTTTTGCAAATGGCACAAATAGGGTCAATGTAATGCAAAATGCTAGAAGTTTTAGCATTGGTGGGGAGGATTCCATGAGCACATTTCCAGATAAATATTTTGATAACTGGAGCAATATCCATATTCCATATTGCCTCCCAATTTCCTATTGTAGTATCATTTTTGTAAAGATTGTCTATCTTAGCCTTGTAAAGGGCTTTGACAGAAAAATTTTCCTGTATCATCAAGATTCCATTGAATCTTGCCTTCCTCTTCTGGATGAGTGTTAAGAGTTAATATGATCTGCTTAATATGGTTACTGAATATATTTTGAACAAGATTCTCATCCCAACTTCCATCAGGGAGGAGAAGTTTGTCAGTTGTTTTAAACTAATGGGGGCAGTTGGGAGGTTTGTTGAGTCTAATAGTGATATTTGGAATCCAGAGATCATCCCAAATCTTGATTATTTTTCCATTACCAATTTTCCATCCACAATGTACTTGAATGTTACTGATACCTTATAGAATTCCTTTCCAAATCCAGGAATCACCATCCTTTGGCTTGATTTCCATGTTGAGAACATTTCTGCCAACTAGATACTTAGCATCCATAAGCTTGTACCATAGAGAATCTTTATCTTATTCTAATCTCCAGCCAATTTTTGTGATCATAGAGTTGTTGAAGAGTTCCATGTTCATAAAACCTAGACCTCCCAAATCTTTTGGTTTACAAACTGCAGCCCAATCTTTTGGATAATAACCAGTTGGATTTTCCATGCCTTTTCCCCATAAGAAGTCCCTTTGGAGATTGTTGATGTCTTTGCAGATCTATTTTGGTATCTTGAAGCAGTTCATTTGGTAAATGCAGGCAGAAGAGGTGACAGCTTTAATGACCACTTCTCTCCCAACAGGGTTTAGATGGACATTTTTCCAGCTGGATAATCTTATCTTCAACTTATCAACACAAGGTTTGAAAGATTTGATTTTGCTTCTGTGAGTGAAGAGATGAGAACCTAGGTATTTATCATCTAGTTGAAGGACTTGAACACCCATAGTGTTGCTAATGGTGGGAATAAGACTTGGCTTAGTGTTATTGCTGAAGAAGACTCCAAACTTATTGAAATTTATGAGCTGACCAAAATTGTCTCCAGAAATCTTTAGAATATCCATAGTGTTCTGAGCTTCAATCGTATTGGCTTTGCAGAAAACCATGCAGTCATCAACAAAGAGCAGGTGGCTGATGGAAGGGGCAGACTTGCAAATTTTAATCCCAGTTATGAGACCCAATCCTTTTGTATGAATGAGATTTCTGGAAAGAGTTTCCATGCAGAAGAGGAACAGATAGGGAGAGAGAGGATCACCTTGCCTTAGCCCTCTGGAAGGTTTGAAAAATTTATCTGGAGATCCATTGATAAGGACAGCAGAGGTGGAGGTGGAGATGCATTGAAATTTTGTATTGCACCAGTGGTCATTGAAACCTATCTTCTTCATGATGGATATCAAAAATGTCTAATCAACTCAGTCAAAGGCTTTAGCCATATCAATTTTGATACCCATGTTTCCATTTTCTCATTTTTTTACCTCTTTTGGATCTCATGGTGTGGATAATCTCATGAGTAATAGCTATGTTGTCAGATATTTGTCTGTCAGGTACAAAAGCAGATTGGTATGGAGATATGATCTTGTTTAGATGAGGTTTTATTCTCTGTGCTATGAGTTTGGAGATGATTTTATAGGTTGTGTTGCAGAGGCTGATGGGTATGAAATGGCTTGGAGAGGAAGGGTTGTCAATTTTGGGGATGAGGGAGATAAAAGTAGAATTCATTTCTTTTAGCATGTGGCCAGAGGTGAAAAAGTGTTATACCATCTTGACAATGTCATTTCCTAGCATCTCCTAGTTTGCTTTGAAGAAATTTGGAGGGCCCCCATCAGGCCCTGGAGCTTTATCACTTGCCATGCTGAAGAGGATGGACTTGATCTCATTGTGATCAGGTATCTTAGTTAGCATTATGTTGTCTTCTGGGGTTATAGTTGTGGGTATGAGGCTGAGAATTTCTGGTGTTATATTGGTGGTTTCAGCAGTGGCTATTTTTGAGAAATGGTTTGTAAAGCAGTTCTTCACTTCTTGATAATCTGTTATCCAATCTCCTTTTTCATCTTGGATTGTATCTATCTTGTTTCTTCTCATTTTGCTCTTAGTTGCTCTGTGGAAGTAGCTTGTATTCTGATCTCTCAGCTTTATAAGTTGATCTCTACTCTTGGTCTTCCATAATTTTTCTTCAATGTCATGCCAGTTTTTAAGATTTTTCCTTGCATCATCTAGGGCTTGACCTCTATCCATTCTAAAGTAGTTTTTGTGTAACCAGTGTAGATGTTGCTTGCAATCTTCTATTTTTGATTTAATGTTGCCATAAACATCCTTGTTCCAAATTCTGATTTGAAGCTTTATGTTCTTGAGTCTTCTGGCAATGGTGAAAGCACTGGATCCAGTTAAGGATTTGCTCCAACACTCATCTATGATTTTCCTACAGTCCTCATGATCCAGCCAAGGACCAAAGAATTTGAAAGGAATTTTTCCATTTTTCCAGTAAGGGTTGGAATTTAGCAGTATAGGATGATGGTCGGACCTAATTGCTAGCATATTAGTGATAGTAGTGTTTGGATAGAAGACTAGCCAATCTTCAGTTGCTAGTCCCCTGTCTAACCTTTGTTCAGTGAGAGCATGTCCCCTTCTTTTGTTGGACCAAGTGAAGGGGCATCCAGTGAAGCCAAGATCAACCAAATCCAGATCAAGAATTTTGTTATTGAACAAGGAGGCTTCAGTGGAATCAATGGGGTGAGTACTGTACTTTTCAGTATCATGAAGGATAAGGTTGAAGTCACCAAGAACTAACCAAGGCAATTGGTTGGTGGCTGCAGTTTTATCTATCATTTTCCAGGATTTTAATTTACTGAAAGTATCATAGGGACTACCATAGTAACCTGTGAAAAGCCAAGGGGGGCTATTGGCATGTTTGACTATAGCATTGATATGGTTCAAGGAAAAGTCTATGATGTCCATAGATATATTGCTTTTCCAAATCAAAGCTAATCCACCAGCAGTGCCACTTGCCCCTCCTGGGTTAACATACCAGAAGTTGTTTACACTGATATCATGTATGATTTTTTTGAGTTTTTCAGCTTTTTGTTTAGTCTCAGACAGGAAAATGATATCAGGGTTCAGTTTGTTGAGCATATCATTAAGGTAATTCTTAGCATCTCTAGTTCCTAATCCTTGACAATTCCATGCCAAAGCTGCAATGAATTGCCAAAAATATGACACAAGAGGATATTTGAAAGCTAGTATTCTAGTAATGTGGTCATAGTATATGTTTCTAGTTGTCTGAATTATAAAGAGTAACGTAATATATCCTACAAAAAAGGAGTAGTGAAAAGTAAGATGGTGTACCATGTTTTCTGAAGAGGAGCTTTCCAAGGTACCATTATCCCTTAGTTGAGGAGTATTACTAATCTGTTCATTTGTTTCTTCATCCAAATCTTTGAATCTTTTGAGGTTGTCAGCTTCCATTAGATCAGTGTTGTTGGGGAACTTGTTATCCTCATAAGGTTTCTTCCTTTTTGGATCATGCTTGCTGAGAGTCAAGGAATTATCATTTAGTTCCTCAAAACTATAAGCTTTTTTCTTTGCTTTCCGGTCCCTTTTCTTCTTTGTAGCATTCTCATCTTCCATTCTGGCTTTGATTTGGGCAAGAGTGGGAAGGGTATTGAAAAGAAAGGTTTTTGGGGAAGGAGAAGCAGGAAATATGTTTTCAACAGCCAAAGCAGGAAGGTTAGGATTTTCAAGATTGTTGGTATGTTGAGCTCTTGCAGTAGCTTTCATTTTTGGAAGTTTTTTCCTGTAGGAACCAACAATCTTCTTTGTCATATCAAGTCTCCTGTTTTTGGTTTGACAAGCTAGGACATCAGGATGAGGGGAATGAGCCACATCGGTAGGATAATTTTGGGCTCCAAATGTGATTGGGCTGCCAGATGATGAAGCAATGTTTGCAATGGACTTTTCCAGCTCCAATCTCTTAGCAATTTTCATTTTAGCTTCAAATTCAGCTGCAACATCAGCATCATAGTAAGGTCTGTAGATTACATCTTTTCCAGCTTGGACAATTTTTTGTTATTGAGTTCTTGGTGGAGTTGCTGGTTGGGGGGTTGGTAGATGTGGGTGGTGAAAGTGAGGTTGGGTTTGAGGAGTTTCATATAAGGTGTTAGGGTGATCAAGGATTCTACAAACTTTGATGAATTTGATGCCATTTAGAGCAAAGCAACTTCCAATCAATGTGAGAGAGTAGGTGTTTCAAATGCTTCAATGCCAAATTCGAGGGGCTTGGTGACATTTATAGTGAGCTTAACCTCCAAATTGTTCTCATATCTATCTCTACCATATGCTTTCTTAGCATCTTGATAAACTCCAATTGGCTTGACTATGTTTCTTATGTCAGGGATGATGTGTGTAGGGATTCTTTTGATGAGAAGCCAAATCATGACTTTGGAGAAGAGTTCTTCATCAATCAGTTCAGGGCCACCAACAGGAATTCCCACTAAGATCATAAGCTTGTCAAAGACTCCTCTAGTACCCCCTTTTCTCAAGGTGGAATAATCATCTTCATGGGTGAGCCTCAGAATATAAAAGTTTTTTCTTCTGTTCCAAACATCTACTTCAACTCTGTTCTAAAATTCCCAGTTAGCATTGATGAAGTTGCTAACTCTGATAGTTTGAAAACAAATATTACTGCATAGATTTCCAATAAAGCACCATTTCCAGTCTAGGGGTTGTTTAGATTTAACATTATCAGGGTTGAGAAAGACTTTTGGAAATAAATCAGCAGGGATAGAGAGTGATGAATTCATTTGGTTTACTAGGTTATCAATATTGGTAGTATGGGTGTTAGAAGAAGAATCCATGAGAGGGTAGAAGAACAGGTTGAGGGTGTGGTGCAGAGGTGTGTGATGTTCACTGAGAAAGAAATAGGTAAAAGGATGTGATTCAAGAGAAAGAGAAAGTATGCAGGTATTTTGAAATATAATCACGGGTGGGAGATTTTGGCTGTTGTAAACAATGTGTTGTGCTTTCATTTTAGATTTTGACCATAGACTATGCCAAGTAGAGTGATGCGTGGGGTGTTGGAGCCGATAGGAACCAAAGAGGCTGAATTTGGTGCAGCAATCTTGTGTTTTGGTGGCTAACGGTACCTTGGAAGTAGACCTGCAGTTAAAAGACAAAGCAGTTGTGTTAACGCAAAGGTTGTAGCTATTTCTTACCTGATTACCTGCTCTGTTGGTAGTGTGAACTTTGTACTTGTACTTGGCCATGTTATATAATTGGTGGTATGCCGGGTTCGGGTTAAGAACCCGATCCGAGGGAGATCGCCCAAAAGAGAGAACCGGGTGGGCCCAACGTAGGTTTAGATGTCTGGGCTTAAGACAACCCTCATGATCAAGGCCATATAACTCATTTGAGTAATGAATTATAGATAAAACAGTGTCATTGGCATGCTTATTTCTAGCATAGTAGGTGTTGCATGTTTCCTGGTGGTTAGTCGTGCCAAGTGGAGCTAATTGCACAGGGAAGTTCATTAAGAATGGTTTATAGGCATAATGATGGTCTATAGACATGACCAGTCGGGTTTTCCTTTGATTAACGCGTCTTAGATGAGAAGCGTTGAGAGAGTAACGTGAGGCAGTTACTTTTGACGGTAGTAACTGATATGATTTTTAATTGTTGTAGAAAAAGTGGTAATAAGATTCGTTTAACTCGGACTTGTGAAGAATAATTTTTAGACTTAATTAAGAAAACTAGAAAAATCAAAATAATGTTTTGGTCGAGATTATAAAAAGCACTGAGACTCAGGTGATAGACGCATTATTGTGTCTAATATGTCTCAATTGTATATATTGTTAGTGTTCGATTTTGTATTTATTTTGTTATTTTATGTCTTTGTAGGTATTTTTAGAGAAAGAAGCTCTTGCGGCGAAATTGGCTCGAAAAGTGGTGTTTTACACCCTAGGATAGAGTATTAAAGGCACCCCAGAAATGCACCGGAAGCACCCCAAAAATGTGTCGGAGGAACCCGGAAAAATTACTATCTACGCCCAAAAATTACTATTTGCACCCCATAAGACAAGTGCTACAGGGACACCCGTGCAGGATTAGGGGAGGACATGTTCTTCTCAAATTCAAAAAAAAAAATTTGGCGGGAAAATATTCCCTTTCACTGGCAGAATTTCAATCGGATGTTTGGACGTGATTTAGTGAGATTCAATCCCTGAAACTTAGTGGGTAGACGTGATATGACTATAGAAATCTATTATGGGTGATTTTATCGATCAAATTTGGCTGGATAACTTGTTTTAATCCAAACAGGGAGTTGGAGGAAAAACATGAGCTTGCACGAGTTGTGAGAAATTTAAACGTGTATTGCACGTGTTTGGAAGACTTAATAGATATCCTGGACCGTAAAGAAGGTATAGAAGGAAAGAAATACAGCTGCAGATGCGTGAAAATCAAAATCAATGATAAAAATGAAAAAAAAATATACCCAAGTAAAAGAAGATTATTTGTAGTTAATGGAGGAGATTCAATGTCGCAATGATGTATAAATAGGCTTCTAGGATCACAGAGAAGAGGAGTCGGGAGTTTAGGGGGCTGAGAAGGATTGAGGAGGCGAGAATCAGAGGTTTACAGGCTCTGCTGCTGCTGTTTCTGCTGCTGCGGAACTGAAGAACACGAAGAACATAAGACGCCCAAAAACATTCGTAACTGCTACAGTGTATGCGACCGTTCAAGGACAGACTTATATGCTATAGTAACAATAACACTTTACAATTATCGTTCTCTGTAACAAAGGTTTGTAATAAATATGATTGTTACAAAACCCGATTTTCACCATTTTTTCTCCTTTTCATCAATAAAACACTTTTGAGCATTAATAAAGATGAATTTTGAGCGTGTTTTCACCATGAAGAGCTAAACCCCAACACTGGGACGACGGAGGAGGTCGAACTTCATACATGGGTAAATTTATTTTATTATTTTTTATGACTTTTGCACTAAAATTAATTGAAATATGATTTGATTAAATTGGTTGTCATTTGATTAGATGGGTCATGCTTAGCTTAGGTGATTTGATGTCCCATGCTTAACATTTACAATCAATGTTTTGAGAATCTACCTTGGCAAAAAATAGAGTCCATATTTATATTTCTTGAGCTAAAATTGTTGAAAATAAATAAGTGAACCTTATGTTATGAAGATTGGCTAAATCCTTAGTCCCAGTACCTCTCGCCCATTGTTAATAGTCTTTGTATATATTTATTTAGTATTTTTAAAAACTTTAGTCTCTACAAATCCGAGTGAACGACAACCTCATTTCTTACCACTATCTAAAATTCGATCATCAGGATTCCACCAAATTCCATTCATGTGATTCAAATAATAATTCCAATCAATTATAGCTCAAATATTATAAATATGGACTCTTATTCTTTTCCAAAAGTAGATTTTCGAAAAGCAATGACTGTAAATCAAAAGCATGATGTAACTAAAATACATTGACCAAGCATACATCATCAAACAATATCACACCCATTCAATAAAAATCATAAATCAATTAAAATTCAATGCAAATAGTCATAAAAGAATTATTAGAATTACCACATGCATGAAATAGGGATTCCTCCGTCATCCCAGTGTTGGGGTTTAGCTCCTCATGGTAAAAATATGCTCAAAAGATAGAAACAGGGTTCAAAAGGTGTTTTTATTGAAGGAGAATAATAATACAGCGAATCTGCAACGCTTTATAGTCGTTACATAAGTCACCGTTACAATCGAAGTGCTGTTAATAAACGATAAATCGGTTCTGCTGTTGAAGAACGACACTTGTCTGCGACTATTCCGTGTGGGTCAATGTTCTTCGTGTTCTTCAGCAGCAGCAGAACCCAGTTTCCTGCACCTTTGATTTCTCGGCTCTGTGGTGTTCTAAACTTCCCCTAACTTTCGACACCTCTTCTATATGACCCAACCAACCTATTTATATCAAAAAGACCAATTAAATCTCTCCAAAATCTCTTCCTTTCTCTTCACGGCAAAGTTGCGGCAATTTCTTGTTTTAGGATTTCAACGCGTATATGAGCTTTCCTTTTGATTCTAAACTTTTCCTTAGATAGATATCAAGCTTTGGGAAGAAAATCTTTCCTTTAGTCTCCTTGAAATTCCTAAAATAATTCATCAAAGACCCGAAACTTCCATCACCTATGTTTTGCTCTAATTCGATCTCTAGCTAATTTGGGTTCAATCCAAAGACTTTACCAGGCCTGTGTAGTCCTAAGGAGTAAACCCAATCAATTTCAGCCCTTTAATCTCCATAAAAATCGATCAAAACTCCAACCCTAAAATCTGTCAGTGAAAACCATTTTTCCCGCCAATTATGTTTCTAAAACGTGAAGAAGTGGAGTCCCCCTATCCAGTCCCGGTCTGTGTTTAGTAGCTGCTTGGAAATGGGTTACCCCTTATCCAAAGTGAGAGTTCGAATAGCAAATGTCCTTCCAGGTGTCTTTAACAACTTTTCGAGCCAATTTCACCGCAAAAGCCTATTTCTCCAAAAACACCTACAAAGGGATAAAATACCAAAATAAGTACAAAAATGGGTACTAACAATATACACAATAGAGATGAAAATAGACACATAAATGCGTCTATCAAATACCCCCAAACTTATTATTTGCTAGTCCCGAGCAAATTAAAAACAGAAAATAAAATCCTAACTCACTGTCGCAGGCATCGTCGATTGCACTTAGCATGTGCAACAAGCCTTTAAACCCCTAGGTGGCCCTAGTGGCCGAGTTATAGTCTCGGGAGGGTTTGCTAGAGATATACCCACAAAACCTTTACTCCAAACCCTAGCTATCTACGCAGAACCTTGGAATGCACTAAAGAACCTCCTTGGTTGGCATACTTATTGATTACGGGAGGAAGTACCCTGATGCGAAATTCCAATTGATGTATACGAGTTTGCACTCTAGCATACTAAAA
Source organism: Papaver atlanticum (assembly GCA_023531105.1). Taxonomy (NCBI): domain Eukaryota; kingdom Viridiplantae; phylum Streptophyta; class Magnoliopsida; order Ranunculales; family Papaveraceae; genus Papaver; species Papaver atlanticum. The sequence continues at coordinate 1,900,356 of JAJJMB010008334.1, forward strand.
TTCATATATAAGTGACAGAGCTCTACTCAGATAGTCGCACTATGGACATCAATATCCGGAATCAAACAAATCACATGAATAGATTAAGAAGATGGATATAGAAATAGATGGTTGCTAATGGACTTCAATGCCAAGATGAACCTATGACCTAGTGGATTGAGATACTGGTCTGGACTAATATCAACACAACTGGCATATACAAGGGAACCAGTGGTCGACAATCCTAAATCTACTTCAACTCAGCTGGCATATACAAGGGAACCAGTGGTCGACTTTATAATAAACCTTTATTTTATTTATTTTTTATTTTTATTTTTTAACGACATGATTAGATCTTTTGGATCCAAGCGCATGCTTCTTATCAGCAGATTACATGGTAATTCCCGTGGATCCTGCGTTCCACGCTTGTTTAGGCGACGGAGACAGGAAGAACACACACATATTGCTATTCAAGTGTTAATATTTATTCTGATTGGTCTAATTGGTCTGGTCTTTTTTTTTTTAGTAACTCAATCACCCTATTTCAACACAGCAGACATCAACATAAAAATTTGCAAAAACAAAAACAGAAGTAATAAGATGATTCCGAGATACGGTGAAACTATCATGTTATTTCTAACACCTGAGCTCCGTGCTTTTATGAATAGACTCTATATAGATGTTTCCATCCACTCAGATTGGTTCCTCAACTCCTAAAACCAAAATGCTTCCATCCACTTAGATTGGTTAGTGCCATCCTTAATAGGTATAAATTTCTAGGCTCTGGAGTTTATAATGCAACTAAAAAGTTTCTCCCATACCCCCAAACTTAAATCTAACACTGTCCTCAATGTTCTAAAGATAAAATTAAAAGCATGAACAAGGAGAAACTGTTACCATTTGAAGAAAAAGAGTTAAGGAATGATATTACCGTGTCGCATGAACCATGGGTTACCTCCCAAGAAGTGCTAAGTTTAAAGTCTTCAGCCAGACTAGGAAAGAATTAGTCACTCGAATCATAAAGTAACAGTCGGAATAACTTTGGGTCTTCAAAACTAAATTTAGTTGACCAAAGGAAACTGCAATAAACCAAGAAAGTGAACAAGAATAACATGCCCTTATCTAGTTTCCTGATTAAGATACCTATATCTAATTGTGGTTCAGGTTCAGGTTCTGTGAAAGGGTCTAAATAAAATATTTTCATTGGATGCATTTCCTCATAAGTGAGATCCAAATTATTAGGTTCTAGAGTCTGTAGAAACTCAAATAAGAACTTAGAAGCACATAATAATAACCTAAATAATTGAGGATCCTCTAAGTCAATCAAGTTTGACTTACATAATTGACCACAGTGAGAGTAGTGGTCATTCTTAAGCAAATGTGTCGATTTTATTAACCTAAAGTACTTAGGCTTAGTCTCAGAACTTAATAATTGACACATTTGAAAATCATATGTTCCCACTTTTGGAAGAAAAATATTTGGTGGGAAAACAAAGTCGATCGGGGTATCATAGCCTGGGTAAACCACATCAACCAGAGGATGGGTTTCTAACAACTGAACTTCCTTATGGACATCACTAGGTTCAGCAAAACGTGTATGAAGATAATCTGTTAAAACGGTTGAGGCACATATGTCAAGTCCCAAGTGAGGGACCTTTCTAAAAGTTAAAGCACATGGAGAATGATAATCACCCCCAAACTTAGAGTTTTCAGTGTCTCTTGTTATACTAGTCACAATCTCCCTAATTTCTAGGTCATCAGATTCCTGAAAATAGACAATTGATTCTTCTAAGTCAAGTTCATCCTCACTCATCTCTACGAGTTCATTTTCTTTGTCTAAGACTATTGTTCCTAAATCACTAGACAATAAAACAGTATTTTCAGAATAAACTCGTTCCTCTAAACCATTATTGGCTTCGTAATCAAAAGGAAATACTACATCGTCTAAAACGGGGATATCTCTAGAAAAATCCTCGTCCTTTTGAATAGGTGAATAATTATTAAAATTATTTGGATTTGAACTAGAAATAACATTATCATTATAAAGCTCAATTGGAGTAACAAATTCCTGATCACTATGCCTACATATTTCAGATTCTTCAGCAACACTATCCTCATCATAATCGTCATTATAATAACATGGAAATGGTTGAACCTCATCTAAACATGTAGTGTTACCAATTCTAACCTTGTCATCTTGATTATGCAAATAACTATCATTATTTTCAAGGGTATTATTGGAAACACTGTATTGGAAATTAAGATTATTTCGAGCAAGTCTTTCGTTTGTCTCAGCCATCAGCTTGAGGGATTCCTCTATAGAAAGTTTTCTCAATGGTGCAGTTTGTCTATTCATTTCCGACATAAACCTATTTGTTTGCTCAGTTAACTGCTTAAGAGACTCTTCTAAAGATACGGAAGGATCATAAATAGGAACAGAAGGATCATAATAAGGACTAGTTTTCAACAGTTTGATTGTATTGTCCAAAGATGATGTACAAGCACTATAATAATCCTTATTTTCTTGCTCGTATGACCGGTGTGTGTGTGGATAGTAATTGGGCTCACCATGGTATGAACCATAACCTTGAAAAGGTTGGCATTCCCAACTACTATTCCCACCATAGTCATAAAAATGATGATGTCCATATTCAAATTCAGGTCGATACTCATTGTATTGGCTTCTATAATACCAGTTCGACATTCTTAATTGCAAGGGAATTCTACACAATCACAAACAAGGCTGACTCGACCAAATCAAACCTATAAAATCTAGCAAACAACAAGCATGATGGCTCCACTTAAATTATTTCTAGACTAGCTTCTAATCTCCCAAAAGGCAATTGGGTATAGTTTTAGCAAACCTCTCTAGATCGATCCGAATAAAGTAAGTCAAAGAGAAGTAGAAGAAGCTCAGAGGAGCTTTGATACCCCACCTCTTGGGCAACGCTTCCCTGGGTTACAATGCGGCTTTAATTGACTTACAGTAATCTTCCTGAACTTTGAGTTAGGCTAACAAAATACCCAATACAGTCCTTTCAAACGACTTTCCTACAAGCTCGTTACCTTATCGGTCTCGTTCTAATTAAAATTTTAGGCTTGGGATCGCGTTTGGTATCGTTTTCCTAAAGCGGGCAAGAAGAGAATGGTGATGAAATCCGAACTCTTATCTTATATGGTCTGGCCTTGCCCTTTACTAGGAAATTAAAGTCCGTATTCAAAACCTCAACATATATGCACCTTAAGGAAGACAGTAAAGCCGCTGACAGGGGATTCGCGGGTGTTTAGAAGCTTACCTCCCGTACCAGACGGGCGAAGAACCGCTGAAGTCGACTCGGGCCACCAACTCCTATGTCAGTGTGCGAACCCGAGGGTCCGAGACAGTATCGTAACCGTCGTCCTTCCCTGCAAACAGTTTATATTTAATGGTACCCTTCCGTAGGGTTTAAAAATAATGTCCAAAAGTCCCAAAATGTCCAAAAAGTCCAAAAATAAAATAAAATAAAAATAATGTAAAAAAATAAAGTCCTATTTACAATTTCTAAAAATTAAAAAAATCTAATTAAAAAAAATTAAAATATCTTCGTCTTTTCTCCGTTCTTTTCGCTTTGTCTAGCTTTTAATCCCCCAGGTCTTTCGTCTCCAATTCCTCTTTGATTCAAAACCTGCAACAAAAAGACAAATACCCAAGAAACGTAAAAAAGAACAAAAGAATAAAAATCTAAAAACAAATCCGCGTCGGCGGCGCCAAAAATTGATGTGATTTTTAATTGTTGTAGAAAAAGTGGTAATAAGATTCGTTCAACTCGGACTTGTGAAGAATAATTTTTAGACTTAATTAAGAAAACTAGAAAAATCAAAATAATATTTTGGTTGAGATTATAAAAAGCACCGAGACTCGGGATTCCACCAAATTCCATTCATGTGATTCAAATAATAATTCCAATCAATTATAGCTCAAATATTAAAAAAATGGACTCTTATTCTTTGCCAAAAGTAGATTTTTGAAAAGCAATGACTGTAAATCAAAAGCATGATGTATCAAAAATACATTGACCAAGCATACATCATCAAACAATATCTCACCCATTCAATAAAAATCATAAATCAATGCAAATAGTCATAAAAGAATTATTAGAATTACCACATGCGTGAAATAGGGATTCCTCCGTCATCCCAGTGTTGGGGTTTAGCTCCTCATGGTAAAAATATGCTCAAAAGATAGAAACATGGCTCAAAAGGTGTTTTTATTGAAGGAGAATAATAATACAGCGAATCTGCAACGCTTTATAGTCGTTACAGAAGTCACCGTTACAATTGAAGTGTTGTTAATAAAGATAAATCGGTTCTGCTATTGAAGAACGACACTCGTCTGCGACTGTTCCGTGTGGGTCAATGTTCTTCGTGTTCTTCAGCAGCAGCAGAACCCGGTTTCCTGCACCTTTGATTTCTCAGCTCTGTGGTGTTCTAAACTTCCCCTAACTTTCGACACCTCTTCTATATGACCCAACTAGCCTATTTATTTCAAAAATACCGATTAAATCTCTCCAAAATCTCTTCCTTTCTCTTCACGGCAAAGTTGCGGCAATTTCTTGTTTTAGGATTTCTACGCGTATATGAGCTTTCCTTTTGATTCTAAACACTTCCTTAGATAGATATCAAGCTTTGGGAAGAAAATCTTGACTTTAGTCTCCCTGAAATTCCTAAAATAATTCATCAAAGACCCGAAACTTCCATCACCTCTGTTTTGCTCTAATTCGATCTCTAGCCAATTTGGGTTCAATCCAAAGACTTTACCAGGCCTGTGTAGTACTAAGGAGTAAACCCAATCAATTTCATCCCTTTAATCTCCATAAAAATCGATCAAAACTCCAACCCTAAAATCTGTCCGTGAAAACTATTTTTCCCGCCAATTTTGTTTCTAAAATGTGAAGAAGTAAAGTCCCCCTATCCAGTCCCGAACTGTGTTTAGTAGCTGCTTGGAAATGGGTTACCCCTTATCCAAAGTGGGAGTCCGAATAACAAATGTCCTTCCAGGTGTCTTTAACAACTTTTCGAGTCAATTTCGCCGCAAAAGCCTATTTCTCCAAAAACACCTACAAAGGGATAAAATACCAAAATAAGTACAAAAATGGGTACTAACAATATACACAGTAGAGATGAAAATAGACACATAAATGCGTCTATCAGTAACTTCAAGTCTGTTGCTCTCCCCAGAAATATAAAAAACAATTCTAGGAGGTAACTTTTCATATTTCCTTTCCTCTTTAGAGAACAAAGAAACCAGAGAGACGGATCTTCCCAAAGAAAATAGTAGTGAAAATGCCTCGAGTGTTTTACAGTGAAGAAGGAATTGTTGAGGAGACTCCAGAGATTTTGCAAGAGCGTACTTTTAGTTAGTCCAATCCCAACTATCCGATTTCCAGTTTGCCATATGGGATTGCTTTCCCCAATGGTCGAGAGGCTATCAACTATACCCGCAATTTCAATTGGCACTGGGAGAATTTGCGCTACAGTCGGAGGGTGAAGATAGAACAGATGTATGATCAAATTCCACCAGGCCAAGGAGGGGTTATGGAGCCAATGGAATTCAGTGAATTCAATCACATGCAGGAACTTGATTTTAGCTTTAATCTCATTGTACCAATTGATTTGTACTTTAATCTCATTGTGCCAATCGATTTGTTGAAGATCTGCATGTTCTAATTTGTTTGTTGATGATGTCTAAAATGCCATGCAAATGCTGAGGATGGAAGACAAACTGTTCCACAAGAGGGTATTCATGTTGGTGTGCAGGAAACTAACAGGATAGTATTCCAGAATAGTGTAAATGAGATTGGGAGTGGGAGTGGTAGTGGGTGTGGTGCTCAGGGCGAGGAAGATGTTGTGGCTGATGAGGATCCAAATGAGAAACCCCCTCCAACACCCAATGCTGCCAATCAAGGGCCAAATCATGGGTGGAGTGTGAATGATGGCTGGGTCGTTTATGTATCTCATCCCCAAATTGGGCAATATGTGGTGAATGAGGGGGTGTTGTGCTTGTAGGTGATAGGTATGTGGTTGTTGGTGGAGTGCGTCAGGAATTTTTTGCTAATGTGATGTCGGCTCTTGTTAGAGCAGAGATTCGCAGGAATGCAAGGATTCCACTTCCTCCTCAAGCCATAGTGTTTCCTCATCTCGATATGTTGTGTCTTGTAGTAGGTCAAATCGCAGCTAAAGTCGCAGCAGTTGCTAATGCTGGTTATGGGAATGTTAATCCACCACCAGTACCAGAACCAGCCGAGGCACCTGTAGTACCAGCACCACCAACACCAAGAGTCACACCAGAAGGAGTGTCTAAAAGGCCAGCATCTACAAGGCGAAGAGGAGTGTGAAACTATCCACCTGTACGTCCAGATAGGGTGCAAGGAGTACGAACTCGACAATGACTGCGAGGTGTTGGTCAAAACAGAGCTAATTTTGTCTAGCCATGTAATGTCTAGGTCAAGTACCTTCAACATACAATGAATGATTTTTTGGTTTTTGAAAGTGGCCGCTTGTGTCACTAGTTTGAAGAACATGTTATTTTTGGTTTGAATTAAATTAAGAAGACAATTATCTATAAAATGTTTAATACAATATATGTTGATGTTCTTAATTTGGGTTTTGCTAGAATGAATGTGAATGTTTAAACTAGAATGACTAGAGATTTTGAGAAATAAGAAAAGATTAGTATGCAAGTGTATGTTGAAATGATCAGGACAGAGGATACTAGTCCAAAGATTAGGAATAGGAAGGTTTACTAATTCATGATATGCAAAACAGAATTTGAGAACTAGCAGAGGTAGAAACAATACCTTGTCTGAGTTTACTTTAGAATACCAGAGCTTTGTGAAAAGAATTAGACCATTCAGATGATTTTGAGATGGTCAAAATGTAGCTGAGTAGAGGTGGGTGATTTGAGGAGATCATAGTTGGATAAGTAGCCTGTAGAGTTCTTGAAGAGATAGTTATGGTCTTCCTTATCCTCAGGAAGCTTGTTTGTGTAGATGTTTAGACAATTATAGTCACATTGTTGAAACTGAGATTTTTGAGTGTTTTTCATATAATTCCTTTCCATAGTGACTTGAAGACTTGTTTCAAAGATTGTAGTGATTGTAGTTATTGATATTTTGCGGATTCCTCTGTGATTGTGAGTCCTGTGAAGATTACTGTGATTGTGAGTCCTGTGAATGATACTGTGATGACTGATGATAAGAGATTCCTGATTGGATTCCATGAGAGACAGCGAAAAGAAGGAAAGGGTTGGGAGATTAAGCACTGAGAGTGAGATTCATGGGATTAGATTTTTGATCCGGCCAGATTTTTGAGCCGGCCGATCAAAACCCGGTGGAAATTAGCCGTTGAGGGACTACCAAACAAGAGCAACGGGCTAAAAACTAGGACAACCGGAAGAATTCAGGTGAGAGGGAGAAAGAAGGAGTCATACAATGAGACGAGAGAGAGTGCATTCTGAGAGAAAGTAGTTGGCATTTTTGCCTATTACATCAGTTTTCCTCCGATTAATTCTCAACAACCCCACTTTCTTTCTCCTCTAAAACATAAACCATTGGTGATCCAACTTTACTTATAATCTTGGTAATTATAAGTTGTGTACATTCACAGTAAAGTTCTTGACTTATAATTTGTTTTTCCATCAAATAAATATTTTAGGAGTGTCCATTGGTCCTACTACTTTGTACAAAAAAAAAAAAAAAAATGTTTCTCATCCCATCTTCCCCCATATTAAGACGACCCCCAAATAGAAGATAAGTTTTGGATTTGTGTAAATGGAGGGAAAATGGGAAATACTGATTTTGTTTGTTTGCAGGGGAGGTTTGGTAGTCATTCCCAGTGTGCTTAACAGAGCTGGAAAACAAATTTTTTTTTTTTTTGCTCGGCTTGAAAACAGCATTCTGAGACAGAAATTTCTAACCAGGGTTTCAGAGTCGGATGTGATAAAATCCAAATTTTGAGAACGGATATACTACATTACCCTAGAAAGAAAGAAAACTGCAATATTATACTAGCAAGAAATTAATTAAGCTACATATCTTCATCATTCATGATCATCACATTAGGGTAGAAAGGTGCAGTGTTTAATTAGACAACTAAACTCTCAAAACAGAGTTTGTCAGTTACTAAAAACATCTTCTTCTTCATCATCAACATCATCTTGATGATCAGTTCCTAAACTGATTCATAAACACCATGGGATATTAGCTAATTTTCCAAACTCATTCGCATTCCTGCTTAAATCATCCATAATCTTCCTCTTCTGAACACTAGTACTCTGAATCTCTGATTTCTTCCGTTTTATTTCCATTGCTACCCTATTGGACTCCGTTGCTAACTGCTTCAAACGCAACTCCTGGTGTTCAATGTTTGCTTCTCCATCTTTCTCTTCTTTTTCAAGTTTCTCCACTTCATCTTTCAGAGGCTTTTCTTGTTCAGCTCTTCTTTTTAATAGATTAAATCTATCTTTTACTTTAGTTAAATCATAACCATATTCTTCAAACCCTTTAAACTCCTTAGTATAACTCTCTACCTCACTAAGAAATGTAAAGGGATCAACAGGCTTACACAATTTCATAATTAAATGCAGGAAAAATACATCTAAGCCCAGCTTGAGTCCTTCTTTCATGTTCTCAGTGCAGCTCAACTTCTCGAGTGGATTGAAATGAGGTGTCTGTGGTAGTGCTTTGAACACCTGATCATACAAAAGTTTAAGTTCAGGAGATAGAGAAGTAGACCTGTGGTATACTAGAGGGATCTTTAAGGTAAGACCAGGAGGAGGAGGTGGTCGTGATGGTGTTGGTGGTACTACTGGAGAAGTAGAAGATTTAACCTTCAAGGCTATCCTTCCTTTGGTGGTTGATGATCCTTTGGTGGATGCCATTGATGCTCAGAGTTTTTCTTAGAAGGCTTGTTTGAATGAAAATGACTAATTCTCCAATGATCTTTAAATAGAACTCCTATGAAAAATAAATGGGGTTCTTTCTAAGAAAGAGAAGGTTGCGTGTCCTAAGTCCTAACATTATCTGTTGGTTAAAAGAGTTAACCATGTCAGTAAGTAGTACTGGCCCTGAGCAGCCGCGTTGCCCTATAACTAGCTCAATGCCATAGAGAACAGTGAAGTGACTGCGGCAGAGAGGATAATTATGCGATGAGGGAGTAGGGATGGAATGCGTGATTGGAATCTGGAGAAGTCTAGAACAGCAGGGCATTTAATGGAGATATTGCTGCAACAATATCCCTCCATGGTAATGACTACTTATGACTAATGAGCCTCGCAAAAGACGAAATAACTCTTTCAGTATATTTTTAAGACGCTGAATGGCAAAATAACCTGGCATTTTTAGGGTGATCCGAAAAAATTAGGGGCGACCAATAAAACAAAATAGGGTCACCCAAACGTAAAACGAAGCCACCCCTTATCTCTTATTTTTCGAAATGGCTAATATGCCTTTCAACAATCGATAGCCAAAGCAAGAATCGGTAGTTTACAAAAATAGTCGGTAGATAAGTTGATAATCGGTAGTTAATTATTTGGAGAGAAAGCCCTAGACGACGCTTTAATGGAAGAAAACGGAGAATCACCCGAGATCGAAGCTAATGATGCATCAAACATACATGTATTGTGTTGGGAAACTCAAATACCCACTTTGTATGCGTTTGCATCCGTTTCGAAACCAAAAAATTCGATTTTTGCATCCATTGAATACCATGAACTACCCATAATCGGTAGATAATGGAGTAACAAAACTACCGATTATAAGATACTGCATCCAAAATATCTATAATCGGTAGTTTTGTGGACATATAAAACTACCGATTCTGGAAAAAAACCAAATTGAAAGTTTTAAATTTTCATAATCGGTAGTTTTACAAATTTACTTTATTACCGATTGTCAAAGTAGCCCCAAATACGAATTTCTCCAAACTTATAACACTTGGTTTGTTTCATCTTTTACAATCGGTAGATTATTTAAAAAGAAAAATTAACCTCCGATTATGGTAGTCGCCCAAAAAACAAATTTCTCCAAAAATGAAAAATTTGTAATTCTTCATATTTCATAATCGGTAGGCTATAAATTCATTCATCCTCCGATTATGGTAGTCGCCCCAAAAATGAATTTCTCCAAAAATGATTTTTTTTAAATTCTTCATCTTTTACAATCGGTATATTATTAAAAAAAAAAAAAACCGATTATGGTAATCGCCCCAAAAACAAATTTCTCCAAAAATGAAAAATTTGTAATTCTTCATATTTCATAATCGGTAGGTTATAAATTCATTCATCCTCCGATTATGGTAGTCGCCCCAAAAACAAATTTCTCCAAAAATGATTTTTTTTTTTTAATTCTTCATCTTTTACAATCGGTAGATTATTAAAAAAAAAAATTAACCTCCGATTATGGTAGTCGCCCCAAAAACAAATTTCTCCAAAAATGAAAAATTTGTAATTCTTCATATTTCATAATCGGTAGATTATGAATTCATTATCCTCCGATTATGGTTGTAGCCCCAAATTCAATTTCTTCAAAACGCGCGAAATTTTGAGTTTCTCAACTCTAACAATCGGTAGTTTATTTGTGTCCATTTTCTACCGATTATTATAGATGCCCCAAATTCGAAATTGCAAAAAAATAATGAAACTTCGAGTTTCTCTAATTGTTCAATCGGTAGTCTAGGGATGTTTATTACCTACCGATTTTTGAAGTAGCCCGAATTTAACTTGAGAGGAACAAAGTAATAATCGGTTGCTATAAACGATATTTAACTACCGATTATGCAAGGGTATTTAGGTACTTCCCGAGCCACTAGGATATCCCATAACACCAGCCCTTGGTTGGGAATAAAAAAGTCGTCCCTAATTATTTTGGGGTCGCCCCTAAAAAGGCTAGGCAAAATAACACTTTCAGTATTTTTTTTTTCCTGTACATATATTTTTTATTATTATTACAAAGAGTTTTACATTAACTAGTTGGAAGCCTAACAAGCTAAGCTCCAACAACATACTACTACATTAATTGAACAGGTTGTTGTGTTAGTCTACCAGCGAGCTTCATGGGTAACCTAGCCAAGGGAGCCGAAGCGGATGGAGCTGAGATTGTGTCACAAGGGGGGCAAACTAACACTACCTTCCATGTTAATTTCAGATATGACAAAAATTTATTTTATGTCTGATTAAGTTGCACTCGAGTACCCTGTGTGACTTTATAACCTCTAAATGCTGCTTGTCTAGGGGTGTACCAATTGAGATGGACCAATTGGTGGACCTGCTCCTCCACCACAGAATTGGTAGGGGGTGGGGTTTTCAAAACCCAAACAGGACCCCAAAACAACATCCAATGGTTGACTAAGTTCACTCTCTCTTGCTTCCAATGCCCAAAATCTAAGTCATCCATTATTTTATTTTTCCCTCTTTTTTTTTATAAAGCACTTGACTGATTTTTATGTGGTGCTGCGGTATATCAAAGTTTTTAACTGGGTTTGTAGCTTTGGCAAGGTGCAAACTCTTTATAAAAGTCTTTGACGGTTCCGGTGCATGGTTCGCCTTATTGGTATCGTGTCGATCCTCACATATAGAGAAAATGCTAGAAAGACCCAAATATTTGACACCAAAATAATACCCCCTTACATATCATTAAGGTACTGGTTATTCGTATTCAGTTATGGACCTATCACAGACCCCAAAGAGTTCATCGCTCCAGATATAGGGCTTAGATGCATGCCACATAGTGGTGCAAACTTTAGGGTTAAAACCTGGGGTCTCCCTGGACCCTAGCACTTTACCACATATACAGAGACGATACGGTGGCGTTGGTAATACCGACTGATAGTTACCAGATAAAAAAAATTTATTTAATTTAAGTGTTGGTGTCTTATGTTATATAGATTTGCATATGTCACATATTTGCTTTCTAGTACAATAGATAAGTTAAAGAAATCTGATAAACCAATATTTTTAATACTGGCCTATTTCGGTAATTTGGGTATGAATTCTCTCTCATACAGTGACACTTTATTACTCATAAAATTTCTACATTTAGAAAAACTTTAACATTAAATATCAGCTATATGAGAAGGGATTCAAACCCAAAATATAAAATCAGACTCCTGGCCCCCCCTCCCCTAGTCATAACGATAATGCGAAAATATATTAAAGTTTGAGTCAACTTTTTCTCCAAAATTTAAATAACTAGTAGATGGTTGACTTTGATCTTCTGGTCGATCTACTCTACCAAGTGGACATACGTAGTAAATGGATGAGTCTTTATATTGTTTGCATATCACGTTTACAGTTTCCAATTCATTTTTCCGACAATAACAATAAAAAATTATTTTCAAATTGGTAAAAACGTGCATTAAAGTTCGCATCTGTCGTTAATCCGCGTATATAAGGCAATGATACAGATAGTACCGCTAGATACAGACTGGATATCTGGTGATACAGATAAACTTAGGATCCTGAATCAATCCTAACAAATACAGACACGTTATAGCAGAAATGGACATGTATTGACAGATATGGCAAACTATGACCGGTCAGGCTAGTAAAGCGCCAAGATGGCGCGATACAGCATAGCCGGCCTAGTCAGTGTTCAGCCAAGATGGCGCTGCACTGCATAAACTGTTAAGCACCGAGATGGCGGGACCCTACAGGGCCAGTGAAGCGCGAAGGTGGCCCTACAATGTAAGGGCATTGTCCAAGTAATGAAGTTTATTGGCCGACACAATGAAACTTCATTGAGGGAAAGGCAAGGCAAGGCATGGTTGACAAATGCAACATGCGATATTGTCATTAAGGCATATCCATGGAATTGAGTTGGCCCAAAATCAAGGATGATGCAAGAGAGTAGAATAGGACAAGGGTTGGCCTATGCATTAGTTCAAGGCTGACCAAAGCTTAAACCGTGCAAGTAAGTTAGTAATGCAAGAGTGGCATTGCTATTGTCGAACAAATTGGCTAAGTGAAGCATATGACGCATGAATAAACATAATGAGCTAAGGAAGTAGCCGAGATGATTGTAGAGCAAAGATAGTTGTACATTGGATTAGGCCAAGAAGACTGGTGGGCCAAGATGGTTGTGCATAGGATCAAGGCCAAGTTCGGTAAAGCACAACAATGGTGCAAGATGGCTCAAGTGACGGTTAGGAGTTGGTTATTGGCTTCACAAGCATGCCAAAGGTGTGAGACAAGATAGAATGGTTATAAAGTAAGTTTATAAGCATGGGAGAGTGTTCATAACTGCTTGAGAACAGGTGTTGGATGTTGGCTCGAGTTTAAAAGGAAACTGGCCAAGTTGGCACTATTAGTGGCGGTTATGGAACTGCTTTATGGGACAAATGGCTCTCCCATGCATGTGCAACGGTTGTGCACAGTTTTTGGCCAGTAAAGCTGTTGTATAAATAGTGCTAAGGCATAGAAAAATTAATAGGCTTATATAGGAGATTGTGAGACTCAAATTGAGAGAGTTTTGTAAGGTTAAGGCTTGGTCCAAGAGGAACAAGTCTGTGTAAGTCCCTAAGTGGGCAAGTTTTGTATATCTTCCCTTTGATGCAATAAAATGAGTTGATTGTGTCATGTTCTAAGTGTTTTTGGTTGGGTGATTGTGTTAGTGAATAGTTTGAATGATTTATGGTACGTAAGCATTTGGGAAGTTAAGAGAAGAAGAAAGAAGGCTAAAGACTTCCGCTGTTGAACTGTAGAATTGGTTGTTCGCATTGGTGCAAACTTATAAGGCTGAAGTATGAGTGGGTGAAGCTTGATTCACTGAACCACTGTGCTGCCGGGTAACACTTGCGCAGAAAATTTGCAAGGTGCATTTGCAGGTATGACAATTAGGGTATCAGAGCTATGTTTGGAACACAGTTCAAGTGTATTTGTTGGACAATATGCAAGTACTTCTTTCTCTCTTTAAGTGTTTTCCTGTGACCAAGTAAGTGACGCATTATTTTAGAGAATTTGCAATAGAAATGGGTTCTAATGGCACTGTGATCGACAAAGAATTATAGGGTACGTTTGATCTATTAGAGGAGTATGGTGATCTTGGCAATCTGACCATAGACATGAGTTGTAATGGCCTAGATATTCCTCTTGTTTCTAAAGAAAATGTCAGGCTAGATTTACTTGAAAGAATAACATCAGATTGGTTCAAAGAATTTGACGAAAGAGTAGGTGCAGTGGAGGACAAGGTGTCTGATGCAGCCTTGTTGAATTGCGAAACCAATGCTGAAGTGACTGAATTGAAGGGGCAATTCAGTGACGTAAAGATCATACTAACAGGCTATGCGAAGCAAATGCCCGAGGATATGAAAATCCTTCGCAATTTAATCAGTGATGGCATGTTTGCAGGGGGGAACGTGAATAGAGAAAGCTCTAATCGAGTCTCCGAGCCAAGGATTTATGTTGGTTCAATAAATGCTAGAGAAATTGAGAATTTATTGTATGACGTTAAGGCATACTTTGAGGAGAATGGAACCGGGGAAGGACAAATGGTAACTCACACACGCAATTACCTAGGTGGTGATGCCAAGGTTTGGCGAAGAACTATGATGCAAGAGGATGAAGTTGCTGGTTATGCCAATCTTATGTCTTGGAATGACATGAAACAATTACTGAGATGTCTATTATGGCCGAGCAATGGTGCTTGGTACGCAAGAGAAAGTTTGCGTAGGCTAAAAATGACGGGTACACCACATGCCTATGCTAAAAACTTCCTTGCATTAGTGCAATAAGTACGTGGCATGAGTGAAGAATATCAGATGTTCCAATTTATGTGTGGTTAGAGTTCTTGGGTCATTGCTGAACTCAAGAAGCGTAAAATTCAGAGTATCCAGATGGCTATTCAAATGGTAAGAGAGCTTACCAGTTGCACAACAACTTAAGATGTGCAAAGCTTTGAAGGAAAGGCCAAAGGAAAGGAAAAATCTATAGGTAGTAAGCACAAACATGAGCCAAAGGAAGATGAACTATTCCCTTCATCCCAGAAGCATAAGGGATGTTTCATTTGCAAAGGCTTCATTTCGCTAGAAGTTGTCCACTCAAGGAGCAACTTAATGCATCAGTTGGGGATGACTATGGGAGTCATTCAAACAAGACTCGTGAAAGCCAAAGTGAAGGGACGAGGAAGAGACCTCGCAGCGAAGTTGTCGCTTACTTCGGCAAAGGAAGAAACTAAGCGAGAACAAGAAGGAGTGTTGCTTTCTCCATTGGCAACACTTGGGGCAGAAAACAAGAGTGTTTTCTGAGCATGTTTTATATAGATTTAGTTGTTGGTTGTTGCAAACTTTGTGTGTAGAGTTTGGTTGTGCAGACTTTTATTTGAGTCTTCAAGTTTGTATAGACTTTGCTTTGGTGTAAGCAATTTGCTTTTTTAGTGAAGTTTTATCTTTCAAAATTATAAGTGGATCAATCATGTAATGATACATGGTCTTACTATGTGAGAGAAGTAATGAATGAAGGTTTTTTCGTTTATAAAGACTTTCCACTTTATTTACGGTGTAAAGCTAGTTCATGGGGAAGTGTTGCAATAGGATACTTAGCCTAACTAATGCAACAGTGAGACAAGGTGAAGGCTAATAAGCAAAGCATATGACAGGGGTCCTAGTTGATGCGAGAATGATATTGTTGTTTGGGAATTGCAATATGGCATGACGGTGGATGGGAAGCGACAGTGCAATCAATGCAGCAAGAAACAAATCATTCAATCAACTAGCATGAGTGGGGTAGAACTCATGGCCTAGATAAAGGCACACTCTTTCCAAGCAATGCAGCAATGCAGTTTAAAGAAATAGCTGAAGACATATTGACTTCGAAGGCATGGTGTATGTGAAAATGCGGGGGTACAACAACCACACCCAACAATTCGTTTGGCAATATGAGAGGACTTACTCCAATATACTTTCTAGAAAATTAACTAGACAGTCAGACTCAATCTAGAGAAAAGTATATACAAGAGTTTATATCTCTAACTCTTAATTCAATCTGCAATCATCAAATAGAAATTTGCGAGCCCGATTGAATATAAGAGAAGTAACTTGAACGGTACCAAAGACCAATGTTCAAGGATCAATCAATTTCAATCAACAATCAGAGGTTGGATTTCCAAATTGATCGATACAACGCACAACCTGTGATATTTCAATTATATAACAAAATATAATGCGGAAAATAAATAACACAGACACCATAATTTTGTTAACGAGGAAAACCGCAAATGCAGAAAAACCCCGGGACCTAGTCCAGCTTCGAACACCACATTGTATTAAGCCGCTACAGACACTAGCCTACTACCAATGAACTTCGGACTGGACTGTAGTTGAACCATAATCAATCTCACACTGATTCAAGGTACAGTTGCGTTCCTTACGTCTCTGATCCCAGCAGGATACTACGCACTTGATTCCCTTAGCTGATCTCACCCACAACCAAGAGTTACTACGACCCAAAGTCGAAGACTTGATAAACAAATTTGTCTCACACAGAAAAGTCTATTGGAATAGATAAATCTGTCTCCCACAGATATACCTATGAGTTTTGTTCCGTCTTTTGATAAATCAAGGTGAACAGGAACCAATTGATAAACCGGTCTTATATTCCCGAAGAACAGCCTAGTATTATCAATCATCTCACAATAATCTTAATCGATTAACGAAACAAGATATTATGGAATCACAAACGATGAGACAAAGGTGTTTGTGATTACTTATCTATCTTGCCTATCGGAGATATAAATCTCAAGCCAATTTTATGATTGCACTCAATACCGATAGAAACAGCAAGATAATATCACGCAACTACAGAGAAAATAGTTGGGTCTGGCTTCATAATCCCAATGAAGTCTTTAAGTCGTTAACCTACAGGGTCTCGTGAGAAACCTAAGGTTAAAGGAGAATCGACTCTAGCTATGCAACTAGTAACACACAGAAGTGTGGATATTAGGTTTCCCAGTTGCTAGAGTTCTCCTTTATATAATTTTCAAATCAGGGTTTGCAATCTAAGTTATCTTGGTAACAAAGCATTCAATAATCACCGTTAGATGAAAAACCTGATTCAACCAAGCTAATATCTTTCAACCGTTAGATCAAACTTAGCTTTTTACACACAAATGAAATGTACCCTCATTTAGGTTTATGTAACCGTACCTAAACGTGTACACCATGTTGGCTTAACAATAGTTAACCGAGGTTAGCCATATGAACACCCTCATATCAACCTTGTTCATCTAACCATAACTAGTTCAAATGAATTAAATGAAACTAGTTAAAGAGTTGTTCAATTGCTATATTCTCATAGAAGCATACAAGAACACAATTGGTGCAAAATCGGTTTGATTCACTCGAATCAATTCATGAACATTATAGCCACGGTTTGCAAAGATTGCATTCCTTATTATATAAATGTTTAAGTTCATGTACACAAACGATTTTAGAACTTTAACCTTCAAGTATGCAAATGGGTACGCATACTTGAAATACCCGGATCAAGATTGGGTTTCGCCAGTACGCAAACGGGTACGCGTACTTCCAATCCCAGCAGAAATATTTGGACATGAACCTTACGCCAGTACGCGAACGGGTGTGCATACTTAGGTTCCCGGATTTCTCAAGCCAACAGGTACGCGTACGGGTACGCATACTATGGTTCCCGGACATGGATTACATATGTGCAAGAGTACACAACATATCTTATCCAATAATTGGTTAAGTGTTCTAAACTCTTATTTCAATCATTGAAACTTTCTTAGAGGATGAAAATAACAATTTTCACACACTATTAGCATCAAAGCAATTTTCAAGTTATTGAAATAATCATAACAAAACATTCCAAGTCTACACCAAATGATTGTATCACACAAACCATGTAAGATTTTACTCGGCAATTTTCACTTGATCATCTTTTGACTTGCGTCAAGAATATAAGATGAACTTGGTTGAAGCGAAAGCTTGCAAACACATATTCCGAGAAATATGTAAGCGAGTTAAACTCAGCTCGAAATCTCAAATGTGTATAATAGAAAACTATATCGTAACACGACTTATGTCTCAATATAGGAGATAGAGTAAAAATAGACTTTCCAAGTGATAGATGAGTTTCAGTCTCCACATAACTTTTGTTGATGAAGTTCCACAAGCTCTCCTTTGTAGTTCTTCGTCTTCAAATGATGAACGCCATGAAGTCTAAGGCTCAACTACACAATCTATGTCCTAGTCTGATACATCTATAAGTAGACTAGAAATCAAGACTTATAGTTTTGATCACTAACATTGACAACATGCTTGAGATAGCAACGCATGCGAGTTCGACCGAGCAGTGCTCTAAAAATCTCCCCCTTTGTCAATTTTATTGACAAAACTATCAATACATATGGATTACAAAATAAATAAAACTTTGTAGCTTCTCATCCAAATGCTTGATCTCCCTGGCATCTTCAACACGACTCGAAATCTTCGTCACTTCCAAGTACTCCATGATTCTAAACGTGTTCAACTCAGCATTATAATTGTTGAAGATCCGTAGCGATAACAATGAGAAAACAAATGCTCTCAATCATTGTTATACAGTGTCATAGTATCATTACACAACATCAAAGTTCATTTGTATCACAACTTTGACAACAATACTATGGTGATATGTATCACTCCCCCTTAGTCAATACTTCATCTCGACATGAAAACCACTCCCCCTAACATAATGATGCGTAAACCATATGTATTTGTAGTATGAAACTACACATTAATTCTCCCCCTTTTTGTCAATATAAATTGGCAAAGGTACGAAAACTAGTGGGATCCTCATGAAATTTTCATAGAGATACTTCATGACCAAAAAAGAATAACATACCAACTTATTTAGATGCAATCATATAGCCGAAGCTAAATGCATTCATCAAGGAGTTTATAAAGATACAAGATAACCCCTACAATATTCCACAGCCGCACTCCCCACAAAGATTTGGCAATTACGCACAAGTTCAAAAAGAACTCTCCCCCATAAAATGTCATTCCCGAAAGAACAACAAGAGCGACCTTACTTTTACGAGAAAAGAAGGATTTCTTTGGACATAATCAAATCACATGAGAACATGAATTTGTATCCAAAAATCACAATTGAATTAGCCACAAAAATGATCAATTCAATTGGCCATGCTCAACATAAGAGAACTTACGGAGCAACACAGTATATGCACAAAGATGTGGATCAGGGAAAGACCAATACTGCGGAATAAACAAAGATTCATTCTATTTTTCATCACTATTTGCACAATGACATATAATGGACTTAATCTTTATAAACAAAAGTTCATCCTTTCTTCCATCAATATTTGCATAATGACATAAAAGGCTTAACTTTTGTATTCAAAAGTTCATTATATCTTTTATCAATACATTCATATCGACATAATAGAGATAACTTTTGAACAAGTATGGGACAGTCATGGTTCATGGACGTAAACAACATATCCCATAACAATTTGCAATATATGAAACCATAAAGATTAATACTGCAAAAATCATCTTCCAAATAACTTAGAATTTAAATAAATAAATCTAAAAAACATTGAAGATGAAAACGTTGGACATAGTTATGTATACTCACAATAATGGCTACTCCAAACCGTAGTTATTCTTCTTAAAAACACAAGAATAAAATTCTCATAAGAAGTTTCCTAGACATAAAAAAAAAAAAAAAAACTCTAACAACAAAGAACAAACACAAGCCAAAAATCAGAGTTCGGAAGCTTTAGGCGATCCAGGACTTTCAGGCTTGTGACTGACAGTATCAACTGCATCTTCAGAGAAGATATCCTCATTGAGAATATCCTTAACATGTGAATTCATGAGAACAAGGTCAGAGTTAACCTTTTTCAACTCAATTCGTAGCATGTTAAGATCCTTTACAGAGTTCTCAAGCTTCAGTTGAGTCTTCCCAAGATCAGTTAGAAAACCATGAACCACTTCAGCAGAGACCATCTCAGCATTTTCTCGATCTTGATGAGAAAACGCATAATAGCATGAGGCACAGGATTCAAGTTCGTCATCTTTAACAAGGGTTCTTTTCTTCTTTAAAACAAACTCCAAGTAAACAGAATCATCAATTGAATCGGATGGCAAATCCCAAGAACTTGGAGGAGACCCCATCCTTAAAGAGCAAAACTAGAGTATGCGTACTCTCATAAAAGGTTTGGTATTTATAGGTTTCACAAGAATTTAGAGCAAGTTTGGTTCGTGCCATGTAAAGAAGGTACACGCACGTACATAGACTTACCCTCATTGGTGAAAATACCAAAAACAAAAAATTGCAAAAAACAAGTTTAGCAAATATTTGCTCGGTGAGCAAATTCACAAAAACTCGGCTCTCAGATAAATTTGTTCTCACAAGAGAAAAATTTAGAGCATAGCAATTTGACAGTTTTTTTTTTTTTGAGTAACTAACAACAAAACAAAACAAACAAATACTCGTGCAAAAATGTTTGTAAGTGATAAACCGTCTAAGAACGATAAGAAAGTAGCTGGAGAATCAGAAAACACTTTTGCCAACAAGTATACCTGATCATATCTCACTCAACCAGGATTTTTGTGAGTGAGATTTCAACCTTGTGATTAACTAGCACAAGTATGAGCCTTGAGATCATTAAATGAACGTTGTTTCTGGTTAAACCTCTTTTTCCTGATCTTTGGAGGAAAACCGTTATGATGTGAAAAGTTATCATAAAATTTACTATCATCAAAATATGACGCATAATGTTGATTATTACCTGAATAATTTTGACCAGAGGGAATTGACAGCCTGTTGATGATATCTTTATGTCCTTTAATTATCCTTCAATTATCCTTTTTAGGTTGGCTTCCATCTCTCAATTACTTCCTTCTTCTGGTACCTTTTTCACATCATGAACAACATAATCTCCCTTCTTAATTGAAGAATATCCGTGAGTTCTTCTTCGACGAAATGGTTTAGGAAGATTGTCTCGCATTTGAACATTTGATGAATGATGTGTTTTGTAGTTGTAGTGGTAAAAAGGTTCGTTGCTCGAACTTGTGAAGGATTTTTTTAGACTTAAATTAAACTCAACAATTCAAATAGGTTATATCAAAAATATAAAGAAATACCGAGACTCTGGATTCCACCATTGACCAATTAATTGATAAACTCTAATCAATATTCATGCAATATTTTTCTTTAAAGTGACTCTAATATTTGCCTCTAATAGATTTTTGAAGTAATAATTGTAAGCACGAAGCATGAAACATCAAAAGTATTAAAACCAAGCATGTCCCATCAAAAAACTTCACAACTACTCAATAAAAACCAAATTTTCTTTTAAATTCTATGCAAATAATCATGTAAAATAATTGCAATAAATAATTAAAATAGAACTATACCACTTTTCATGGAACAATGGCTTCCTCCGTCGCCTCGGCTAAGGGGTTTAGCTCCTCATATTAACCACTTTCTCAAAATACATCTTTGGTGTTCAAAAGTTGATTAAAAGAGTGAAAAGTGCTAAGCAGCGGATTCTGTAACTAATATAATTGTCACAGAACCTATTTTTACAGAGAAACTGTTGCGAACTGAAGCTAACTGTTGGAAAAATTGTTACAAAAGGTATAGAATTTGAAAGCTACGGTCACAGTTTCTGCGACTTTCTTTTTCTGCTGTTCTGTGTTCTTCGTCTTCTCCGGCAACAGCAGCACCAGCAGAAACCCGAGCTTCTTCCAATGATTTTTCTGGCTTCTCTAAGGCTCTAAACTTTCCCCTAATTTGTTCCTCCCTTTTGTGACTCCTAGCAACCCTTTTTATATCCAAAAAACTCGATTTAATTCCTTCCTTTCTTCGGCAGAAAGTCTCGGACTTCTCCACCTTCCAAACTCCTCTCTACGCGTTTCTAAGCCGTACAAGTCATTCCAGTCCCTCTATTAGATTGATACGAATCTCTGGAAAGGTTATCTTGCTTTAAATCTCCCGTAACTGTCAAATACGATCAACAGAAATTCCGAAACTTTTTCCTCCCCTGATTCACCAAGATGTACATGGAAACTAGTTTTTATTCGACTCAAAGCCAACTACCAACCCTGTTTTAGTATAACATGCCCAAACAAACTTAGTCCAATGCAAATCCACGAGAAAATCTCGTTCAAATCCAACTCAGAGAAGTTCGGCCTCTGTAATTCTTTTCCCGCCCTTTTTCGTTTTGGAAAGTTGAAAAGAAATGTGACCTCCCCCTATCCAGTCCCGGTCTGTGCTTAGCAGCTGCTTGGAAATGGGTTACCCCTTATCCAAAATGAGAGTCCGAATAGCAAATGTCCTCCCAGGAGCCTTTAGCAACTTTTCGATCCAATTTTGCCGCAAAAGCCTATTTCTCCAAAAACACCTACAAAGAGATAAAACACCATAATAAGTACAAAAATGGGTACTAACAATATACACAATAGAGATGAAAATAGACACATAAATGCGTCTATCAAGGAACATATTGAACTAACTTTCCTGGTGGGGTACACAGGGTGAGTACTAAAACCAATTGGTTTAGACATACGAATGTCAGTTACACCTTTGAGAATTAAATCTAAGGTGTGGTTAAGACGAATAATAAAATTTTCATTCAACCTAGAATTCCTCTTTTGTTCACCAATCCCTTTTGAATCAAAAAAAGACACACTTTCTGATCACCTGAGTAATTAGACAGAACAGTCTTAACACCATTGTTGGGAGAATTCTTCCTTCCATGTGATGTGGACATTCCTTGATTAGAGGAAGACACGGACACATATTTTTCAACAGGAATGGATTTCGATTTTGCTTCTGAACCAGAATTTTTTCTTGTTAAATCAGAAGTAGTTGGTATAGTGGACTCTTTGGAACGTTCTTGAATAGAGAGTTTAATCAAAAGAAGTTCAGTTTCCAAAGCATCCTCTTTGAGTTTTCCCTCTCGTAGGATTTTTAGAAGCGAGTCACGCTCATTTACCATACCAACAAGAACATTGACTTTGTGTTTCAATCGATTGACACTATCAGCCTGGATTCTAACAAGTTTTAGAATCACTGCACTCTCTTTGGCTATATTCCTTTCAACTTCAGAGTCAGACTCGTCAGTAAGTTAGTCGGTGAAACACTTGTCAATGCAAGTCTGTTTCGTTGGAACACTAGGTTCATCTATATTCGAGATTGACAAATCTTTCTCTTTAATAGATTTTATGGAAACAAGACTCTTGTTTCTGGCGATGCGTTTATCAGAGATAGCACTTCTATCCATATCAGATCACTACAAACACAGACTTATAAGGTCTTTAATGTGTTTGCCTGCTCTAATACCAATTGAAAATGCGGGGGTACAACAACCACACCCAACAATTCGTTTGGCAATCTGAGAGGACTTACTCCATTATACTTTCTAGAGAATAAACTAGATAGTCAGACTCAATCTAGAGAAAAGTATATACAAGAGTTTATATCTCTAACTCTTAATTCAATCTGCAATCAGCAAATAGAAATTTGCGAGCCCGATTGAATATAAGAGAAGTAACTTGAATGGTACCAAAGACCAATGTTCAAGGATCAATCAATTTCAATCAACAACCAAAGGTTGGATTTCCTAATTGATCGATACAACGCACAACCTATGATATTTCAATTATATAACAAAATATAATGCGGAAAATAAATAACACAGACACCATAATTTTGTTAACGAGGAAAACCGCAAATGCAGAAAAACCCCGGGACCTAGTCCAGCTTTGAACACCATACTATATTAAGCCGCTACAGACACTAGCCTACTACCAATGAACTTCGGACTGGACTGTAGTTAAACCATAATCAATCTCACACTGATTGAAGGTACAGTTGCGTTCCTTACGTCTCTGATCCCAGCAGGATACTACGCACTTGATTCCCTTAGCTGATCTCACCCACAACCAAGAGTTGCTACGACCCAAAGTCGAAGACTTGATAAACAAATTTGTCTCACACAGAAAAGTCTATTGGAATAGATAAATCTTCCTCCCACAAAAATACCTATGAGTTTTGTTCCGTCTTTTGATAAATCAAGGTGAACAGGAACCACTTGATAAATCGGTCTTATATTCCCGGAGAACATCCTAATATTATCAATCACCTCATAATAATCTTAATCGATTAACGAAATAAGATATTGTGGAATAACAAACGATGACACGAAGGTGTTTGTGATTACTTATCTATCTTGCCTATCGGAGATATAAATCTCAAGCCAATCTTACGATTGCACTCAATACCGATAGAAATAGCAAGATAAGATCACGCAACTACAGAGAAAATAGTTGGGTCTGGCTTCACAATCCCAATGAAGTCTTTAAGTCGTTAACCTACAGGGTCTCGTGAGAAACCTAAGGTTAAAGGAGAATCGACTCTAGCTATGCAACTAGTAACACACAGAAGTGTGGGTATTAGGTTTCCCAGTTGCTAGAGTTCTCCTTTATATAATTTTCAAATCAGGGTTTGCAATCTAAGTTACCTTGGTAACAAAGCATTCAATAATCACCGTTAGATGAAAAACCTGATTCAACCAAGCTAATATCTTTCAACCGTTAGATCAAACTTAGATTTTTACACACAAATGAAATGTACCCTCATTTAGGTTTATGTAACCGTACCTAAACGTGTACACCATGTTGGCTTAACAATAGTTAACCGAGGTTAGCCATATGAACACTCTCATATCAACCTTGTTCATCTTAACCATAACTAGTTCAAATGACTTAAATGAAACTAGTTAAAGAGTTGTTCAATTGCTATATTCTCATAGAAGCATACAAGAACACAATTGGTGCAAAATCGGTTTGATTCACTCGAATCAATTAATGAACATTATAGCCACGGTTTGCAAAGATTGCATTCCTTATTATATAAATGTTTAAGTTCATGTACACAAACGATTTTAGAACTTTAACCTTCAAGTATGCAAATGGGTACGCATACTTGAAATACCCGGAACAAGATTGGGTTTCGTCAGTACGCAAACGGGTACGCGTACTTCCAATCCCAGCAGAAATATTTGGACATGAACCTTACGCCAGTACGCGAACGGGTGTGCATACTTAGGTTCCCGGATTTCTCAAGCCAACAGGTACGCGTATAGGTACGCATACTATGGTTCCCGGACATGGATTACATATGTGCAAGAGTACACAACATGTCTTATCCAATAATTGGTTAAGTGTTCTAAACTCTTATTTCAATCATTGAAACTTTCTTAGAGGATGAAAATAGCCGTTTTCACACACTATTAGCATCAAAGCAATTTTCAAGTTATTGAAATAATCATAACGAAACATTCCAAGTCTACACCAAATGATCGTATCACACAAACCATGTAATATTTTACTCGGCAATTTTCACATGATCATCTTTTGACTTGCGTCAAGAGTATAAGATGAACTTGGTCGAAGTGAAAGCTTGCAAACACATATTCCGAGAAATATGTAAGCGAGTTAAACTCAGCTCGAAATCTCAAATGTGTATAATAGAAAACTATATCGTAACACGACTTATGTTTCAATATAGGAGATAGAGTAGAAATAGACTTTCCAAGTGATAGATGAGTTTCAGTCTCCACATAAATTTTGTTGATGAAGTTCCACAAGCTCTCCTTTGTAGTTCTTCGTCTTCAAATGATGAACGCCGTGAAGTCTAAGGCTCAACTACACAATCTATGTCCTAGTCCGAGACATCTATAAGTAGACTAGAAATCAAGACTTATAGTTTTGATCACTAACATTGACAAACATGCTTGAGATGGCAACGCATGCGAGTTCGACCGAGCATTGCTCTAACAGTAAGGACATCTAAAAGGTTAGCTATGTTATGTCCAAAAGATAGTTAGTCACAGTTGTGTAGATGGGCTATAAAACTCAATATTTTTTATTTAGCGAGTTGGGAAAGGCAAACTCGCATGTTTCTGATTCCAGTATGCAAAATGGCCTAAGTATAGAGAGCATATGCCTGATGGCCACATTCAGATAAATGAGTTCTTGAATGGGTTTTGCATAACCAGAACTTGCGAGGCATGAAGTGCTAGGTTCGGGTATTCTATGCGAAGGAAACCCCTATACACTTTGGGAAGTGCTTAACGGAGGGCATGGAGGACAACATTCCAAGGCAGGTGCCAGCAAAATTGATTTAAATTGAAATCCAAGTCGTTTATAAGTCCTTGTCATGTTGATTTAGATGCAAAAGGCAAAGTCGGAAGGCGGAAGACTATGGCAATGATCGTAGTGATCATTTTGGGAAGAATCATTCTGTGCGTACACTTAGGTATAAATGATTTAAGTGGAATTCATGCCTAATTTGGAGGAATTGGTTAAGAAGAATTTCAAGTTTGCATTTGGGTATTGATGCATGATTTGAGTAGCAGTTGAAGCGTAATGCACAACGCCGAGAAGTGGCTCAAGTATATGAGATCAATAACAAGGCAGTAAAGCTAAGTGGTGCTGATGCTAAAGAATGAAAAGTTGGCTAAGGTTGTCTTGCGAAAGCCATCAAAGAGTGCTAAATTTCAGAAGAGGTTATGAAAGTGCATACAACGAAGTTTAGACAAGTATAGTGTTTATACTGGGTCGCGTTCAACGAGGACATTGAACGAATTAGATGTGGGAGGCCTATGACCGGTCAGGCTAGTGAAGCGCCAAGATGGCGCGATATAGCATAGCCAGCCTAGTCAGTGTTCAACCAAGAGCGAAGGTGGCGCTACACTTTAAGGATATTGGCCAAGTAATGAAGCTTATTGGCCGACACAATGAAGCATCATTGAAGGAAAGGAAAGGCAAGGCCAAGTGGACAAATGCATCATGCGATGTACGCATTAAGGAATATCCATGGAATTGATTTGTCCCAAACTCAAGGATGATGCAAGAGAGTAAAATAGGCCAAGAGTTGGCATATGCATTAGTTCAAGGCTGGCCAAAGCTTGAAAAGTGCAAGCAAGTTAGTAATGCAAGAGTGGCATTGCTATTGTCGAACAAATTGGCTAAGTGAAGCATATGACGCACGAATAACCAGAATGAGCTAAGAAAGTGGCCGAGATGATTGTAGCGCAGAGATAGTTGTACATTGGTTAGGCCAAGAAGACTGCACGTCCAAGATGGTTGTGCATTGGATCAAGGCCAAGTTCAGTAAAGCGCAACATTGGTGCAAGATGGCTCAAGTGACGGTTAGGAGTTGGTTATTGGCTTCACAAGCATGCCAAAGGTGTGAGACAAGATAGAACGGTTATAAAGTAAGTTATAAGCGTGGGAGAGTGTTCATAACTGCTTGAGAACATGCGTTGGTTGTTGGCTCGAGTTTAAATGGAAACTGGCCAAGTTGGCACAGTTATTGGCGGTTATGGAACTGCTTTATGGGATAGATGGTTGTCCCATGAGTGTGCAATGGTTGTGCACGGTTTTTGGCCAGTAAAGCTCCTGTATAAATAGTGTTAATGCGTAGAAAAATCAGTAAGCTTACATAGGAGATTGTGAGACTCAAATTGAGAGAGTTTTGTAAGGTTAAGGCTTCGTTCAAGAGGAACAAGTCTGTGTAAGTCCCTAAGTGGACAAGTTTTGTATATCTTCCCTTTGATGCAATAAAATGAGTTGATTGTGCCATGTTATAAGTGTTCTTGGTTGGCTGATTGTGTTAGTGAATGTATGGCATTATTTGAACGCTTTATGGTAAGCATTTGAGAAGTAAAGAGAAGAAGAAATAAGTCTAAAGACTTCCGTTGTTGAACTGTAGAGTTGGCTTTTTGTATTGGTGCAAACTTATAAGACTGAAGTACGAGTGGGTGAAGCTTGATTTACTGAACCACTGTGCTGCCTGGTTACTTGAGCTGAAAATTTACAAGGTGCATTTGCAGGTGTGACACAAACCATGGTCTAGTGTAACCAAGTCTACCACCACGGAGGATCCTTTTTTGATAAATGTTTAGTATGACTAGCATTAGGATAGCTGTTTTAGGATTAGATTTCTTTACAATTTTAACATTTATAATTTCGTCGCATAGCTGTTTTAGGATTAGATTTCATGTTTAATTTTGACATTTAGAATTTTTGTCGCAATTATCTATTTGCAAAGGAGACGCCAAAGTTCATCTCTTCACACACTAATCGTCCTTGTATTCCTTGTAAAAACCCAAACAAAACTCTAAAACTAGACCCAGTCTCATGGTACGATTCACAATCCTCACAACCCCGTTCACGTCGTTGTGATTATGGGATCATGGGACCAAGTGATGTGTAGTTGCGAAGGCGTTAAATAGAATCGAAATTGCACTGAATCATTCCATGCTCCGGTATTAGCCATTATCTTTCAACGGTGAGCTAACGATAAAAGAAAAATCATCTAATAAAAAAAATCAGTGCAAAATGGTTTCGCGCTAAAGCAAATTTTTGAACGCTGAACCATCTGGCGTTGCATTCACAAATGAATTTTATACTTGTGTGGAACTCGGCTGTGAGCCATGAGTTTTTTTTATGACTTTTTCTAGGATGTGAAACCTACAGTGAAGAGACATAAAAGACTTGCAAGGTGTCTGCACATTCACTTGGTAGTTAACTTTTATGTTTCCAGAAGTCGATCTCAATTTTTATTGTAAACCTCACTTCTGATTTTCTTGCTTCTAGAAGTTGTCTTCAAGAGAGTATCCAAGCACCCTCTAATTGTGACCCTTGTGAAGTTGAGAAGCTCTAATCTAAATCGGTTTACTATTCCTTTTGTTTGTTGTGCATCATAAAAAAGGAATTTGTTATGCATGCGAGTGTTGCCTGGCATATGTGGTACGTCATTTGCGGTATGCAAGTGCTTTGAGTATTAGTAGCACAAAGTTTTTGAGGTTTCCGTCGGGCTAGCTCTAGTCTCTTTTGACAGAATTTATACAACTGATTTTCATAGATAAGTTGCGACGCGTCTAGGAGCGGACCAAAAACGTGGACCAATCCCCTGGATCGTTAAGACCTATAGGGGGTGGGGTTTTATGATATGAATGGGGCCTGCAAAATTGATTTGAATGGTTGGATTTCATTGATCCACAATTGAACTATGATATTTGGTCCACCTTTAGCTTTTTGTCATAAAGACCTTAGATACTTCACTCCTTTGTATAGACTATATAGGAGATGGGATGTAGTACAAGAGTGAAAGTACAAGAAAGTAAAGGAATAAACTCACACAAAAGGTAAAAGATAAAAGTAAAACAATTTTACTCTAACATCTTTGTTTATGTTCAATTACTCGAACATCTTTGTTTATGTGGTTTGTTCAAACTCGGGATCTTCGGAACCGGGTCATCCTTGCTCAAACTCAGAAGTCAGAATCTTCCTTTAACGACCATTCGTAGAGCCCTGAGGATGAGCGTTGCCTCTCCACGTCCCTTTAACCACACATATGGGTAGTCAACCCCCAAGTCTACTCACCATTAATAATGATCGCGGATGGAGTATGGGAATGTTTCTATTGGTTTTCTTTTCAGGAACCATAAGAAATGTTAACTTTTTATAGGAGCCATTAAATTTCTTACACTCCAGAAACCGTGCAACGCTCTCACGATGAACTCCAACAAACATGACTACAATGGCAGTACCGGTATCGAACACTTTATACAATATAAATACATGCACAATATACCATTTTAAATGCTGTGGCCTTCAAAAGTTGTTTTATCCAGCGTGTTTGTAATCAAGGTGGGGAAAGAACAACGCTGCTATTATGTTCTCATGACTGAGACCACCAGGGTAGCTGTCTAGCCGACTGCCAAGGGAATTCATGAATGCTTGTATAAAAAAAAAAAAAAAGTGAGATGCAACTAAAATTTATCAAATTCTCACCAGCTGAATAGTAGAACTATAAAAAGACAATCTATTGCATTACATTACATTACTGAAGATCAGCACCTATGATACATATTTCCCTCGTTAAAGAAGCAGAATACATCTTTTGAGAAGAACCCCACAACAACCGACTGATACCCAGTATCACAAAAACATCCAATAATTTATTGACGGTATCAAAAAATTTAGCTGGTCGGAATGAAAAGAGTTCCTCTCCGCGAGAAATATACTTGTAAAAGATCAAAATGATTTCTGGCTGCACTGATCATCTTTAATCTGAGAACCGAACTTTATATACGGTAGCTGCATGTACATCACTGATAAAATTTAATCTTTAAATGTCGAGATCGTCTAACTTGATCTTGCGTGCAGAATCTTGAATAAGCTGCTTTCGCACATCCACCTGGTATACAGAATAAAGACATGAGAATTGCAACATATCCATGCACAACTTATGAAATGTATGAACATGCAAAAAAACTTAAACAAAAAAGTGGCCTAAAGCCCATTCCTCGTACTACGGATTTTAATGGTGGAAATGGGTATGCACTAAAAAAACACCTAACAAGCCCAAGAACCTGTGTTCCTGGTTCAGGCCAACTAGTATCCAGATTGATTGTTCGACATCCCTGGAACGGTGGAACCAGAAGGAAACAGCTTGCAATCGGAACTGGTTTGAGCAAATATTAGTTTTGTTGTACTTGACTTGTTTTGGTAAGTCAATCTTAAACATCGACAAATGACCCAACTACAATCAAAACACCGCGATTTGATTCACCTATCTGTGCACCCGAAGGAGAGAACAAAATGCTTCCATTTCAATGAAGCTCAAAAATCCAACTGGAACTAATATTTTGACATTCCTAAAAATGACATTAACACTCTGCGCAATATGCCTAGAAATAATAGGTTCCCCAATAGGCCCGAAGAATATTATGTCGTAGATTCACTTAAATATCTTTGCTAATCTAAACAAAATTCCTGGACTAACAGTGGGTTTAACTTACCGAGGCGCCCATGAGAGAGGAAAACACCATATTGGCTTCAGCAGCATCTTCAACTACCATTCGCTTCAGTACCCTTCTTTCAGGATCCATTGTGGTTTCCCATAGTTGTAGAGGCATCATCTCACCCAAACCTTTTATGCATGAAAAACAGAAACTTAACAGTTTGTATTTCGTATCCAAACATACCAAAAGATGAATTCATAAATGATTTAAATTAAAACAAACTTTAAAAAAATAAAAGACACGATACTGATTCTCCAGCAAGAACTCAGCAACCGGAAGAGAAAGCGGCTACATGAGATACTTCTAATAGATCCCTTGATAATACTGCCAACGGAACATATCTAGCATGCTCGTATAACCAAATGATGCTCCAAAAGAACATATGAGTGCTTATGACATAAGTGTGGGGGGGAATTTAAAACAGATTATCATACAATACAAGGATCAACGAAAGAGAAATCATGAAGTCAGGAGGTGTATAAGTACACACATGGTGCGTTTATTGCTGTGAGATTATGGAGGGGGTCTTAGATGGTTAATTGTTGTCGTACATTTGACTTCTATCCACATGACACGTACTAGGATCTTTCTTCTTCTTCTTTATCCCGTTTAGTTTATGAGTAAGACATGCTGGGTTCTTACTATCCAACATTAGACATGGGTCAACAAGATCGAACTATAAAACTAGATGTAATGCGCTATCCATACAAAGTGCACTAATTTCATGGATTTACTTTCATCTAATCAAACTGCAATAACTACAAAAACAATAATTTCAAACATTTAGACAAGTGCCTTGATACTATCTGACTGTACCTTTGAACCTTTGGATGTTATACGAAGCGTTTGAGGGGAAAGTACTCTGAATATGCGCAAGCTCTTCTTTATCATAGCAATAATGCGCTTGCTTACCCCGTTCGACCTGGCAACACAGAAGTAATTAGAAGATGTGAAGTGTTAAACGGGTAACATAAATGGAAATGCAGTTCACACATACACATAAACAGAAGGTGTCACCTTATACAGTGGTGGAACGCCCACATAAATGCAACCTTCGTCAAATAGCGCTTTCTGCTCATGAGAAGAATCCATCAATCACATGAAATTCAAACCACCCAATTCAAGAAGAGGACACAGTATCTTACCTGGTATCTGTAGAAGAATGTCAATAAAAGAGTTCGAATGTGTGCACCATCAACATCAGCATCAGTTAGAATAATGATTTTATGGTACCGGAGGGCCTCTTTTTTAAAATCCTCTCCCTGAATGTGGAAATAACCAGTTAGTTATAAAATTATTCCAAAACCTAAATGATGATCACAGAAACTTGATTACAACAAATATATAATAAATAACCTTCACTCCAAGTCCAAGCCCAAGAATCAGATTTTGAATTTCTTGATTCTTGTACATAGCTGCCTCGTCCTTCCGCTCAATGTTTAGAATTTTACCCCTCAAGGGAAGAATAGCCTACAACCAAGTGAATTTTAGATATCACTGAATTTGTCAAGAAGCATGAAGTTAAAAGATACTCCCTCAGGTGATTAACGAGATTTGAAATCAAGTGCTAGTTTAAAATAATGACACTTATAAGGTATATGCTAAATGTTTCACCTGAAATCGCCTGTCACGACCTTGTTTTGCACTACCACCAGCTGAATCCCCTTCAACGATAAATATTTCTGCAGAATTATAGTGTGAAACCTTTAAGCTTAATGATGAGTCATATTTTGGAATTTCCATCATCCATGAGAGAACACAAAACAACTACTTCTGCAACAAGTGATAGGCGGGAAGGGCTCCATGCCTTTATACACTTACCTCGGGCAACTGGCAGTTCACTAACGAACAAATTTGGGACTAGTCTTGCTTACATTGGATGTTCCACATCAACAGTGAGAATTTTAGCAGCCTAGTGTTTCCATACTGTTAATATAGATGCGCACGTTTTCTTTTCTTTATTAGCTTGATCATTTGTCTAGATAGCTTTTATGTATTCCCTTTTTGCACATCTAAAACATGCACTATTATGACATCAAAGATCAGCGAGAATGACATCAAACATCAGTGAGAACTTCAAACAATTGAACTTGCACATTTCCATCCAAATGTCTACTGTGGGATTAAGAATCTCCTTTTGCAGATCTAAAACATGCACTAATACGTAATTCAAAGGTCAACGAGAACTAATATGACATTCAAAGGTCCGTGAGAACTTCAACAACTATCTGTTTGCTGGAAAGAACATTAGGAAGTGGTCACATGCGCAAAATGTATTTTACCTAAGACCCAAATAATTTGGATCAATGGTCAGAGCAATCTAATAGAGTAACCAAGGATTTCTCATGTCAAATACGATTTATAACTACGGGCATTTTCCAAATCATTCTAATTATGGATGAGTTGATAAACAAGAACATGAGTATATAAAAAAAAAAAGCTGTACAATATAACAAGCACACAATTACACGAAGAACCATGAAACTTCCTTTCCAACAAGCTTACACATTAAGAAGGTATTTCAACTAATTAACGACCTCAACCATTAAATCAGATGTTATGTGCATGACGCCTGTGTGGCGCATAGTAGAAAGAGTGGCAATAACGTACCAGCTTCTGTGGGATCAGTAGCTGAGCAATCAGCTAATTTCCCAGGAAGAGAAGATGACTTCAAGACGCTCTTTTGCCTCACCAATTCCCGTGCTCTCTTAGCCGCCAAAGCTGCCTAAATAAGGAACCAACATTAAATATCAAATAATGTTATATAGGCAAAGAAGAATATATAGCCAACACAACAAGCCAAGGTGATCTTTAAAATAAAGTCCCCAAATGCAAGAAGTCGTCAACATTATTAATAATTCAAGAGTCCAAGACACATGATAACAATTCAGGAACTGTACTTTTCTATAAAACAAACAGATAGCCTCATCATTTTGTAAAAACTCATCCGGGCAAAAAAAGAAGCAATTTGATACGAACACAACTTGAAAATCAGAACTCCACACAAATTGAAGTAAATATATAGTAAACGTACCTTGAGAGCATTTAGAGATTTGGAGAGTATAGAATCTAGTACGTCAGGATGCAACTCTAAGTACTCTGAAAGATACTCCAGAACAGATTGGTCAACCACTTTTCGAACCTCTGGATTTCCCAACCTCGTCTGTCAAATACAAAATAAAATAGGTATTGGAGTAAGATCTAAGCACCTCGAGCCGGCACAAAATCAACCCGTCCTTGGAAAAACCTATTATAATAATTTATCGACATAACATTGAAGGGATCAGAAACCTTAGTTTGTCCTTCGAACTCTGGATTTGGGACTTTGACAGAGACTACACATGTTAATCCCTCCCTCACATGTTCGCCACTTAAACTGATATCTTTCTCCTGGAATACAAAACAAATAAATGGGGTTAGAAGAAAGTAATACAAGAAAAATACTTTAACCATCACTAACAGAGTAGACATCATCTAACAGCAGATACTAATACTGTAAACGTTCTCCTGTAGGCAGTAGGCTTGCTCAGTGTATAGTTACTTTCAAAATGCTAGTCACTGAACTGAAGAGCAATCTAACATCAAATGGCTAAGGAAATATAGATATGGCTGATTGTATGTATATACCCACCTTGATGACTTTTGACGTCTTTGCCAGATTATTAAGAGTTTTTGTTATTGCAGCCTTCACGCCTTCAATATGAGTACCTCCATCAACTGTCCGTATGCTATTAGCATATCCCAGCAATGTATCTGAATATCCATCTGAACACCTGATTGAAATTGAGACTCAGTTACAGTTTATAAATGCTGGCGGACAAAATGTATGTGAGGTGTATTATACTATAATTATAAGATGAAGACATGAAGTTATCTATATCATCTACCAAAAAAAAAGGTAGATATTTTGGTAACCTATATAATGAACAGAGACTGAACCATCCATCCCTAATAGATGGGAGAGGCCAAATCAATCGCTTCATTATTCAGCCCAGAGGTCCAGTCAAATGAGTCCGACTCCAGTCGGCGAAGGGGGGATGTTACTGCATCATACTACCCCTTGAAAAGCCTTGAGCTTGATACCTTTTGCTATGACACCACTTAGTGATGGGAGATCGAACCATATTTCCCAAAGCCGTCACTGATGGGAAATGTCAAATCAATTCCAATTTTCATAGGCTAGGGTACAAGGGTTAAGACACAATCCAGTTACAAAAGAGAGCAAGCTCGAGCAGTGCATAGGATCAACGTTTCATGCGAGGATATCATGTAAGATCCCACTTTCACAGAAGTTCAGGATTCCCCGGACTGACAAAGGCCTAGTGTCCGATTTAAAGTATTCCATGAGGCATGTGCTTCACTAGAAAATTTGCTGGGGTGGAGAATGAATGTAGATGAGAAGTAGATCAGTGTAGACAAGCATAAAGGATAAAAATTTATACCATTCAAGGGCGATGTCAATAGTGATCCCATCTATCTGTTTTCTGAATCCGACAGTTTCATGGAGCGGGTTCTGGATCAGAAGAAAACAGTCATTAGATCCTTGGTGAAAAATGAAACAAAATGTCGAACTACTTAGAAAATCAAGTGTGTAGTAGAAGTTGTTGCAATTCACATGAAAAATACTAAAGGGGTGTATATATTTAAAAGACGAACTACAGAGTAATAAAACGGTGGAGTTAAATGGTCAGCCTAGATTTCAGTCAACGCTCTTATACATGGATAATTAAGGGGAGCTTTTAAATAGATTAGATGTTTGATACATCCTTAAAAGTTATATCCAATCTACTTTCCAGCATATCAGACATTATAAATCTCTCAAATATGAATTTAGCATCCCAAAAGCACTTCCAACTCCATTCTGTAAAATACTCATACCTTAGGCTATACTCGAATCACAAAAATATTCAAAGAAACCAATGAACATACCTTGTCGGTGTTCAGCCATTTAACATACTCAATCAATCCACCAGCATAGCAGTACTCATTGTGTTCTGCCTTCTCTGGATCTATATCCTCCTTCCGCAAAGCAATTGTTAGCTGTGGAAATGGAGGCCAAAAAACTCTAATTGAAGCAATGGGGGAAAAATACAAAACAGCAACCCTATTGCACCAAAAAAGAAGTGCTAACTAGGAAGTACGGTATAAAATATAATAATAATAAATAATAAAAAAATTATCTCGCCGTAGATTGCGGTAAAATGTGAACTATTTCACAGTGACTAAGAAGTTACCTCGGGGTTAAGAAAAGCAAGCTCCCTTACTCTGCTAGCTATTGTTTTGTAATCAAACTCAATTGAAGTCGTAAAAACTGCAACATAATTGACAACCAAAATATTAACTCAAGCAGAGATGGAAAAGAAAAAAAAACTAATTAAGCAGCAGGATAGAGCAAGACCTTCTTTATCAGGCCAAAATCTGATGCATGTTCCTTGACGAGAACCCATTTCAGCAGGGAGTTCATGACAGGATAGAGACGTCACTGGCTTTCCACGAGAGTAAGTTTGCTTGTATTCCATACCATCTCGCCATACAGTAACTTCTAATGCCTTTACAAAAAACAAGAACGCATTACAAGAATGATAGCCTATACAGTTACAATTATTTTTTTCATTTTCCCAATACATCTACCAGAACTAGGCATAGCTCAAAAAGGTGGCATTTTTTTTCATAACTCGCACAGGAAAAATGAAACATTTTTTCTTATGTTCTAAATTTTGACACAATTTTTTTTTAGATCTTAGCCATCTACTTCACACTTTTCTCTTCATAGTAACCAACAAAACTAGCTACAGCACAAGAAAACTGCCTTTTCATTTGTGTAACAGCATATAGCAAAACAAGAAACGTTGAAATCAACATATGTTGAAAATTTGTACTTCTGAAGAAAAAAAGAAGTAATACTTAATCACATCCTCTCTAAGATGGATGTAAAATATAACTATCAAAAGACAAAATAAAATTAGAAGAAAGTACACACCTCAGATAATGCATTAACAACCGATAAGCCCACTCCATGTAACCCTCCAGATACGCTGTAACCACTACTTGCACCACCAAATTTCCCCCCTGCATGTAAGACCTGTACAATTTTGAATACAATCAAATTGAATTACCACTTTCACTGAAAGGGGTTGAAATGCAACTTTTAAATATCTATGATACTACACAACGTTCAAGAGATTGTAAACGACTAAGAAAGTTAGCAGACATCAGGCAGGTATGCCCCCATCATCTAGCGGTTCAGGACATCTCTCTTTCAAGGAGGCAGCGGGGATTCAACTTCCCCTGGGGGTACTAGGAAAGGAGGTTGATCATGGATTTATCCATAAGTCTAAAATGGATTCTTTTTTGTGGCTAATTTTTCATACTGTGATACTAACACACTTTTAATCACATCCTAATTGATAACCTAACTTCTTTAATCAGTCTTTATTGGTAGGATGTCAATGATAGTAGATTACATTAAAAATATATATATATTTTCTGAAAGAAGACCTTTAGTAATTGATGTATACCATCACTATATTAAGAGTCATGCCATATTATCCCATTTTATGTGCGTTGCTTTAGCCGTTTCACAAGAAGAAGTCAAGAAACTCAATATGATGAATAAAAATAATGCACAGAGTAATAAGGAGTAGTAATTTATACCGTCAAAACAGTCTCTAATGCAGATTTCTTGGTGGCTGGATGAAAGTCTGTTGGTATCTGCAAGAAAGGACATATGAGACGGGGGGGACCCCCGCTCCCTACGGGAGGGAGAAAGCAACAGACTAAAAGAGAGCAATGAAGATGCATACCCCACGACCATTGTCAGTGATGCTCACAGAATTATCTGCTAGTAAGACAACATCTATCCTGGACGCAAATCCCGCCTGAGCTTCATCTACACCATTGTCTAATATTTCATAAACCTGAAAGAAAATATGAGCATTAAACATTAGCAAAAGCTAAAACAAGTCTAACTAAACACACAAAAGGAATGAGAATACCAAATGGTGCAATCCGCGAAGCCCGGTGCTTCCTATGTACATTCCTGGTCTTTTCCGGACGGGGTCTAAGCCTTCCAATACCTGAATAAAAAAGCACATCACAAACAATAACATACGGAAACTAGGATTACCACCCAGAAGTAAAACCAAGACCACATATTATATAGCTGGCAAGTTGTAGAATGTAATCTACTAATTGTTCGATAACTTAATCAATTAAACTAATTCGAAATCGCTTCCTCTCAGTCACAAATAAAAGTAGTTAACACTTAACAAAATTGCGTATTAATTCATTATATTCCATCATCTTTCTAACCAATTGAGAAGTTTAAGCCCATAAAATCGAATAAGCAAACAAGCTAATATAGCCATGGCCCTGAGCATTCACAATCATTGAACTCACACAGCTCATCTGGTGCAGCACATGACCAATTTGTTACTCTACACACAAAACCTCTAGCCTAAACAGTTTAACAATAACCTAAAATTAATGTGGATAACGATTTCAGGGAAGATAAACCGAACTTGCCTGAATCTGTTCGGAACCATAAGCTTTGGAACCTGAACTCTCGTGTACTGCTTCAGCAGCTGTGGGCGTAGACATAAAAGCTCTAGTAGAAACAGCAGCATTTCTCACCAAAAACCCACTTGAACCCACTCCTCCCGTGCATAAACTAGCCCTGAAACAAATGAGCAGAATTAAATTTTTATCTGTAACTCGGACGAAAATTTTGAAACAGATAAGGATAGTGAGATACCTGTTTTTAGATAAGAGTGGTGAACGAGAGACATTGCAGAATACCGAGGAAGATGATGAAAGAGAACGACACCGAGAACGTAGAGAAGCAGAGATGAGAAATCGAATAGCGAAGGGACGAGGCTTCAGGAGCACCATCAAAACTAGGGTTTCACTTTCCTCTGTTGGTGTTTGTTTTCTTAATTTTGAGCAGATAAACCTTTCACTATCCAATACTCCCTTCCCTCTAAAACCCTTCTTCAGAGTTCAAACATACGAGTAAGAGACACGTATTGAAAAATAGGGAACCAATCCATAAACCCCGGAACGATGGGAATGTTTTTTTCTAGCCCAATTTTAATTTTTTTCTATAAAATGGAAAGCCACCATTTTAAATGAACCCACAATTGGGGGATACCCAACAAAATAAAACATTATGAGGTAATTGGGACAACCCTTATCCAAATAATTATGGTAATACCGACTGATGAATCGGCATTGCAAACTGATGGAACATGACGACTGGAGCAGCTAAACCTAATTAACCCAATATCACAGACATTTTTTCTCCATAGGTTAAAGGATGAGATCAATGGCTTTCGAGGTTATGTAGTGAACAGCGTGACATATGTAACCCGGATACACCTTTAAAACTCGCTGAATTTTTTGTTAACAGTTCGGGTGTATATCAACTTGATGAATTCCCTGTTGACTCCATCAATGGAGAAGCTTCATTTGGAACATCGGTTGTTACCGAGATTCATAAAGGATGGATCGAGATCATCTTTAGGAATGATTTAAGTGTCATGGATGCTTGGCATCTTGATAGATTCAGGTTTATAGAAGATATTTGTGTTTGATTATATTTTTTGGTACTTGTTTTCATTGTTGTTGAATTACCTTCGAATATGGATGGTGATTATGCAGTCGACCATGATTTCTATTTTGGTCGTACGGTCGACCATGAACAACAAAGAATTTTATTTAGAACAACAACTATGCTACTATCGGCATGGGATTCATAATCTTAACAGTGCCGACTGTTGCAGTCGGCATGGCATTCATCACGCCGATAATACCGATTGTTGTTCCAAAACTGATAGTCCATGTTTTGTGTCTCCAGCCTATTAAATCAAGTTTAAGATCAATACACTAATTTAAGGGATGGGTTTGTATAGAAAGGAAGAGAAATTTTAGTGAACACTGATTTTCTAGGTTTTATGTTTTACTTAGGATTGATTCTCGGGTTATTCAATATAGAGACACGGAGATGGAAGAAGAGAAGAAAAAGAGGAAGAAAAGAGGAATTGGCCGTTGGGAAGAAGGGGAATACTTAATTAGGTTTTTAGTGTTTTTTTCTTTATCACTAGCAAAAATACCCCTTAGCATATATTATGTCCCATATAACCATGAGTATCCCCCAATTTGTGGAGGTATCCCCCAATTGTGGGTTCTTTAAAATCATATTGTATTCAACATTTATTTATTTTTGAAGCACACATTTATTTATAGAAAATTAGGTTATAATTTCACGTGGATAAAAATTGGGATCATCTGGTCCAAAATTTTCGTTGATAAATTTCTCATTTGACTTTCATCTGCCCCATGATTGGCCAAGCCATCCGCTGCTTGATTTCCTTCCATGTAGTTGTGTTGGATAGCCGCTTGCGAAATCTGTCGTATTCTATTTTTTATTTCTTCAATCATCCCTGAGATGTGCCAAGGGGGAGCAGTGGAGGAGGTGATGAAGCTCAGGAGGTTCTCTAAATCTGTCTCGAATATAACTTTTGGCCATTGCCTTCCCGTTGTCGTTCTTGATGTCAACAGCGTAGCCTATATTTCTGCAGTTAAGGCAGTTGTAATTCCTAAAGGTTGAGCTAAAGTCATCACAGTTCGTGCGTCGGAGTCCCTGCAAATGAAACCTGCACCCATGAAACCCGAGTAACCCCTTCTGCCCCATCAGTGTTAATCTTAATCCAATTCTTGTGTTGGGGTGGACCATCCTACCGAAATTCTGGTAATCCTTTTGGTGCTTCTTGAATTGTTACATACTGGTAGATCGCTTGGTTGGATGTGAGGTAAGGATTCTAGTATCGCAGAATATTCATATTGTTGTTTATGAGCCTAAGCTAAGAATCCTTTTGATGTTGTTTCTTTTGGCGGTAAATTAATTTATTCCTAGCCAACCATAAGGTCCAAAAAAGAAAACATAATGAGGTGGTAGAAGATATTGGCGCTGATTGTTGTAGGATTTGGGAAATAGTTGTCTGAGGCGTTAAAGCAAATGTGGGTGTATAGTTGGAGGTTAGCATAACGGATAGTTGTGTGAATAAGGTGTGCCAAGCTGTGGCTGCAATTGGGCAGTGAATTAGAAGATGAGTCGTTGATTCCGGATCAGTGTTGTATTTGGGGAAAATGTCAGAGTTGGTCAGATGGATGTGATGTAGAAAAGAGAATGTTGGAACACCTTCGTTACTTTCTTTCCACAAGAAAAGCTGATTTTTTGGTGGACACGGTAAAATACACAAGAAATTGGTTGGTGGGAGGGGGTTTTGAGTGGGTTGACCAAATTGTTGGGTTAGGCATTTGTATCCTGATAACATAGTGTACTTTCCCGATTTTGAATGCGGCCATATGATTGTGTCTTGAGGGCTCTCTTAGGGGAGGTGGATGTTGATGATTATTTGGGATGCAAAATTGGGGAGGGTGTTTATTTTTTCTTGTATCCAGTTATGAGAGATCGGATCGATGATGTCATCTACCTTCCGAATGGGGTAACATTATGTTGGGTCTAGGTTTGGGGAGTGCAGAATCCAGTTGGATTCAA
This sequence comes from Papaver atlanticum, assembly GCA_023531105.1. NCBI lineage: Eukaryota > Viridiplantae > Streptophyta > Magnoliopsida > Ranunculales > Papaveraceae > Papaver > Papaver atlanticum. The sequence goes on from JAJJMB010008334.1 coordinate 1,941,774, forward strand.
TTGGTGTTGATAACCCATTTCCAATATGATGAAATATCGATTGTTGCATGGTAGGGACAAAGAATGCTCATTGTCTTCATTGAGCGCTGGAGGAGGACAGTATGGTATCAATCCCCTGTAAAATTGGTTGTTGATTGAGATATTTTTCACTATAAAGACTTCCACGGATGGAGTTAGGTTTTTCATGCAAACTCCAAATTATTTTCATGAGAAGAGCCTTGTTATGATCACTGTTTTTTCTATGCATAGTCCTTATTCGGTTATTGGTTTTGTTACTTTATCCCAGTCAATAGGATGAAGCTTTTTAATTGACGAATCATGCCCCCATAATAAATTTCTCGTGATAAGATATATTTGTTTGGGAACATTGATGGGTAAATTTTGTGTTTGCGTAATGTGGTTTGAGGTGGGGGTTAAGGATGTTTTAATGAGGGCCCTCTTGTCAGCTTGAGTTAGACATTTTGTCATTCACCCTTTAGCTTTTCGAGTTAATTAATCTTTGAAGGAGAGGCGCAAAGGTGTGATTAGATGCTCTTCATTGCTTGAATTTTATCTTTGATAGATCTGATTGATTAGTTGCGTGAGATCGACATTCTCTATATTTCTCTTTGAGATCTATATTGATTGAGTGCGAATCTAGACTTGACTATTTTGGTAGTTATAGTTAGATTGATCTAACCAGAAAAAGGAGTTTGTTAGATTAAACATAAGAGCCTTTGTCAACGAATCATCTATATCTTGCAGCAAGATTGATTAGAGTGGTTACCAAAAAGATTATTCCTTTTATGTTTGGAATACGATCCAAAGGACTTTATATTCACGTGCGTGACTCTAGAAGTCGAAGCGCAGGGATATTGAGGGAACTAAGTAGCTAGGGGTAGTCTGCTTGGTTTCAACTATACGAAGTTGGTATTAGATTTTGTATAGCGGCTTAATTATGAGAGTATTCAAAACTGGACTAGGTCCCAGGGTTTTTCTGCATTTGCGGTTTCCTCGTTAACAAAATCTTGCTGTGTCATTTACTTTTCTATTCTGCAATTATAATTATTTTTTATTATAATTAAAAGTAAATTACACTTGCACTTTAACTCCGTAATACTGGATAGTGATCTTATAGAGTTTGGTTATTATCGAACCTATTATCAAGTACACACTTTGTTGTTGTATTGTCTTGATCTCATATCCATAGACGATCACACGAAGTGTGAACCGAATTGTCGTATTGTCTCGACTCTGTCCATAGACGATCACGTTCGGAAGAGGACTTAGAGGTTAATAAATAAAATATTGTGGTGTATTTGGGTACCCTCGTCTTTTCAATTGGTATCAGAGCATGCAAACATGAAAAGATCTAACAATCTGCGTTTGGTGCGATCCAGCCTATAAGACATGAGTCGAAATAAGAAAAGTAAAGCTAAACTTATAAATGACTCAGTTAGCGTGACTCAGTTAGCGTATATCAAGATGTTGAGAATAATCTCTCAAAAAGGGTCAATGGAAATTGGTCACATAATTTTTTTTTTAAATCAAGAACAAAGTCTATGACTGATAAACACTTGATTGAGAATCATGTTCATGATAAGAAAAGAATACATCCAAAAAAAAAGGCACAAGTGCCTAATTCAAAGTCTGTTTTGGATCCAATTTCAATTACTGGTGAAAAATCATCTGTTACTATTTCCAGATGTAAGAATGATTTATTTTCACAATCCCGCTCTAATCCTGAATTAGTGACTAGATTGCAAAGGTTTTTCAATAAAGCCAAAACCTTTTCAGAAGCAGAAAAATCCATTGATAGCCTGGAAGATGTCTTAGAACTTATTGTTCAACTGAACGTAAGAATTTGTGAAACAAAGCGATATACACTTAGCCTTCAAAATAATCTGGCAGATTATTCAAAACAAAAATTAGCTTTGTGTAATGAAGTGAATCAAAAAACTTCAGAGTGTGAGTATCTTACACAATTACTGGAACATTCACAAATGAGGAATAAAATCCTTGAAGTAGAAATTCTTACAGAATCATGTCAAGAGGTATGCTTTGGAAAATCTCTAGAAAGGCATTTTCAACAAGGTATGGATACCTAAAAAGGCATATCAGAAGTCTTGAAAGAAAGATCCCTGCAATCTGTAAGATGTCTGATCAAGATTACTTCAGTTCGAATAAAAAGGAAATACCATCCTAGGCTTAAAATGTAATCAAGAATATAGCATCACGCAATAATCATGATGAAAAGGATGTATCAAACACATTCGAAACCCATACAAGGACACAAGATCATGTCCCTAAAGATAAGAAGGAAGATGTTTCTCCAATGGTACTTGGTGAGGAAAATTCCTCTCACCCCAACACGTAACAATATTGGAAAGTGCATCCTTACAATGCCCAATATTTTGATGTAAGGAAGCACAAGTATCTGGGCATCCGGAATCCTGTTAATTTCTCTTATTCAACATAGAGAGAATACACAATATACTTGAAGATATTTAAGAATTCTTTATGTGTGGAAAAGTTGTCTTACAACAACTTGTGTAAACATGATAGGTTTTCTCGTCTAGAGTATTTTTAGATACATGATTGATTCTTTTCGAAAAATCTTTAGGATTTGGAAACACATAAGATGCGAAATTATTTTTGAATCTGGTCAGAATTATTTATTTAAGGATGATACCTATGTTTGGTATGTGTTGAAATCCTCTAGTATATGTACTCATCTTGTTTGAGAATTTATACTAAAAAGATGTATCCTCAAACCATATCTCAAGCCAAGATTTGAAAGCCTTGACTGAAAAGGTTTCTGGTGAAACTATTAATCTTGTTGATTCCTTCAAGAAATCTGGTTGTGAGGATAAACGAAAAGAGAATGAAGATGTGACATCTCAAGCAGGAGTTACTAATCTTCTTGTCCAAAATAGTTTGGATGCTAAGATTGATATTCTCAATCTTCATCAAGTCCTCCTCAGTACCGTTGAAACTCATCATATACAGGCAACATTGCTAAGAACTGTTATCCATGACCAAAGAAAGCTGATTAAACTTGGAATCGATAATAGGGAGTATGCTCGGAATATTTATCGAAAGGTTAATGCTTTAACCCGTGAACATAATTAAGGTACTGTGTGTAGAATCCGGGAAACCAGTCGTGATGTTGTTGATGAAAATCCCGAGAAATTTTAGGATATTGAAGATGGTCTTTGAGAAAGAATGTTCAAAGATCTAATATGAAAATAGACATCAATGTATTGATTTATTTTGATATTTTTGTATAAGGTTTATTTTGAATAAAACTATCTGAAGAGACGAGGGTACCCAAATACACCACAATTTTTTATTTATACACCTATAAGTCCTTTTACCGAAAGTGATCGTCTATGGACTAAGTCGAGACAATACAACAAATCGGTGTTCACACTTTGTGTGATTGTCTATGGATACAAGATCGAGACAATACGACTACCAAAGTGGGATAATTGATAATATATTCGGACATAACCAAACTCTATAGGATCACTATCAAGTATATGCGGAGTTAACATTTTTGTAATTTACTTTAGATTATATAACAAATATAATTGCGGAAAATAAAAGTAAATCACACAACAAGATTTTGGTAACGAGGAAAACTGCAAATGCAGAAAAACCCCGGGACCTAGTCCAGAATTGAATACTCTAAGAATTAAGCTGCTATACAAAATCTAAACCAACTTCGTATAGTTGAGACCAAGCAACTACCCCTGGTTCACTTAGTTCCCTGAGTATCCCTGCGCTTCCGACTTCGATGAGTGCACGCACTGGAACAATTCCTTTGGATCGTATTCCAAACAGTAAAGGAACAACAAATCTGTTTGGTAATAACACTTTCGATTCTTTCAAGATAAAGATATCTCAAGTCATATGCAAAGGCTCTTCTGTTTAATCTAATAAACTCATTTGCCTGGTTAGATCAATCTATCTAATAACTACCTAAGTAGTCAAGTTTAGATTCGCAATCAATCGATATAGATTTCAACAAGAAACTATAAAGTGATGCTGATCTCACGCAACTATAATCAATCGAATAAATCTGATTCTAGTTGGATTCCAGCTGATCAAGGTTTGTGCACACCTAAAGATAAGAGAACCAAATAAGAAATCTTTTTTGTCTTCAAATCTTTTTTAATCTTCAATAAACATCTGTACAACACCACTTGAATCTCTTGTGATCAATCACACACATAACGGAGTCTGTTAACAATGGATTATCACAAGATGTCTTTAGATCTACAAACAGTTCTAAAGATCCCGTCGATACTTCGATCTAGTTTGAGTGAATCTTATATCAGAAGAGAAGATTCTCAAGAATAAACAAACTAGGTGCAATCAAAGTTTCAACAACCGTTAGTCAATCAAACCAATCGAAAACTAATAACACTGCAATTATCTAGTTTCCCAACAATGGTACTCGTAGAGCTTCTTGATCCCGCAAAATACTTTAAAGGAGCGTTCGTAAGAGATTTCACCTAATTATGATATTTTCCTCTTCGATTAGACGGCTCCACCAGAGACAACAAAAATATAAAGTTTGCCTGGCTCTTAGGATAGTTTTCTAGAAATGCAAACTTAGGTATTTAAAGACCAAGGATGTTTGGACACCAAGGAATTTCCAAAACCGAAAATATTCTCAAGATATGCAATGAATAACAAAATTCGGTTTTCCTAATTCCAATAAATGCTTGTCCAAAATTTCTGAAATCTCCAAATAGAAAATCTCCAATTAGTAAATGCACATTACTAATTTTTATTCTCTAGAGATACGCATTTAATTGCTGGTAATTAAAGCATATAAAATCAAAAACCTTAATTAAAATATCCTCAATTTATTTCGGCTCAAGATCTCCTTAAGTACTAAGGAATATCTTTGAACAATAAATGATAAGAGTTAATGTACGTGCTCAAAGTATGTTGACATCTTTTCACTGTAAATAATTATTCATATTTACATGGATTTACATTCTTGGAATCGGTTATACCACACTTCCAAACAAGTTTAGAATTGGTTAACCTGTATTCCAAGATCACTATGTGATTGATCAAATATCAAATCACATACATGGGTTCAATCGGTTCTACCAATCACTAGGATCGGTTATACCTTAATATGGAAATACTTGTGATAGGTCACACAAGTTACCAGGACCGGTTACATCAGTTACCGGGATCGGTTACATCAATTACCAGGACCGGTTACCATAAACTCATGGTATTGCTTGTGATTGGTCACACCAGTTACCAGGACCGGTTACACCAATTACCAGGATCGGTTACACCAATTACAAGGATCGATTACACACACTCTGTGATCGGTCACACCAATTACTAGGATCGGTCACACCAATTACAAATATCGATCATACCATCTCATGGTGATTACTTAGGATCAGTTACACTAATTAATAAAAACTAGTCATACCAAATCATAAGTCAGGCTTTGTGATTAGCCAAGATACATAACAAGATTACGATCGGTTCTACCATCTCACACATATTGGTAATCCAAAGATTTGCAATGAATAGCCGTACCAATAAGCCTAACGATTTCCATTTTGATTCACAAAACAAGTTCATGAATGTACTTCCTTTAAACAAATGTAAAACATTGTTTCCTAGGATGAAATCTTCACCATAACCCATTCACATAATCATAACAGTATATACAAGATTATGTTGATGTCATATCTACGAAGTTCAAAAGATAAGCGTTATACTTAGTAGTCTAATTCCCTAATACTATGATCATACAAATATGACCATGTCACATCACTAGAGTATTATACGATATGTACAGTATATACAGCTTTGCAGTTATGTTTTCATATCACGACTTGAAAGATATGTTAGGAATGAAACAGTTCAAGTAAATATTACTAACCTCAAGAGGAAGGATGATGTTATCGTTGTAGTTCGCTTCTTCTTCACATTCTTCGGGTCTTCGGAGTAATACTTGTATGTCTCAACATTCCTAGACTTTATAGTCTAACCTAAATGAAGTTGACTCTAGTATACTGATATGTTTTGTAGTTGTAGTAAAAATTGATTCGAACTCTAAGACTTGTGGAGGATTTTTTAGACTTAAATTTTAAAATTAAAATACCAAACTCACTATAAATTATAACAAACTCAGACAAAAGATGTTATCAATATTAAAAGAACACTGAGGCCATGATTCAACTATTTTCCAAGTTCAAAGTGATTAAATCCAATATTTATATTTATTTAATTTTTGCGTTTAATTTGATTTTAAACTATTGCAACATGTAGATTTTAAAAATAACAAGTGTAAATCCAAAGTATAGAGCATCAAAAACCTATGGCTAAGCATGTTCTATCAAAAGAAATAACAATTGCTTAACAAAAATCATTCAAACAATTATCAATCAAGGTAAAATAATCATAAAAATAATTGAAATAAATAAATATACCACTTTTTGTTTGAAAAATAGCTTCCTCTATCGCCTCAGCAAAGGGGTTTAGCTCCTCATATTAATCATGTTCTCAAAATACATGTTTATGGCTCAAAAATTGATTAAAAGGGAGAAAAGAGTATACTGTAGTCGCTAAAAGTCTAAAACAGGAGACTGAATCGTTGCTGAAAGGCATCGGTGACTGCAGACAGGAACGATAGAACTTCGCTGTCACTGAAAATAAGTCTGTATCTGCGACTGTTGCATGTGCGTCTTATGTTCTTCTTCATCTTCTTCGGCAGCAGCAGCAGAACGCGTTCTCCTCCAGTTGATTTTTTTCACTTCTCTAAGGCTCTAAACTTCTCCCAAAGTGTTCATTCCCTTCCTAGGACTCGTACCAACTCTTTTATAAATCACAGGGCCAAGAAAATTCGAGAATATCTTTGGTTTTTTCCTTTCTCTTCAAGTTACGAAATTTCCCTTTTCTCATCAGCTACACGTCTCCTCATTCAATCCAAGCTTTCCAAATTTTCTCTGTGATAGAATCAAATCTCTCAGAAGAGTTTCTTTCCCCTTCTTCACGTTTGTTTCCAAAAATAAACCAAAAAAATTACCCGTGATATTATTCAACCCTGTTTCGCCTCCAATCCGGATTCTAGCCAATTTGGATCCATTCCAACACCCTTACCTCGCCTGTTTATGGTTAAGAAGCAAGCCCAAGAAAAATCAGAGCTTTAATCTCTTCATAACTAGCCCAAAAATCAAAACTTTCCTCTGTTCTTCACTGCGGTAAAATTTCCCGCCAAAATTTTCTTTTAAAAACGTGAAGAAAGTGTCCCCCTATCCAATCCCGGTCTGTGCTTAGCAGCTGCCTGGAAATGGGTTACCCCTTATCCAAAATGAGAGTCCGAATGCAAATGTCCTCCCAGGTGCCTTCAACAACTTTTCGAGCCAATTTCGCCGCAAAAGCCTATTTCTCCAAAAATACCTACAAAGGGATAAAATACCAAAATTAGTACATAAATGGGTACTAACAATATACACAATAGAGGTGAAAATAGACACATAAATGTGTCTATCAAATACCCCCAAACTTATTATTTGCTAGTCCCGAGCAAATCAAAACTACAAAATAAAATCCTAACTCACTATCGCAGGCATCGTCGATTGCACTTAGCATGTGCAACAAGCCTTTAAACCCCTAGGTGGCCCTAGTGGCCGAGTTATAGTCTCGGGAGGGTTTACCAGAGGTGTGCCCATAAAACCTTTACTCCAGACCCTAGCTATCTACGTAGAACCTTGGAATGCACTAAAGAACCTCCTTGGTTGGCATACTTATTGATTACGGGAGGAAGTACCCTGATGCGAAATTCCAATTGTTGTATATGAGTTTGCACTCAAGTATACTAAAATTCATATATAAGTGACAGAGCTCTACTCAGATAGTCGCACTATGGACATCAATATCCGGAATCAAACAAATCACATGAATAGATTAAGAAGATGGATATAGAAATAGATGGTTGTGAATGGACTTCAATGCCAAGATGAACCTATGACCTAGTGGATTGAGATACTGGTCTGGACTAATATCAACACAACTGGCATATACAAGGGAACCAGTGGTCGACAATCCTAAATCTACATCAACACAGCTGGCATATACAAGGGAACCAGCGGTCGACTTTATAATAAACCTTTATTTTATTTATTTTAACGACATGATTAGATATTTTGGATCCAAGCGCATGCTTCTTGTCAGCAGATTACATGGTAATTCCTGTGGATCCTACATTCCACGCTTGTTTAGGCGACGGAGACAGGGAGAACACACACATATTGTTATCCAAGTGTTATTTATTCCGATTGGTCTAATTGGTCTGATCTTTTTTTATTTTTTTATTTTTTTTAGTAACTCAATCACTCTATTTCACCCCAGCAGACATCAACATAAAAAAATTCAAAAATAAAAACAGAAGTAATAAGATGATTCCGAGATACGGTGAAACTATCATGTTATTTCTAACACCTGAGCTCCGTGCTTTTATGAATAGACTCTTATAGATGTTTCCATCCACTCAGATTGGTTCCTCAACTCCTAAAACCAAAATGCTTCCATCCACTTAGATTGATTAGTGCCATCCTTAATAGGCATAAATTTCTAGGCTCTGGAGTTTATAATGCAACTAAAAAGTTTCTCCCATACCCCCAAACTTAAATCTAACATTGTCCTCAATGTTCTAAAGATAAAATTAAAAGCATGAACAAGGAGAAACTGTTACCATTTGAAGCAAAAGAGTTAAGGAAAGATATTACCGTGTTGCATGAGAATGGGTTACCTCCCAAGAAGTGCTAAGTTTAAAGTCTTCAGCCAGACATCAAGTACCATAAAATGGCTAATTACCTTTCAAATATATATCAGTAGTCGAAATAATTGTGGGTCATCAGAACCAAATAGCACTGCCACTAATATGAGACAACTGCACAGGATTAGAAAAATTAACAGACGGATCACAACCTGATCTAAACTTTTTTGCAAGACAACTGGGTTTATCTGTGACGCCCTCTTAGGCTTCATGTGAGTGTCTTGACAAACATATTTTTTCCGAACTATGAGTTCCCAATTCCTGGACAGTATCAGGAGGATCGGGTTGTGGAGTCGGGACAGACTCTAGTAATACCTCAGGCACACTGGACTCGAGTCCCAAGTTAGGGACTTATAATAAGGATACTTGACCATCACTACCCCAAAAATTAAGGTAGTCAGTATTCTCAGACAAACCTCTAATTATTGCTTGAATTTCCGGATCCTCAGAGTCTTTAAAATACTCAAGAGCTTCTTCCAGTTCTCTACCCCCAAACTTAGGGTCATCATTACTCACAGAAAGACCTAACACTAGTGACTGAATTTTTGGGTTTGTAGAGTCCTTAAAATATTCGAGAGCTTCTTCTAGTTCTAAAGTTTGGTCATCTATCTTACCTAAGATAATTGTCTCATCAAATTCATCTAAAGAATCACCAAACAAAGTGTCGTCCCAATTATCCTGAACTAGATCCTGAACCAAAGTACTAATCATATTCACTTCCTCTAAATCATCAGAAGGTTGTCTAGTAACATTAAAGACATTTAGTTCAGTGGTCATATTACCAAAGGATATGTTCATAAGTCCGGTCCTACAGTTGATAACAGCATCAGATGTGGCTAAAAACGGGCGACCTAAAATCACCGGTATTTGATTCTCCGGGTCAGGGATAGGTTGTGTATCTAGGACTACAAAATCCACAGGATAAATAAACTTGTCGACCTCAATAAGAACATCTTCTATCACACCACGAGGAATTTTAACAGACCTATCAGCTAACTGCAGTGTTATCTTGGTGGGTTTCAATTCACCAAGTCCCAGTTGTAAGTACACATGGTACGGAAGTAAGTTCACACTAGCTCCTAAGTCAAGTAAAGCTTTTTCTACCCTGTGTTTTCCTATCGTGCAAGCAATGGTAGGGGCACCTGGGTCTTTATACTTAGGAGTTGTGGTGTTCTGGATGATCGAACTTACATGACAGGCTAAAAAGGCTTTTTTAGGGACACTAAGCTTTCGCTTTCGCGTACACATATCCTTGAGGAACTTGGCATAAGCCGGAAGTTGCCTAATTGCTTCTAGTAACTGAAGGTTTATGGTAACTTTCTTAAAAACCTCCATAATGTCATTAAAGTTGGATTCATTCTTTGTTGGTACTAGTAGCTGTGGAAATGGGGCTCTAGGAATAAAATAGGGCCTCTCAGGAACCGAATTGACATCATCAGAGATTTTATCAGTCTCCTCAGCTATGGATGGTCCTGAGGGGTGAACTACAGTTTGCTTACTTTCAGGCATGTTTACCTTATTGTCTACAACTCTACCACTCCTAAGGGTTCTAATAGCATACAATTGATTCGATGGTTTTGTACCTACTTCATGAACTCCTCTAGGGTTGGGTTGTGTTTGACTAGGAAACCTACCTTTATCTCTCAAAGACTCATTTATCAAACTAACATGGGTTTTTAACTCGGAAATAGCCTGAGAATTATCTTGGACCATCTTTTTATTTTCATCTAAACCTTGTATCATCGATTGATGAAACATTGCAGTTTGTTGGGTTAACAAAGCGAGAGATTCCTCTAGACTCAAAATTTTCTTATCAGACTGATTCTGAAACTGAGCTGATCCTTAAGGATTCTTAGTATATCCAAAACCTGGAGGAGCATTCGAATTACTAAACTGACCTTAACTCTGGCCCTTAGACCATGAAAGGTTCGGATGGTTTCTCCACCCAGGATTATAGGTTTCTGAATATGGGTCAAATTTCTAACGATTATCGAGTCTACTGTTATTATAAAGAGCATTGGCTTGCTCTTCATTATTCTGGCCTTCCCAAAAAGGCTCCAATCTACCACTAGTGTGACCCATTTCTAGAGCTTCCAACCTTTTAGCTATCGCTGCAATCTTGGCATCTGATTCATAGACTCCTTCTACCCTATTAACGTTTCCTCTGCTTAGAAGAATTGTTTTCCGGGGTTCCCTACTATTTTCCCATTATTGGGTCTTTTCGGCGGCTTCATTCAATAATGTCATTGCCGCATCAACAGTTTGGTTCTAAAACCCACCTGGACACAGAGCTTCAACCGTGGTTATTGTGAAATAATCTAAACCCTCATAAAGGATCTGAACTAGCCTAACCTTTTCTAGACCATGGTGAGGACATTGTGTTAACAAATCATTGAACCTTTCCAAATACCTATACAAATATTCTCCCTCTTGTTGTGAGAATGTGCAGATTTGCATCCTAATCGACGATGTTTTATGCCTAGGGAAAAACTTATTGAAAAAGGCAGATGTAAGTTATTCATATGTTTCGATTGACTCAGAAGTCAAACTATACAACCACGATTTGGCTTTATCTTTTAGGGAAAAAGGAAATAACCTAAGTTTCAAAGCATCATCATCTAAGCCTCTAATTCTTAGGGTACTGCAAATTTCTTCAAAATCCCAAACATGGAAATAGGGGTTCTCATTTTCTTTCCCTAAAAAGATTGGGAGCATCTGAATGGTCCCAGGTTTAAGTTCATAATTGGCTTCTGTGTCAGCTAACTTAATATACGAGGGACGAGTGGTCCTAGTCGGATTCAACAAAGCTTTCAAAGTAGCCATTTCTGGTACTATCGGAGTATTAGGGATTCTCTCTTCAGGAGAATGTTCAAAACAGGACTCTCTGAAAATCGGACTCTCTAGATTAAGGTAATCGAGACGCTTAGAACTGCTAGGTTTTTCTTTAACAAATCTACCTAGGGCGTCTCTTTTACGTTCAGGCATACAAGAGTTTCCAAATTGGAAAGGTGAGCAATCACAAATCAAAGACGACTCAACCAAATAAAACCTATTGATTTCTAGCAAACAAAAAGCATGATGGCTCCACTTAGATTGTTTCTAGACCAGCTTCTACTCTTCCAAGAGGCAACTGGGTACAATTTTAGCAAACCTCGTAGGACGATCCGAATAAAGTAAGTCGAAGAGAAGTAGGAGAAGCTCAGAGGAGCTTTGATACCCCCACCTCTTTGGCAACGCTTCCCTGGGTTACAAGGCGACTCTAATTGACTTACAGTAATCTTCCTGAACTTTGAGTTAGTCTAACAAGATACCCAATACGATCCTTTTGAACGACTTTCCTATAAGCTCGTTACCCTATCGGTCTCGTTCTAGTCAATATTTTAAGCTTGGGTTCGCGTTCGGTATCATTTTCCTAAGGCGGGCAAGAAGAGAACGGTGATGAAATCCGAACCTTTATCTTGTATGGCCAGGCCTTGCCCTTTACTAGGAAAATAAATGTCCGTATTCAGAACCTCAACAGATATGCACCTTAAGGAATACAGTAACTCGCTGACAGGGGATTCGCGAGTGTTCAGAATCTTACCTCCCGTTCCAGACGGGGGATGAATCGGTTGTAGTCGACTCGGGCCACTGACTCCTGTGTCAGTGTACGAACCCAAGGTGCAGAGACAATATCGTAATTGTCCTCCTTCTCTGCAAACGGTTTTATAATTAAAGATACCCTTCCGTAGGGTATATAAAAATAAAAATTAAAATAATGTCCAAAGTCCAAAGTCTAAAAAGAAAGAAAAGAAAAATTACAAATAATAAAGAAACCCTAATACAATTTTATTTTATTTTCTAAAAAAATAAAAAAAAACCCTAAAAAAATAAAAATAACTAAAATAAAATTGTCTTCTTTTCCGTTCTTTTCGCTTTAATCTTTTGCTCCAAGTCTTTACGAAATCACCAAACTCCTTGGCTCAATTTTTTTCTTTACGTTCCAAAACCTGTAGACAAAAGACAAATGCCCAAAAACGTAAAATAGAACAAAAATAAATAAAAATAAATCTAAAACCCTAAAAACAAGTCCGCGTCGGCGCCGCCAAAAATTGATATGTTTTGTAGTTGTAGTAAAAATTGATTCGAACTCTAAGACTTGTGGAGGATTTTTTAGACTTAAATTTTAAAACTAAAATAGCAAACTCATTAAAAATTATAACAAACTCAGACAAAAGTCTTTATCAATATTAAAAGAACACTGAGGCCAGGATTCCACTATTTTTCAAGTTCAAAGTGATCAAATCCAATATTTATATTTATTTAATTTTTGCGTTTAATTTGATTCTAAACTATTGCAACATGTAGATTTTCAAAATAACAAGTGTAAATCCAAAGTATAGAGCATAAAAAACCTATGGCTAAGCATGCTCTATCAAAAGAAATAACAATTGCTTAACAAAAATCATTCAAACAATTATCAATCAAGGCAAAATAATCATAAAAATAATTGAAATAAATAAATTTACCACTTTTTGTTGGAAAAATAGCTTTCTCTATCACCTCAGCAATGGGGTTTAGCTCCTCATATTAATCATGTTCTCAAAATACATGTTTATGGCTCAAAAATTGATTAAAAGGGAGAAAAGAGTATATTGTTGTCGCTGAAAGTCTAAAACAGGAAACTGAATCGTTGCTGAAAGGCTTCGGTGACTGCAGACAGGAACGATAGAACTTCGTTGTCACTGAAAATAAGTCTGCCTCTGCGACTGTTGCATGTGCGTCTTATGTTCTTCTTCGTTTTCTCCGGCAGCAGCAGCAGCAGCAGAACGCGTTCTCCTCCAGTTGATTTTTTCGCTTCTCTAAGGCTCTAAACTTCCCCCAAAGTGTTCATTCCCTTCCTAGGACTCGTACCAACTCTTTTATACATCACAGGGCCAAGAAAATTCGAGAATATCTTTGGTTTTTTTCCTTTCTCTTCAAGTTACGAAATTTCCCTTTTCTCATCAGTTACACGCCTCCTCATTCAATCCAAGTTGTCCAAATTTTCTCTGTGATAGAATCAAATCTCTCAGAAGAGTTTCTTTCCTCTTCTTCACGTTTGTTTCCAAAAATAAACCAAAAAAATTACCCGTGATATTATTCAACCCTGTTTCGCCTCCAATCCGGGGTCTAACCAATTTGGATCCATTCCAACACCCTTACCTCGCCTGTTTATGGTTAAGAAGCAAGCCCAAGAAAAATCAGAGCTTTAATCTCTTCATAACTAGCCCAAAAATCGAAACTTTCCTCTGTTCTTCACTGCGGCAAAATTTCCCGCCAAAATTTTCTTTTAAAAACGTGAAGAAAGTGTCCCCCTATCCAATCCCGGTCCGTGCTTAGCAGTTGCCTGGAAATGGGTTACCCCTTATCCAAAATGAGAGTCCGAATAGCAAATGTCATCCCAGGTGCCTTTAACAACTTTTCGAGCCAATTTCGCCGCAAAAGCCTATTTCTCCAAAAAATACCTACAAAGGGATAAAATACCAAAATTAGTACAAAAATGGGTACTAACAATATACACAATAGAGATGAAAATAGACACATAAATGCGTCTATCATATACAATCAAGCGACTTTAGATGAGTTTTGACACACTAAAATGTGACAACCAAACTTGACATACCAACGCTTGGTGGGTTCAACCGAACTATGTTCTAACACTATCAATATTAATATTATGAATAAAATTATTTTATAATTTTTGTTTCATGTGATAGTTCCCGATTACATAGCCTGTGAATGAATGTCTATATTTTTGCTATGTGATTTCGGTTTATGAGATGTCTAATTTCAGTTTTCATTAACCTTATTATTCGATCTCATATGATGTAGCGGGATTAAGTTCTAGCCCATGTTGGTAGGCTTTATCAAAGGATCATAAGGTGTTCCGATTAAAACTCATATGTGAAAAGTCACAATATGTTGAATCAATTATGTTTACATAAATTGTGTTTAGCATAACATATGTGTTTCGGTTTTCCAACTTTTGATATTGGCACGCATTAGTTAAAACCGATTAAACCTTTCTTTGGTAAAGGTTGCTTTTGTTGTTGTTCTTTTGTTCTTGCGAGAGGATGACAACACACTGGGGGAGAGTTCTTATTTGAACTTGCGCTTAATGAAATATCTTTCTGGGGAGATGTTGCTGCGGAGATTGAGGTAACGATTTTATTTGTTAGTTGATCGTTTTCCTGTTTAAGAAAAGCATGTTTATATTGCATATATTTTGCTTAACAATATTTCGGTACAATTGATATGTTCCATTATGTTGTGTATGGATTGTTTATGTGATTCAATTGTTTTCGGTTAGGAAAAACTGTGTCAATTTATTTGGCTTATGGTTTGGTATCTTCTTTATTGATGGGTATCAAGTGTTTTTGCTTAACGAAATTCGGTGCAATTGCGGTGCTGTAATGTATATATTTGTTTCAATTGCTTCCGGTTAAGAAAATAATTGTGCAAGTCAACTTATTTTGGTTTGTATCTATTGTTTTTGTCTTAACAAAATACGGGTTAGTCGAATTGATTCCGGATAAGAGAAACTAAGTTAATTCTGATCTTAGTTAGACTTATCAATTGGAGGATTCGGTTATTCAAGTCTAATCGAATGCATTTACAAGAAAAGCTAGTTAATTAACCTAGTGTTTGTCTTGTCTAAAGGGAAAGGTTTAGGGTTATTTGGTTTTTGGTACTCAGGTTTTGACCAAAAACTGGTTTTGGTCTAACATTTGTCCAGCTTTTGCGTTTGGTAAGACCAACGTTGACCGTTATTGACCCGATTTTAATTAAATTTGTAAAATAAATTATCTGAGTTCACAAGTCTGCCATTGAATCCAACGGTTTCTAACTAAACCATTAAATCAATGGTTCCAAATAAAACCCCAAATCAAATTTTTTTTGCTTCAGCTTGTTGCAACATTATGTTTTGCTTTAGTAAAATGATATTGAGAAAATGAGGAAGAACAAGATTTTGATGAATTTCAGAAGTCAAAGAAAGAAGATGAAATCAGTGTTCGATGATGCTAGTGAATTGGAGAATTCAGTATACATGCTAAGATTGTAATAGTGAGTATAATTAACCAGCAAAGAAGGTGGATTTGATGAAACTGCTGCTATTGATGGTGAATCCAATGTTAAAACTGTTATTGCTGCAATTGCAGCTGATTTGAGATAATTTAGGTTTAAAGATGGGGTTTTGATTTTGTTACGATTGGGTTGGTTTCTCTGATTTTTAAGGGTTGTGAAATTAGAAATAAGAGTGTAAACTATGAAACGGTGCAAGACGGATGATTGAAGATGGGGTTTTGGAAAATGTTGAAGCCATGTTTGCTTCTCATGTATCTACTGAGCTTTCAACTTCAGTTATTGGTTCACGCTCGGGTCCACTACTTGTTGGGTGTGGTTTCTTTAGAGATGTGATAACTGGAAAGGAAGGGCATGCCGGAAATCCACACCATTTTGTTGATACAATTTTGGCTGCTTCTGCTGCAGTAATCAGTTTACAAAAAAAAATTAAAATAAAATTACAAAATCTTGTTTCTCGTGAAGCAAATCCGATGGATTCTCGGGTAATATTCCTTCTCAAAATGTCACCTATATACTTAGAACTGGTAATGCACAATCCAAACCTATATATGACATTTCAATATACGAAGTTACTGAAATTGTTAACTGAAAACAAGCTAATTCACGTTTTGAATTCTATCGAACCATCTAAATTGCCAGGAATTTGCACAACCTCAGGATAATGTAGATTAGAGCATACCTATAAGTTTTTTTCTAATTTCCGGCAACTCAATTTCTTTCCTTGGTTTAGGTAGTATCAGTGGCTTCATTTAATGGAGGGGATAATCTGGACGTCATTCCTGAATCAGTCGTCCTTGGTGCCACCTTCAGAGCATTCTCAAGCACAAGCTTCTACCGGTTTAAGTAGTATTAGTGGGTTCATTTGATGGAGGGGATAATCTCAAGTGTGTTTGTGAATGAAAAAACAAGAAGAACTGGATTTTGTTGCTACCGGGAAATAGCCTTGAGTGGCTTCATTTGTCGTTGATTTTATTGATGGTTGGCTGAGATATGTAGTGTCTTTCAGCTTGAATGTAACGAGGATATGTGGCTTGTTATGAAACACAGATTTGCAGGTGAAGAAGAATATAAAAGGAAGATCGAAATCAACCTCAAACCTGTCACCCACATAAACTGCATGCTAAGTGTTCGAAAAAAAATTTCAAAGAAAATTAAAAGGCTTAGAGTTTTCTTAGTGGTGTCTACAAATTTAAAGGGTATAATGGTAAAAAAAAAATAGTAATTAGATTTTAATTAATTAATTTAATAATTACTAACTGAAAGTCAAGACTTAACCGGGTCAACGTTGGTCTTTAGACCAAACGCAAAGCCCGGACAAATGTTAGACCAAAACCAGTTTTTGGTCAAAATGTGAGTACCAAAAACCAAATAACCCAAAGGTTTAAGTTATTGTCTGAATAACTAGAGCCTGATGAGAAAAATAAAGTTAATTCTGATCTTTATTTTGGTCTTGTCCAATGAACCGATTGTGTATGTGTTTGAACCGTAAACCAAAATTTTTGGTCAATCGGGTTCAACAAGGGAATTAAGTTTCTTAGTCGATTTGTTGGACTATAGGGAAAAGTGCTTCGCGCAATTGTTTCCTTGATAACATATTGAAACTAAATTACTTTTGTAGTTTCGGTTTTAATATTGGTTATCTAAAATGGTACGTGAAACCTTCGTGCTTAACTCTTATAGGTTGTATACAAGTGGTCTGGTGGTTGGCATGCTCCCTCTCACTATGGAGGTAGGGATTCGAACCCTGTAATTGACAAAATCCACTCCAATTTAAGGAGTTTGGATGTAGTCCATGGACCACTAGTCTAGGGTATAAAAAAAAGGTCTTATGGATTTGTAAGACCCTTTTGGTTTGTCCTTTATTTGCTCGAACCTTTGTCATTTTGTGACAAAAAGGGGGATAAATATATGGAGTAAACAAGTGATTTTTAATCACTAGGAAAGGACAATTGTGCTTAAACGTTATATCTAACGAAAGAGTAAAGCATTGACTAAGGGGGAGAAACATATCATATTGTTGTGTAGTAATTCTTACTACAAAAGGGGACTAACAAAGATGTTCGGATTGAATATTTACCTAGCTTTCCTTTAGGAGGAGTAAAAGCTTTTGTTATTCAAATGTCAACAACGACATTTATTGATTGAATATATGCAGGTTATTGTGATGTTGAAACTTGAAATCAAGCGTATGAAGAATGAGTTATTTTTTAATTCATTTAGCTTCATATGTAATAAGAGTTTTTCACTAAAATTGACAAAGGGGGAGATTGTTAGAGCATAGCTCGGTTGAACTCACCAAGTGTTGGTATGTCAAGTTTGGTTGTCATATTTTAGTACCAAAACTCATCTAGAGTCGCTTGATTAAGTATTAGAGTCAACTTCGTTTAGGTTAGATTAGAAAGTCTAGGAATGTTGAGACATACAAGTATTACTCCGAAGACCTGAAGAATGTGAAGAAGTAACGAACTACAACGACGACATCATCCTTCCACTTGAGGTTAGTAATATTGACTTAAACTGTTTCATTCCTAACGTATCTTTCAAGTCGTGCTATATTGAAAACATAACTGCGGAACTGTATATACTATACATATTGTATATAATACTCTAGTGATGAGGCATGATCATAATAGTATGATCATAGTATTAAGTACTTAGACTACAAAGTATAACGCTTATCTTTTGAACTTTGTAGATATGACATCGACATAATCTTGTATATACTTTTATGATTATGTGAATGGGTGTATGGTGAAGATTTCATCGTAGGAAAAAATGTTTTACATTTGTTTAAAGGAAGTACATTCATGAACTTGTTTCGTGAATCGAAAGGGAAATCAATAGGTTTATTGGTCCGGCTATTCATTGTATATTCTTTGATGACCAATATGTGTGAGTTGGTAGAACCGATCTTAACTCAGGTTATGTATCTTGGTATAACCGATCACAATCCCTAGACTTATGATTTGGTATGACTGGTCCTGGTAACTGGTGTAACCGATCCTAAGTAATTACCATGAGATGGTATGATCGATCCTTGTAATTGGTGTGACCGATCATAAGTGTTGTATGACCGATCCTTGTAATTGGTGTAACCGATCCTAGTGATTGGTGTGACCGATAACAAGTAGATACCATGTTTAGGTAAAACCGATCCTAGTGATTGGTATAACCGATCCGAACCCATGTATGTGACTTGGTAGGACCGATCACAACTAACCATTGTGATTTAGTATGACCAATCATATAGTAGTCTTGGAATACTGGAAAACCAATTATATATAAACTTGTTTGGAAGTGTGGTAGAACCGATTCCAAGAAGCAAATCCATGTAAATATGAAATAAGGATTTGCAATGAAAAGATGTCAAAATACTTTGAACACGAGCAGTAACTCTTATCATTTATTGTTCGAAGATATTCCTTGGTACTAAAGGTGATCCTGTGCCGAAATAAATAAAGAATCTTTTAATTAAGGTTTTTGGTTTTATGTGCTTTAATTACTAGCAATTAATGCATAGCTCTAGAGAATAAAAATTAGTAATGTGCATTTATTAATTGGAGATTTTCTATTGAGAGATTTCAGAAATATTGGACCAACATTTATTGGAATTAGGAAAACCGAATTCGGGCATTCATTGCATATCTTGAGAATATTTTTGGTTTTGGAAATTCCTTGGTGTCCAAATTAACATCCTTGGTCAATAAATACTTAAGTTTGCATTTCTAGCAAACTACCCTAAGAGTCAGGCAAACTTCATTTCTTGTTATTTCTGGTGGAGCCGTCTATTCGGAGAGGAAAGTATCCTAATTAGGTGAAATCTCTTACGACCGCTCGTTTAAAGACTACCGTGGGATCAAGAAGCTATACGAGTACCGTTAGTGGGAAACTAGATAATTGCAGTGTTATTAGTTTTCGATTTTATTTGATTGACTAACGGTTGTTGAAACTTTGATTGCACCTAGTTTGTTTATTCTTGAGAATCTTCTCTTTTTATATAAGATTCACTCAAACTAGATTAAAGTATCAACGAGATCTTTAGAACTGTTATTAGATCTAAAGACATCTAATGATAATCTATTGTTAACAGACTCCGTTATATGTGTGATTGATCACAAGAGATTCAAGTGGTGTTGTGCAGGTATTTGAAGGCAATAGAAGATTTGAAGACGAAGAAGAATTCTTATTAGTTTTCATATCTGTGGATTTAGTGCACAAACCTTGATCAGCTAGGATCCAACTAGAACCGATTTATCTTTGATAGATCTGATTGATTAGTTGCGTGAGATTGGCATTCTCTATGTTTCTCTTTGAGATATATATTGATTGAGTGTGAATCTAGACTTGACTATTTCGGTAGTTATAGTTAGATTGATCTAACCAGACAAAGGAGTTTATTAGATTAAACATAAGATCCTTTGTCAACGACTCATGTATATCTTGTAACAAGATTGATTAGAGTGGTTACCAAAAATATTTTTCCTTTGTTGTTTGGAATACGACCTAAAGGACTTGTTATTCACGTGCATGACTTTAGAAGTCGAAGGCGCAGGGATACTGAGGGAACTAAGTAGATAGGGGTAGTTTGTTTGGTCTCAACTATACGAAGTTGGTATTAGATTTTGTATAACGGTGTAATTCTGAGATTATTCAAAACAAGACTAGGTCCCGGGGTTTTTATGCATTTGCAGTTTCCTCGTTAACAAAATCTTGTTGTATCATTTACTTTTCTATTCCGCAATTATAATTGTTTTTTATTATAAAAGTAAATTACACTTGTACGTTAACTCCGTAATACTTGATAGTGATCCTATAGAGTTTTGTTATTACCGAACCTATTATCAAGTACACACTTTGTTGTTGTATTGTCTCGATCTCGTATCCATAGACGATCACACGAAGTGTGAACCAAATTATCGTATTGTCTCGACTCTGTCCATAGACGATCACGTTCGGTAGAGGACTTATAGGTTGATAAATAAAAGATTGTGGTGTATTTGGGTACCCTCGTCTTATCACTAGCTTTTAATAAATTCATTGAATCATGATAGATATTAATGGTCATTCTATAAGTATGCAGATGATTTAATTGTTGATCTTGAAACACCCGAAAATATTTGTCTCTCCATAGACACCAATCCACGGTGAAGATGGAACATAGAAAATACCTACCATTCCCACTGACTAACTATTTTTGAATCCAGTCTTTAATAGATATCCTAGTACCAGCATCAGATAAAATCGAACTACCATTCGGAACAGTAGCCCAGATAGCTATGGAATAACTCCAATGAAAAATTAAGTTTTCTACACTTTATGGTAAGCCAAAATCACACATCCCGCACCTAATATCTTGACTAAGAACATACTTACAAAATATAACTTTAGATAGCAAGATGTTTTTGAAACATTTTCAAATGAATCATTGGATTTTAGGTATAACAGGAGCTGACTAAATCAGATTGTAAATGGGGTTATTAGAGTTATTCGGGTTAGGGAGTTCACCCGCTAATAATTTGGATAACAAAATTCCATTTGAATGATTTTCATTTCATCAAAATCATGCTTAGTTTCTCACAAACAAAATTATCTCACTTTTCAAGTGATTTCATTTTGCATCCTGTTGTTTCGAAAGTTTGTAATTCTGTCCCGCCATCAATTTTTAAGAGTCCTGTTATTAGGAGGGAAAGAATGGATACGAGGAGGGAATGATTGTGAGGAGGGAATCAAAATTTTTGAGGAGGGATTGAATATTTACAAGATTGATGGAATGTCTATAATATCCTTAATATGTATCACAACTAGGTTATCAACCAAACAACTCACAACTAAGAAGGAAAAGCTAAAAAATAAAATGACAAAATCCTATATTACGCGAAACAAAAAATTCCTGCACAACTGTAAGACGATCAAGTACACGGTAGATACACCACCGGTTAAGGAACATAGTTTTTTTTGTTTTTAGTTATCATCATGTGAAGATAAGGTTATACACGAATCTAGACATGAATGTATCAGTGATTCCTTGATCCCATACATTAAAAGTGATATTCTTAGCGGCCTTGATAATGAGACTGTTGTGCACCCTGTTGGAGATTTAAAATCAGTAAAAGTGGCATTGTAGGCTCATAGCTACAATAAAATAAGAATTATTTGTTCTGTCTTTTGTTATTTCACTTACAAATTCTTGTAGCGGTTGAGTCAAACAGTAGTCTCAACACCTGAAGATCAATTGGTATACATAAAAAATCACAAAAAACCAGGTGTGATTGGTACAGATGTGAGTAAATGGTAATGGCGGTAGACTAATCAAAGGAACTTAAACACATCACTCATCAATAGTAATAACACTAGAAAAATACTTTGTTATTCTTTTTCCTTTTTCCTTTTTTTTCTTTGTAATCGGGTTTTTTAAGAGGGTTAGGGTATTCCGATTTTAGACGAAGAGATAAACATGATCATGGACTCTTGGGAAATAAGGATAAAGAACAGTTAAGATTATAATCGTTTAACGGTAGGGTGGATAAGTTAATTTTTTTTTTACTGAATCTCATTGTATTTGACTTTGACCGAACATTGAATTTGGCCAAACAAAATCCCTCCTCATATCTATTCTTTCCCTCCTAATAACATGACTCATTTTTAACGGCTTTTGAAAGTTGCCATTTATATATCTGTCTCACTGTCTTTACTAAGGTAACTAATGGGACCAAGCTGAGCTATTGTAATTCTTTCCCTCCTGATAACAGAACTCAGAGATAAACATGATCATGGACTCTTGGGAAATAAGGATAGAGAACAATTAGGATTATAAGCCTTTAACGGTAGGGTGGATAAGTTAATTTTTTTTTTACTGAATTTCATTGTATTTGACTTTGACCGAACATTGAATTTGGCCAAACAAAATCCCTCCTCATATCTATTCTTTCCCTACTAATTTTTCCCCTCCTAATAACATGACTCATTTTGAACGGCTTTTGAAAGTTGCCATTTATATATCTGTCTCACCGTCTTTACTAAGGTAACTAATGGGACCAAGCTGAGCTATTGTCATTCTTTCCCTCCTGATAACAGAACTCATTTTTAGCATCTTTTGAAAGTTGCCATTTGTTCTTTAAATAAAATAAAATAAATGCCATTTGTATATCTGTCTCACATATTTACTGAGGTAACTAGTGGGACCAAGATGAGCTATCGTGTTGTACATGTGGGAAGTATAAGAAGACGAAAATGCCCATCCAGTTTCTTTATTCCCCCATATCACAGAAGATGGCGGTAGCGGAGAGTACGATCGAGGTTGCATGCGAGAATTTTGGAAAAAACAAGGAACCACTTCACATGGCTATTCTTAGAGCTTCTCCAATGGAATGTATGTGAAGATAAATGTCCAAGTCCACATAGGATAGACATTCATTTCCCCTAAAATTCTTCTCCAACCCCAACTTCTTAAATCAATGTGAAGATGACATGGCTTCATTTTTGTTAGACATTGTCAAGGTGAATGTCTAAAACTAGACATTCACCTTGACAATGTCAAGCTATCCTAGTAAGGTTTTGCTTACCTAAATTAATTTCAAGGGGGATTTTGTGTTTCCCCCTCAAAAAAGATACCTATTTTGCATTACCCCCTTTTAAAATCACTAATTGGTGAAACCCCCTGTCTGTTAACTTTACTGTGACTGTGCAGTTAAGTCGGCACATGCGACATGCGTGTGTGTAGTTTTCCCCGACAAGACCTTTATACCCTTGAACACGCACATTTCACCATGCGTGTGTGTAGTTTCTTCTCTACCCACATATCCGCCATTAACAAGCTTGAGAGGAAAACTTAGATACCCAGATGTGGGTCTGTAAAACTTAGTATCTCCATCTGATATAGTCAATTACTTATTAACCAAACCTGAATTAGTTTCAGATCCAATTCTATTTGAGCAAAAACACTCTCCCAAATCTATCTCCGTCTATAAGATTCAAAATCAATGACACCAATCATCTCTCAGTAGAAAAAATAGTTTGCTTCCATTAATGACCTTAACCATTCAGGACCAAAATCCTGCTATCCGTCGGAACAATCGAACCAACTTAATTTGAAAAACATGGAAAGAATGAAATGAATACTAGAGTTCCATTTAAACCCAAAAACAAAGCTAAAAAATAAATAATCATGTTTGTTTATTATCTAAGAATTCACCATGACTTTCTTCTGATGGGCTTTTAAAACCCAATCTTTTGTTGTTCATTCACCTTATGTAAAGATAAAAAACCAAAATCTATTTATTTCCCAGGGTATTTCAGAGCGGTGCTGTTTTTTTATTTTGAGGTGGTGGAGAACCGGGTGATGGAGGACTCGGTGGTGGTGAATGCGGTGAAGAAGACGATGATGAGGTAATTTAGGATTTTTAATTTAGACCGTCAGATTAAATCGAAAAGCAGGTCGACGCCCTTTTTTGTTTAATGTTAGCAGTTTAGTAATTTATTATGGCACACACGTGAATCGCACATGCATTGTTAGTTGGGTAGTGACAACAGTTATAACGGAAAGGGGGTTTTACCTATTATCAATTAAAAAGGGGGGTAATGCAAAATAACTATTTATTTTGAGGGGGAAACATAAAATCCCCCTAATTTCAATATATTAAATACCTATTTTTAGCTTTAATAAAATCTAAAAATTACTAAAAATAAAATTTTCATTTAATCCATAAAAAATCAAAAACAACATCATTGGAGATGAACTAGTTTTCCTCTATAAACTTAAGAAAAAATTGGAATGAAAATGTCTTGTTTGTGTTGCCACCTAGAAAACACACACAACCACCGTGGAGAAGCTCTTATCCCTCAATTTCTCTCCAGAAATTGGTTATGGTTTCAGAGATTTGGGTGAAGGTTTTTCTTTTTCTATCTTGACACCCTAAGTAATTTATGAGGAGTGTTGAAGAAAATGACGAAGAAGAAGCAGAAATTGATTGAGGAGATAATGGCAGCTGAAGAAATAGTTAAGAATAACACTGATACAACTTCAAGAAGGTATAATCTCATGAATTGTGTGTTCATATTTCATATATTTCAGGATTTTTTCTCTCGATTTTAACTTAGGGTTTTCAATTCATAGCTTTTCAAATATGACCTTTATAGCCTGTTTCTGAAATGATATGCATTCTGAAAGTTAGTCCATCTTTTATGAAATGCTAGTCTGGAGAGAAATTCAATTTTATTTCTTTCCTTTTGTGGTAGATTGTCGGAATTGGCCAGCTTTTGCTGGCTTTTCTTTTAGTTATTAAACAACTTCCAGTCCTACGAGACTGTTATGAATTAATCAAGAGAACTACAAGGACTCAAGAAACTACTAAAGCAGTAAATTTTGTACACATTACAAACATCTGACATTATGTTAGTTGTTGCTACTTTGTACTTAACTAGTTTCACTATGCTTATAATTATATGGGCTAGATTTTGAGGTACATGTCAAGGGTAGGGTTTGTGTTCCATGGTGAAATTCCAATATATCCGTTTGAAAATAACTGATAAGCCGAACAATGATATAGGAGCCTGAAAAGGGTTTCTGTTTTTTGTTCCTTAAACATGATTCTATTGAAGGATTAGTGTAAGCGCACATATTTTTGGCTCTGCGTTTAACATAACGACGATAATAGTTAAAAGTGATTTTTCTGATGACGATTTTCTCTTTTGATTTGATAAGAGTTGCTGCTTAATCCAATGAGAGAGTGATAGGTAGAAAAAAGGGTGTACTGTGTAAAATTTACAATAAAACTGTTACGCGTAATGGCCTTTAGAGGGTCAAGCAAAATCTTTTTTTTCCGTAAGACAATTACTTCCAAGGAGTAGAATTCTTAGTTCGAGCCTCTATCTGTAGCATTGTGATATGCATTACTGACTGGGAGACTATCACATTTCTTTGGTGTAGGTGATTACTGATTACCACACCCTTCTCAGATAGTACCATTTATTAGTGTGTGCCTAAGTTTGGCTTTTTCTTGCCTTTCCTTATACCATGTTAATTTATTATGTACTTCTATAATTCATATATTTGCTGATTCATCATTCTTCTTCTTTTCTAGGAGGAGAAAAAGGAAGCTACAATACATAGTGTTTTTTGCAGTCATAAAAGGATGGGAAGAGCCAGATCGATATGTGCTTCTGGGAAACCACCAGAGACAGTTGGATGTATGCTGCTGTTGACCCCCAATAGTGGAACCACAGCCCTTCTTTACATTACTCGAAGATATTCTTTTCTGATGCAGTATGGTGGAAGTATATCATACATGGGTTGCTAGAAAAGATGGATTCGATGTAAGCAGTTCTAAGTTTACCAAATTCCATGTCTTAGATATTCACAATTCTATTGGACCCTTGCTAATTTCGTTTTGCAGTGTCGTGCAACTCAGGTTACTCAATTTTAGCTCATTGTATACCTTTTCACATTAGTATTAATTTCTAAATGCTTGTCTAGCTTGGTTTTGCAGATCCAGAGGCTCGGATGAGTGGATTCTGATTATGCTTCATTTTTGCAACATGCAGGCGTTCCATCAATTGATTTATACTACAGAAAAAGGTAAGTTTTTCTCGTGTTCGATGTAAAGCTTTTGCTTTTTATGGCATTAGTTATGTAGGTGAAAGAGTGGTATTATTTTTACATGTCACCAAGTTCACTTTGTTCTGAAGGTGATAAATGTGTGTAATATGCTGTCAATGTGTCACACTACTTAGTGCCACTTATGCCGCTTTTAGTATGTCACAAGAACTTACTGAAATATGAACTTCTACTCTGTCAGTTTGTTTATACTAACTGTCAAAGAAGTATATGCATATGAATGGTGGGTAGAATATATGTTATGTTGAAACCAAAATGTGAATGCTAAGTATAATGAATTCAAAGCCAATATTTTGAATTAAGGAATATTTTTATGAACTTGTTGTTGTTCTTTGTCTGGGGTCTCTAGTGCTTTTCTATAAGGATAAGTCCTGCTATACTATGCATAAGACATTGGAAGTGACGCTAAAGCAAGTTGAAGAAGAACCTTGATAATCATGAGTACTGCAGTAGTTAGTATACGCTGTTTTTTGTTGTATTGAATAGCTGTTTTTCTTCTTCGTAAACGTTTCTCGTGGTTAGATGGTTTCAGACATAAAAGTAAAATTCACATTTAGTAATTAGACTGCCTATATGTTAATCATTAGCATCTTGAATAGTGAGTTCAGTTCATTAAAGATTAATTTTATTTTTCTAGTTGTTATAATCTTGTTGAGCATGTTTATAATCGGTCGCCAGAACTTAGTGAATGAAGTATGTGTGTAGTGGCGTGAGTGGTAAGTGCAATGATTGACATGACCTGAAGGTATATTTTTCTGAAAATGGAGCATGCATTTAAAGTATATTCTGCTGTATGTATGGATCGGGGCGGTGAAGACTAATGGGTTTGAGTATTAGTTCGAGGCTATATCTTGGCATGAACTGTATAATTTGAAGCTAGACATATTAGACTTCTTGCAGTTGCTTTCTATTTAGTTTCATGGTCAGTTTATGTTAAAACCAATAGGTCTGGGTATTAGTTCCCAGATATTTAAGACAAGAAATTTTGGTTTCTGGACCTTTGATTCAAAGTTATTGAATGGATTTGGATTCCATCCGGTTTCTAATGAATTGAGTTAATAATTTAACTGAAGGGTAATATGGGTCATCTCAGGTCACCCTGAAATTGCCAACCTGTCAGTTAACACCAGTTAACTTGTAACTTGATGGAATTCTTTGTAAAAGGATATATTTGTAAATTTTCAGAAAATTGGACTTATTTGTAAACAACTTTCAAAAATGGGACATATAAGTAAAAAGCCCTATAATAAAAAAGAATAAATCTACATGAGTTCATTTTTGATATTTACATGTAACAACTCAGAATCTCATTCTCATATCAACAAGTTGTGTGATATGTTCTGTAACCAACAAGTTGCAGTGTAGTCATGTACAAAGTCATAAGTTTCTTTTCCTATAATCCACTATCTCTCTCTCTCTTTCTTTTTTTGAATAATAGCTGGATTTAATTCAAGTTAAGCAATTGTTAAATTCACTCTCTCTTACAATGTCAACGACTCAACAATACTACTTTTATTGTAATGCCAACTAACCAAATTAATATCAATGGAACATATTAGGCTAAATATGATGCACAATCTTACCACGTTGGCTGCAATCACCCTGTCTGTGAACGCTTTCCTTTTGGTAATCGGGATATAATAAATTTCGTGTTTCACTATTAAGTTTCTAGTTTGTTGACCTGTTGAAAGCTCAATCTGAAAAAATAGAGACAATGGCTGAAATACCCAAACACCATGTTCCTGAAGAAAACAACACAAAATCTGAAAAAACAGGAATTCAAGAGGATGTGCCATATTTGGCTCTTGACATCGGAGGTAAGCTCCATCATAAAATTCAGGTTTACTCGTGTGTAGCAAGTTATACTTTCTTTTAGGTGTAAATTGAAATATTGATATTTTGATGTGCTTGTCTTGTCAGGATCACTAATCAAGCTAGTGTATTTCTCGAGACATGAGCAATCACCGGCAGAAAATCAAGATAGTACTAACATGATAAAGGCTTTGGAACATAGAAGTCACCATGTTCATGGCGTGTGGCTTCATTTCGTAAAGTTTGAGACAAGGGATATCAATCAGTGTTTGGATTTTATCAAATTCAAGCAGCTTCATTGCCAAGTTGGTCAGACATTTATCCAAACTTAGTAATTCCATTAAACACAAAGAAATATTCTGAACCATGTAATAATATTTATGAGTGAGTTTTCAGTGTTAACAAGAACTGATATAGAAAGGAAACAAAAAGGGATTGCTGCAAAAATTAAGGTACATATGTTATGTCTTTATGTGATAATCATACCGTAATATTTTGAGCTACAACAGATTTGTATTTCAAGTATAAATGTTGTAGTAGGGTAAAAACGGATTCTGCAGAAAATGGTAAATTGGGTGTGCCGCCGAGAATGAATCTAAACCCTAAACAAATGTACTGCACAGGAGTACTTTAGATTCGAGAGATCATTCTGTACAATTCTGGCCTAAACCAAGAAATGGTCGTTCCAGTCATGCTTCGGTCACAAAATGAAGGAGAAGGGTTGATCTTAGGGAGGGAAGCAAAGAAGGTGTTGAGATCAGAGTGATGAAGGTGTAATTGTTTTATGACTTGTATCAGAATGTAGAACCAGCTTGCCGAATGTAAGCTATATGTTCTTGGTATTTTTCTGGATACTTGTGTTAATAACCCAAAACTGTTGTTGGTTGAAATAGATTGAAAACCTATTATACAAGTCATAGTTGAACACACTGATCTCGTAGGAAGTGGGGGTAGTTAAGTAGTGGAGAAGTGGGGATCATGTAAAAGTGGTGAAGACGATGTCCCTGTCATGAAGAGAAGACCGGTCAACTTTACACCCACTACTCCTTTATTGCTATCAACCTTCCGCCTTTCATGACACTTTCTCATAATAGGCGTGTTGCACGCCGCATGCTGTAAACCGCCAGATCAATACCCTGATGAACATCCCCCAGTTTGTGACATGTTTGATGTCTCGAGTATTTTCGTGGAAAATATGTAGCAAGTTTTTGAGTGGGTGTTGCTTGCAAGACCTAATTATTTTGACCAATCACGCGCAAGCTACGCGGCGGGCAGTCATATTTGAGCAGCTGCCAGGAGCTATCCATGTACATTAAAGATGTGGTGGTCGGTCACTATAGGAGAATGATGGCTGGTAGCCATTTTGACATCCTATTGGTTGGCCCAAATTAAATCTAAACCGGTTAAATTGGCTAGCCAAGTTGGATGGCTGAGATGATTTGCAGAAGTTTGTGTTAATTCATGAAATTTCGTAATCAGAAAATTCAAATGTGAGACCCTCACTAAAACTGTTGTAGAATTCTCATACAAACTCGGATTTTGATGATCCGCCCCTCCATTCTTATCAGAAAAGAATTTCCTATCTTCTTAAGTAAGAATATTTAGGTTTTGAGCTCGTTTAGGAGGTGAAAATTTCCCGACAGTAAAAACTCAGGAAGAATTCAGGAGGAATTCTGTCAGTTTTCAGCCATGACTTAGCTCGCCTTTTAAGATGTATCTTTTAGCTCGTTAATCCAATTGATGTGATTTTTTAGTATGTTATACTAGACATCCATACAAAACTTTTGGCATGTATCTCATACTCAAATTATTTACCAAATGATCCCAGCTGTTCGTCCAATGACCTTTTGGATATCGTCCGACCAAGTTGAAGAGATATGATTGGTCAAAGCCAAAGACGGGCTGCCGGCCACCTTTAATTAAAAGTGTAGGCTGCATCTTTGGAGCTATTTGATTGGCTGATGGGAAAGAGGGGACGACAGACAACCATCTTTAATTAAAGTGCAGGCTGCGGCTTTGGAGCAATTTGATTGGTCGATGGGAAAGAGGGACTGGCGGCCAGCAACATGGGGCATGGACGGTTCGTGATAGGCAGCGCAAACTAGGGCAACTGGCCGGCCAAGTGGCGCGGCCGCGCCCCTTTGGATGTTGTCCCCACTTGTCGCAGTTTCCCTTTTATTTCTTGTTTTTCGACTTTTGGTAGGATTTTCTCCTACTAGTTCCATGGTGGATCAACTTCCTAGTTTGCATAGGTTTGGTCTCGACTAATAGGGTTCGAGATACTGCGCAGGTCGCAAAAACCTAATTTTTGCAAATTGATAAAATTAGGTTGAATTTTGCGAGCTGTCACAAAATCAATCAATTTTGGTGAATTTTGGGCATTGATGCAAAAATCACTAAGTTTATGTCAGAGGGCAGCGTAACTTGCGTGCCTCTGATTGAGTACTTCCATGCACATCTTAATCCTGACACTTCGGGAAACTTATGCTACTCGCTGTGAGTGAACATTAATTTTCATGTCATGTCAATATCAAGAGTTCAGCTGGGGAACATAACATAGAAAAAAATACTCGGCAAGCCATGCATTAGTAAATAATGCAGGCGAGATGTTAATAAA
Organism: Papaver atlanticum; assembly: GCA_023531105.1. NCBI lineage: Eukaryota > Viridiplantae > Streptophyta > Magnoliopsida > Ranunculales > Papaveraceae > Papaver > Papaver atlanticum. The sequence continues at coordinate 1,972,728 of JAJJMB010008334.1, forward strand.
ATTTACAGAATATTTGGGATTGGTGCTACATGCACCAATACTATTCTGGATAAATTTCATATATGAGTATACTGAATTGCTCAATACATATGTAAGTAAAGTGGCATAGGCACTCATCACTTTTAAATGGCTCCATTTCATTAGTGAATAATGCAACTAGGAGCATAAATACTCATTAGGCTCTATACTAGTGAACAATTCATCTAGGAGCTTGAGTTTCAATACAATATGAGGAGCAGCATAGGCACTCATCAGACATATCAAGGTCTACTACTTTTGATGCCAGGTCAGGTAGAGACTTTTACAGTTTTCGCCATAAACTAAAAACCACCATCAACAAATGTATAATCAAACAATTGTTGATTTTCTGCATTTTGTGGGCATCAAACTTTCAAAATAAATATATTTTTCTTCGTAAGTAGGTCACTTGGGCTGGAGCATACAAGTTCGCGGATTTGTTTATGGAAAAGATTGGTGTTACAGTTGAAAAAGAAGATGGGATGGATTGTTTAGCAGTTGGAGCAAATTTCTTGCTTAAGGTGGAAGCCACACATTTCTCCTAGCTCTTTTGTCATTACTTAGTTCACCGAATGAACTTAATTTGATTCAGCTTATTTCTGTTTTGTTTACTGTTTTCATTAAAAATTGGTTGACTCATATTCTGTTTACCAAAACACTTTTTTTCCCCGGTTTAGTACTAACACAATCTCATTTTGTCGTCTCAAATTTCCCATATGCAGATATGGCTCCAGTAAGTGTATGGACAAGTAAACCTTAATATATTTTTGCAGCTGTTAACGTCAGAAGTTCATAAATTTTAGTCTTGCTGAGTATTCATTTCCATAACTAAAAGAAATTCCAATTGTTTTATTCTGGATATACTTCTGACTACAAAATTGACTTGGTGAAACAGGTAATCCAAAACGAAGCGTTTACCTTCATAAAAGGCAAAAAGGAAAGTGTTGATATCGATAAGAATGATTTGTTCCCTTATATTTTTGTGAATATTGGTTCTGGTGTTAGCATACACAAGGTGTGTTTTACCAACTATTCTGCTATACCATTACGATTTATTTTATCCAAATGACATTATTATGTATATCTAATACGTACCCTCCCCTATTACGACTGGGTTAGGTTGCAGGAGATGGCAATTCTGAATTAGTTGATGTAACTCGTATTGGTGGCATTACTTGTTGGGGGCTTGGGAGGTGGTTGACCAAATGCAAGAGGTTGCCCCTTAACTAAATAATACCCTATCTCATTAGTGCATTGATGTTGTGCTTTCATTTTAAAAGTTAAGTCCCGGACTTGAATCTGCATATTGTTTTTTCCTTCCATCTTTAATGAGATCATAGAGTTGAGTAAATGCGGAAACATTAAAAGAATAGATTTGTTTCTCGAAGACACCTTTAGGTGATCGGGAATATGTTGAGAAACTTGCTCAAAAGGTAATTAAATATCTTATCGAGTGTCATGAAATATATATACGATTTAACCGATCATAAAAATATAATTGTCTAAGGCCCTATATTTATTCGGTTGGCAACAGTTTAATGCACCGCCTAGCATGATGAATATCGGAAGTTTTGGAAAGACAATATCTGAAAATAAAACACTTGAAGATTGCAATGCGGAAGATATATCTTTGTCTCTATTGGAAATGATTTCGCACAACATTGCGCAGGTAAATTGCAGTACTCAGTGAGTTACTTCATCTAAATATTTTGTCAACCATTCTTAAGGGAAGGCTTCACAGCTTAAAAAAGTTTATAGAAATTTAAAAGTACTTTGATATGTACAAATGTATTAGGGAGTTTGGCTAGTTTGTATATGCAGTTATAGGTTCGGCTATATATATGTCAAGTTATCTATGAACTGGAGATATTTCTAGATCAATGCTTTCTTATCTGATTTCCTTCTCCGATTCTATGAATTCTTCTTGTCCCTAATCTGATCTTCTTCCATTCTCTTTTTATGGGTTCACTATAATTTCACCCGGATTACTGATTGATATGTTTGCACATATCATACTTAAGCTTCAAAGTGACCTTTAATCTATAGTTTCACATAGTTGATTGAATTTCAGTACTGAAATATGTTACAAATTTGAATAAATATTGGCTCATATGTATTACATTAATGTGATAGATTGCCTCTTTGAATGCCTGTATATATGGAATCAAGAGGATCTTTTTTGGAGGATCTTTTATAAAGGACAATACATGTGCGAGTAAGTAGCTAGTATGTGTGACCTACAACTACTCCCTCCGTTTCAAAAAAAATAGGCTTGTTTCCTTATTTGGATGTTTCAAAAAAATAGGCTTGTTTCCTTATGTGGAAAGTCAAATGTTATTAGTTTACTAATTTACCCATTTACTTTTTTCTTTTTTTCTCTTAATATGAAGAGGGACCACTTCTCTCTTCATTTTCTCTCTAATATCAAATCAATGAGGCCATGAATAAAGTAGGAAAAACTATGAAAAAGTGGCTATAATGATTAATTCTCTTAATCCTTGTACAAATCAAACAAGCTTATTTTTTAGAAACGGAGGGAGTACTTTTTAGTTTCTTTGTTATATATTATATATATAGATATAATCTTCACGCACTTTATTTTTCAGGTCAAAAGGTACAGCAAAAGCAATGTTTTTAGGGCATGAAGGATTTGTAGGAGCATTAGGTGCGCTCATGAGCTATGAGAATAAGCATGGCCTTCTTATTATGGATGAATCACAAGATGTGGAAACTACCTTAAAGAGCACATCTTCATGCCATGATCCACTTTGGAATTTTAGGGGCTAGGAACCACAGAGTTCCTCAGTTCCATAACACAGTAATTTCCAACAGAAAGCTGCCATGGAATCTGCAAATTAATCGCAGAAGTTGTTTTTATCTTTTTTGCGTGTATAACTGTTCGTATTTTAAGCTTGTCTGGGTTTTTTTTTTTTTTTTTACAGTGTACATACATTACTTCCAATTCCAATTACACATACAGATGCATGACAGGCCAGCCAATGTAAAACCAAGAATGGAGTAGGTGTCTCCACCGTCTGATGGGCCTCTCAGATTCCATTTAAGTTTCGACAACGGAGGTTGATTAAAAACCTGTCTAAGAAGAAGTCCATCAGTATGGTGTAAATGTAGCAGACCTCTCTGGCCAACTCTAAATCTGCGATACGGTGTAGATGTAGCAGGTGAGAGAGAAATGCGGACTTTTGCTGCTTGTTCGATAAGCGAAGTGCAAATTTAGAACTCCTAATGTTTACATACACACTCAATGTACACAGTACATCCGTGTATATGCTTTTGCTTCAAAGAAAAAAATTCTTTTAATTCATCACTAGTCTCTAGTACATTTTTCTTTTTCTTTTGAAATGTTCACAGTGAAGATTTTAACACCGCTAGTTATTAGTAAGGATTTATTTGGAAAAATAACACATATAAAAATGAAAAGTATCACTAATTTTAGGACAAAAATGAAAAGGAAAAGAGGGAGTAAGCTTATCTCTTTTGTCCAAATCCAAATCCAAATCCAAATCCAAAGTCTTTTCCAGTAGCAAGTATCGGGTCGACTAGAGAATATCTCCAAAAAATATAACATAGTTTTTACGCCGGCTTGTCAAGCCTTGCACAACTTGCACTACGGCAAGCAAAATACTTGACGCTACCCGCGCCGCGATTGTTTATGGACTAGATGGTAAGTAATCGTTTTATGGGATTACGAATTCTCGACCATTAATGCGGATATGCTTACACCATGTCCCTGTTGCAGAAACTACAGGGTATTTCCCATTCACATCCTGCCAACTGTAGCGCTACAGGGGGTTCCCCCCTTCACAATCTGCAGGGTTGTCTTTACGTGTTCGCTGATTTAGTGGCAAAGAAATTGACGAAGAATATAGAAAAGGGTTTTTTTTAGTCGTCGTACCTGAAACCTACTTCTTCCACGCGTATCGCCGCCCTCCATGTCTGTCTGTCCAACGCCTGCTCTGTTGAGAGATTTCGATTGCACATGTCCTTCTTTACGCACTCATCCCAAGTTAGCTTCGGTTGGCCTCTGCGCTGCATCCTTCCTTCCGCGCGCCTAATGCAACCTACTCGCACTGGAGCATCATGCGGTCTTCGCTGGAGATGCCCAAACCAGCGCAGCCGTTACTGGGCGAGCATCTCCTTGATTGGCGCTACCATAAGTTTCTTGCGTATGTACTCATTCCTGATATGGTCATGCCTCGTATGACCGCATGCCCATCTCAGCATCCGCATCTCTGTACTCTTGAGCTTCAAAGTGTCCCGATTGTTCGTCGCCCAATATTCCGCACCATATAGCATGGCAGGCCTGATCGCTGTTTTGTAAAACTTACCTTTAAGATTTAGCGGAAATTTGCGGTCACAGAGGACGCCAGAAGCCATACGCCATTTCCCCCAGCCAGATTGAGTTCGATGTCGAATATCCTTCTCGATTCCCCCATCACTTTGGAGCCACGATCCCAGGTAGCGAAATGATTCTTTCCTTGGTAAAGGTTGTCCATCCAACAAAATGTCCCCTTTAACGGTCCCGGAGTCGCTGAGATCGCACTTCAAATACTCGGTTTTTGTTCTACTAAGTTTGAAGCCCTTCGATTCTAGAGTTTAGCGCCACAATTCAAGTTTTTCCTGTACATCTTTCTTTGATTCGCCGATAAGCGCCACATCATCTGCAAATAACATGCACCAAGGGATCTCACCTTGAATGTCTCTTATAACTTGATCTAGCACTAAATCGAAGATAAATGGGCTTAAGGCTGATCCCTGGTGTAGCCCTATCCTATCAAGAAATCGCTTGATACTCCGCCGCTCGTCCGGACACCGGTAACTGCGCCCTCGTACATATCCTTGATTAAGTTTATGTACTTCGGTGATACCTTCTTCTGCTAGAGAGCCCACCATATTACCTCACGTGGTATTTTTTCGTAAGCCTTCTCCAGGTCGATAAAGACCATGTGCAGGTCCCGCTTTTGCTCTCTGTATCTTTCCATAAGTTGTCTAACCAGGAAAATCGCCTCCGTGGTCGATCTTCCCGGCATAAAACCAAATTGGTTTGGTGAGACGTTGGTTTGTCTTCGTAACCGCTGATCGATGACGCGTTCCCACAGCTTTAGTGTATGACTCATCAGTTTGATTCCCCTATAATTAGAGCAGTTCTGGATGTCTCCCTTGTTTTTAAATATCGGGACGATCACGCTTCGACGCCACTCGTCCGGCATTCGGTTTGACCGAAAGATGTTATTGAATAACTTGGTCAGCCAAGTTATCCCATCATCTCCCAGGCATTTCCACACGACAATCGGGATTGCATCCGGGCCCAAGGCCTTCCCTAATTTTGTCCCTTTCAAGGCCTCCTTGAATTCACTCTCATGGATGTTACCGACCCTTACCTCCTCGAACGATTCCACATTCTCGGTATAGCCCTCAATGGTGGAGGATGGTGTATCGCTTTCTGCATTGAAAAGATTGTCGAAGTAGTCTTTCCAACGATCCCTGATTTCAGCGTCTTCCACCAGTACTCGGTCATCTGAAGCCTTAATACATTTTACCTGTACAAGGTCACGGGTCTTCCGTTCACGTAACCGTGCAATCCTGTATATGTCTTGTTCTCCTTATCTAGTGTCTAGTTTACGGTAAAAATCCTCAAAAGCCCGCCCTTTTGCCACACTTACCGCTCTTTTCGCCCGACTTTTCGCCATCTTGTAATTCCGTTGGTTTTCATCGGTTTCAAATGCTTGAGCTTCCGGAAACAATCTTTCTTGTGTCTGATTGCTTGTTGCACTTCCTCTGACCACCACCAGGATTCTTTTGGATCCCGCTTACCACTTCCTGTTGCCTGTCCCAACACTTCCACTGCTAGCTGTCGAATCCGGCCAGCCGTTTCTTTCCACATTTGATCTGGTACACCGTCCTCGCAGAGCACACCTTCCGAGAGCACTTTTTATTTGAATGTCCGCGCGGTATCTTCCTTGAGGTTCCACCACTTAGTTCTTGGTGCGTTAGCAGTTTTCTTCCGCTGGTAGCGAGTCTTGATATAGAAGTCCGCTACTAAGAATTTATGTTGGGTCACAACGTCGTCTCCTAGTAAAACCTTGCAATCGAAGCATTCCGGCCTATCATCCTTCCTAGCTAGGATATAGTCGATTTGAGTCTTGTGCTGACGGTTTTTATAAGTGATCAAATGCGAATCTATCTTCGGGAAGATAGTGTTTGCGATAAAGAGATCGTATGCCCCTGCAAAATTCAGAAAATCCTCCCCCCTTGGTTCAAGGTGCCGAACCCAAATCCACCATGTATCCTATCGAATCCCCTATCGCTTGAGCCAACGTGTCCGTTGAAGTCTCCTCCAATGAACAACTTATCGTTTTGTGCGACTCAATTTACCATTTCGTCTAGGGAGTTCCAGAAGTTCTTCTTTTCATCCTTAGTAGTACGTTCATGGGGTGCATACGCATTGATAATGCTGATGGCCACTTTTCCTAAAAAGAGTCTCACGAGGATGACCCTTTCGCCTTTCCTTTTCACTTCTACCACTTTCTCTGCCAAGTCCTTGTGAATTAGGATTCCTACCCCGTTTTTCTTCCTAATTTCGCCCAAAAAATAAAGTCTAGAGCCGGTTCCGTCGACTTCTCGAACTTTCACGCCCGGCCATTTAGTCTCCTGAATGCACAGGATATCCACGTGCCTCTTTCGCGCCACAACGTCCAGCTCGGTCATCTTCCCACATAACGATCCCACGTTCCAGCTTCCTACGCGAATCCTGGTTGAATTGACTAGCGTCCTTACCCGTCGCACCCGTCGCGGTGCATGCGAGGACCCTACTATCCTATTTGTCATCACTACATCCGGGCGTCGACGTAGCAGCCCTTGATTATTTGGCACCAGACCCGGGCAGGCCGGCGCGTCACAAAAGATTTTTGAAAATTGAGTACGGGGTGACGACCCAGCCCTTACTGTGTACTTATCACCTCGCCCGGGATCCGGCTCAGCGCGTCGCTTCTGCTCGTACGCTCCCACGTTTAATTCATTAATTGTCATATTCATAAAGGTTGACTGATTTCACAATGGCTTCGTCATTACCAAAAACCCGCCCCTTTTATCCTGGCTTGGGTACAGGTTGTCCGGGGAGAACAAACACGCGGAGCAAAAAAATAACTGGATATTGCTTTCCAAGCCATGATAGTAACAAGTCTCCCCTCTTATTACCTTACTGGGTTCACCATAACCCGACATAGGGAAGGTGTTAGTGAGTTCCCTATGGGGTTTAAAATACCGTCATTTGGTCCTTGTCTTGAGTGGGGAGCACACCCAAAACGAGGTGACAGGGTTTGGTTCACTATGAACCGAGATCGAAAAGTTCTTACCTGGCGTATCCATGACCATTTCCCATCCTACCATATCGTCGGATACGCCGAGCCTGAAACCTACCTCTTCCACGCGTATCGCCGCCCTCCATGTCTGTCTGTCCAACGCCTGCTTTGTTAGGGGGATCGACATGTTCGCATATTGAAAGTTGTTAAGGGGATCGACCTGTTCGCATACTTGGTAGGGGGATCGACCTGTTCGCATAATTGTTAGGGAAGTGTTAGTCAATTCCCTAGCGTCTGAGAGACTCTGGCTTGTCGTTCGCCGCCCAGGGCAGAGAGCCAACAAGCACTAAAGTCTCCAATACCACTCATACGCCAACACGTATTGTCCCCAAACAACAATTATTTCTTGTAACACTAGCAACACACGCCAGTTAAGGCAAGGAAGCACGAGTACCAGAAACAAATCGTTCCAGGCGGACACGCTGAGCGTGCAAGAAAAGAAAAAGGAATATGATCCCTATAGTTTGACCATCGTTGCATTTGTAATTCTTGGTTTGTATTGTTTCACTACTCGATTGTTTTAGAAAAGTTTCCACCAGAATTTTCATTTTTTAGCTAACTGGAAAGTTGAAAAGTAAAGCGTGTCAGGAAGCTCCGAAAGGAATATCAATTTAATTATTGTCAACAGAAATTAATGACTGTACAGTGAAGATATCTGACAATGCCTATAACTGCAAACATTATATGCTCTATTTTTCTTCTTCTGTGTGCAACTTGCTGTCCAAATGCTGCACACTTCCTTTCTTATTCTGTTTTCTTTTTGGTGTAATCCTCTGGTTCAAAGTTGTTGCAATCTATTTTTTGTTGGTGTAGCATAATCAAACAAATATTTCATTCTGTATCATTTATGAAGCAGTGGTCTATCTTCTGAGAGACCAATCAATTCTCCAACTGCTGTCCAGATTGAGGAGGCCCATTTATATGATTCTACTAATTTCGTGTTTGTTAAAGCCTTGTCCTCCAAGTAGGGCACAACATATTTTTTCATATCACGTTGTGATATTCCAAGATGCTTACCGGGTAGACTAAGGTATCTAACCTTCCCAGCTTCATCCAAGGTTCTCAAACCAATCCAGTCTTCAATGTAGAGTTTCGTCTGCATAGACAATTACATTTAACTTAGTACTGTGTATAGAAACATGACTAAGAGACTCTTGTTAGATTATGCTTCAAGTTTTAAGGTAAATAGTGGCGATCAGGTTAGACCAATTTACGTCATCAGTGGAGATAATGCAAGAGCTGATATTAGTGTGAAGATGATCTCATTTACCATTTAAACCGTCGTTTTAAAGATTTTAACCCCATCAATAAGGTGGTTGACTAAAAGTTCTGGAACAATGTGATTATTGGACGAGTTAAATGATGAGCAGACCTTCCATAAAAAATAAGGATTCCATAGTGCAGTACAAGTAACTATGATGCAAGAAACAGATTCTGAAACCTATACTAATATACAGTCATAGATAGACTGACAGTCTCAGTAGTTCAGGACTGAAGAGTTCCGATTCCATTCTGCATATACCCATTTTATGCATTACATTTGACTAAGATGTCTTGAGATGATTATTTCAGTTATGGAAAAAAGATTAGAAGACTTACTTCTTGAGGAGGCAAAATTGGATCAAAATCCCCATTAGGATAATATCCAAACCAGGAGGTCTCCTTTGGTATCAAAACTGTATCATTCTGAAACTGAATTCAAGCAACAAAATATCTGATCAGTTAAAGAAAGGTGGCATGCATTTCTGGTTACTACTGGAAATTTGCAGAACATCGGGGAGTCTGTAAGACTTACCATGATAAGCACCAAATTCTGCAAGCTGGTGAATCGTTCCTTATAAGTTGAGTTTCTCTGGTTAGGGAGTTCATTGTTAAGTTTCGGTAGGAATCTGCATCCTTTTAAATATGCAGGTATATCCTGGAGATGGATAATTGGTTTTTCATTTGGTCAGTTCTTGAAAAAGTTCAAAAAATTATTTCTATTATTGCAAATCTTCTGAAGGGAAGAAATGCAAACACGAATTAAAACTACACCATAAGAGGTATAAAATGAAGTGACTGTAATATCGCACAGGGAAATATTACTTATATTTTATATTTGCATAATATAGTGCTTACAGTGGGAATTTTAAGATATCCACTGGGTGCCAATTTGGTCTGCACAGCTTAGATCAAACCGAAGTTAGTGGTGTGCACATGGAGATAGTGTAATGATCATGAAGTAAGGATTTTTAATTGTATTAGGAATGAAGTTAATAGATTTTATGAGATACACATATAGGATATGTGACAACAAATGACTTTACCTGCACATAGTCAGAGTAAATCTCAAGCTTGATTAAGTTGTCTGCTATAATGCACATGATGCCGGACTGCAAAAGTAAACAAAAACATATTCAGAATCATGACATTTAACAGTGCCTATCAATGTTTTACAACGGGTAGTAAGACAAATATATTTAGTTATTTGCCAGGAAATCTGTCATGCCAAAGTACTCAGTCGAATCGCCATGCTAACCATTTGATTCATGGCTGTCATTAACTGTTTTGATCGTAATTTGAAAAGATTATCCCTTTAAACATCTTGAAGCTTCCTAGTCCGCTTACCAGGCGGTGGGTCTTTTTGGCCCATGCTAGGTGCCGTTCACGAAACTGTCCGCAATACTGCGTTCACCACTTTGTTGTTTAAATATTGGAATGCCTCAGTTTTCTAAACCACTCAAGACTCTGAGTCAAAATGAGATTAGAAACCCAGACTTCTGACCCATATTTTCCAGGAACCAACTGGTTCTGTATGAGTAAGCTCCCTCATGTTTTATGTGATGAGTTGACGAATCCCTCTACCCAGAGTTCAGTTTATGTGATGGGCACTAGATTTTCTCATATACATAGTTTGTGACCTAATTTTGGACTTCATGGAAACTTGAGAAACTTTGTGGACTTCAACCATTTCATATTGACACTGCAGTTTCATTCACAACTTTTCATTCTCCCTTTACTTTTCTTAAGTAAGAGAATCCGTTTGTTGGTTACTGTATTTTGTTAATGATCGAAAGGTGAATGAGAACTTACTCCACACAGTGGCACAGAAGCAGTACCAGCATGAGGCCCTGCTAGGGAGATGAAATTCTTAACCTGTACACATATATAAGAATATAATGAGTTTATCTGAAAGCAGCACCGTGCAAGGAAACAATTCAAAGACAGTAAAATGAATAAAACATGCGTTATTTGATTTGGATGCAACTAGTAGCCAAGAAAGCTCCCAGTCACTCAATCCTCATTAGCAAGAAACAGGAAGGATCATAGCGTCCACTTACATATATAAATTATCCTATCTTTGCAACTGAATGCATGAAAATGATTCATCCAATGGTTTTGAATTGGATCTTCCCGACTCTTGGTTTATAGATATTGCTATTATATAGATGTAATTACTCAACCTTTTTTTCTTCCTGATTTATTATAACAAATGGCAACTGATATCAAGTTTCAAACCATAATTTCTCACTAACAAATACAAGTCAATCATGATGTAGTAAATTTATAGATGTATAGATTACCAATACCTAGGTGTGGCCTCACGTCTACGACAAAATTTGAAAGTGGCAAATGAAACAAATATTAAGCAGAGAAGAGTTTAAGACACATATACGAGGAAACTAATTTAGAAATCTTACAGGAGGACCTCCATCACAAGATTCAAGAACACCTCTTCCTATCAAGTTCCCCTGAAACAAACCAAATATATTAAATTTGTCTCTACGCACGCCAATATCTCATACTACAGAAACTTGAATGTATAAAATGTAGTAGGAAAGAATTTAATTAAATTGGCTAACAGCTCAAATACCGAGAATAGCAACTATCTAATTCCAATTAGTTGAGGGTAATGCCGAAACAACGGGATGAAGATGAACAATACCAGTTGTTTTTGTCCCTTATTTGGCAATTAATTTCACAGATATTAAGCTCCTAAACTATTCCCTAATCACCTGATTGATTAATTACCTGTGAAAGCCCAACAATGTTGTAACCATCTTTGAGCTCTTTCATACTCTTCACCTGCATGTCCAAAAATATTATTTCTGAAGAAAGAATGAGTTACACATGAAATGCCTTAACCATCAAAGCAGCATCTGCACCTTTTTGCAAACGATTTCTGTCTGCATACAAAAGAAGATGTAAAAGTTATAGCTAGTTTAGATCAACAGTAATACAATACTCTTGAAACTTAAATGAATATATGCAGGGTCCCACCTGTTCCTGAAGTGTCATAAACCAGGAATCCCATGCTCCATTTCCAACTTCTCTATGGTAGGCAAAGGAAAAATGGAAGATGAATTACACATCCAGTAAGGAAACCAAGAAAATAATTTGGACATACACCCACTTTGTCTTATCAGACGCTACCTTACCAGTCACCGGAATACTTCAGTGTGTTTTTGTTTATTGTTTAGGTACTTCCGTATATGCAGTTTACGAGTAGCTGGTTACATGTTATGTATTAACAATCTGGTAAGAAGCCACGGTCTCAAAATATAACTTCTTTCTTCTTCTTTTTTATCTTACTCTTTATCTTCTTCAATGTTTAAGATACTGACAATGGAATGTGACTTTCCAGTTCTCCACAATTTGCTATGGTACGAACATAAAAAATCTATTTGAGCGGTTTCTTGTTGTCATGATCACTACGCTGATAAAAGTTAACTCTTCTCTTCCTCTGTAAATTTAGTTCCCTTTTTTGTTTTACTTCTGTGAAAATACTTACCACAAAATTGTGTAGATAATATTCACTTGTAATTTACATGATTTTATTTTTTATTTTCTCATAATTTTCACTTGTAAATATTCTAAATTGTGTAGATAATAGATTGAGCAATGCTTTCTAACATGATTTATTCATGGAAATTTTCTTACCAATCTCACATTTATCATGTTAAATAGTTTTTGCAAGGTCGGATTAGGCTCCAGGAATGATCAATAGGCAATAATTGTTGGAATCATGAAAGAATGATCAATAGGCAATAATTGTTGGAATCATGAAAGAATGATCAATAGGCAATAATTGTTGGAATCATGAAAGAATTTAAGTACGAAATATAACAGAAAACTGAAGTTAGGAAACCGTACATGCAATGCCCTTTAGAGCCAGACCAGTTGTTCAAAAGCTGTGTGAACTGTGAAACACCTTTACTGGAGCATTTGTCTGCAATGCCTGTTATGAAATACACCATCTAAACTCAGATTATATAAGTTAACTAAACATTAACCTGCAAGCAGAATGCTATCCCAGATTCTAGAACCTACCGAAGTCGTATGACATTGGCGGAAATATTCCGAAACCAATAACAAACAATGATAGCAGGTAATTAAAAAAGAGATAGACCGAGAGTTAAAAAAAAATCAATTATTTCATAGGCAACTTGATCAATCTAATTCAAAAATAATAGGACTGCACCAAAATAAAAGCAGCTTATGAGAATAAAGCTGCATCGCGTAATTTTTCAACATAGAAACTATTCAAAGCCCTTCTGCACATCTAGAAAAATAACAAGTGTAACTTCTACACATACTTTTAAGGATGCAACATAATATTTATCTTCTTCTTTGTACAGAAAATTGACAGGTTCATGCGCATTGACTTATCTACTCTAGTTTCTACCACAAGTTCCATGATTCAGTGAATGTCCAGGCATGTCAGTTGTAACACAGAGTCAATTTGACGCATTCTAAATCCCGAAATTCAAAACATAAAAGGATTGAATCAACAAAATTTAATCTAAAAACAAAAAAAACAAAAACAAATTGACAATCACTAAAGAAAGTGGATTGAAGAATGGGATAGTTGTTGTTCTTACCGTGCAATACAATGAAAGGGATAGAAGATGAAGAAGGAATTAAGGAGATGAAGAAGACAAATGCTAAGACGATGATAGATAACTGCCGGCCAATCATCATCGTGGATTCTGTTCTGGAACAAAGCTCCTGAATTTGCGAGAATCAAGGGGGTCTTATTTCTTTTTACCTCCAAGAACTTTTGGTGGTGCTGGATTTTTATTTCATTGTTTTTTATAGTCCATCACTTGACTTCATTCAACCATATGAATTTCTAGACAAAACACGCAAAGCAGAGATACCGAATGGATTAGCTGTTGCTTGTTGGTAATCAAACAGGCGCACTTGTTGAGGTGAGTGAGATAAGACCAGTTGGTAGTTGGGAATGTTGGGACTCGTAAATGATTCAAATCATACCCACCGTTATCCTCGTGGGGTGTAATTGGGTCAAATGAGATCCAGTGGTAGCAAACGGAAGTCAAACTACATACAGTTCCTCGAATGGGTCCGGCTACAATGAGCTACAATGAGTTCAGGGCCTTCAGGCCTTATCGAGAGTGTGGAGTCTATGGACCCAACTTTTCTAGGTGACAACCTCGTATCCATAAAGTGTGATTTTTTTTTTTAATTTTTTTTTTTTAAATGCTAGGCATAGGCCCATCCCGCCCCCTGGCAGGGTAGCCACCGGCTTACTCCCCACTGAGCAAACTCGGCCCTCTTAAACCCATGTTAAAGTTAGTATAATTACGTTTGAGCGGAGACTCGAACTGCTGATCTCCTATTTGAGAGTCAGACTCCTGGCCAACTGGGCTAACCCCACTTGGTTACCATAGTGTGATTCCTTTTTCACTAGTAAATCAAAATGAATTGGGAAAATTAGGCTAAGGCCCCACCCATGGGTTACCCATAATATGACGCCCCTAATTACAAGAAGTTTAAATTTAGGCCCCAAATTATTAAAAGACGTACATACCCTTATGTATATTGTCAAGCCCTAATTAAATAAAATTTAAATTTAAGCCCAAAATCATTAAAATATAATAAAATGATGTCCCCACCACCACCCACCGCCCACCACCATCGTCGCCGACAACCACCAACAACCGCCGCCCACCAGCACCACCGTTGCCGCCAACCACCTCTGACCACCACTGCCACCAACCACTTTCGACCACCACCGCCACCATGGCATGTGTATTCAGAAGTTACACATCCATATGGCATGTGTATCCAGAAGTTACACTTGCATATGGAAATTATGCATCAATATGGCATGGTATGCAAGAGTTGTACACTCATATGACGTGTGTATCCAGAAGTTACACTTGCATATGGATGTGTTCTCAACAGTTACACATCCATATGACATGTGTATCCAAAAGTTACACTTACATATATAAATGTACTAGGTAGATACACATCAAAAAGAAAAATACATGTATTGCTTTTATGTTCATTTACAACAATTTCTCTATTTATCAATTATAGTCATCGGTTTTTATTGAAGACAATATACGAGTTAAAAACACTTAATATGTAAAACGAAATCCTAGAAATAAGACGCGATATCCTATAATAGAAACGTTCTCTTCCCTTCTTGCCTTCCTCGATTCCAAAATGTTTGCATATCTACGACAAAATAAACATCCATGGAATTAGGTTGGAAGAACACAAAAAAAAATACAAAATTAAAGAACAATTGCAAGGTGAATAACAAATATCACAGATAACTTATTTTAGCATGTGTAACTGGGAGTTACATATTCATATGTATAGTGTAATATGGAGTTACACATGCATGTACAATGTGTAACTGTTAACTTAAAATAATCAGAAAAATAAGACTACAGAGATAGATGTGTCAATTAAAAACTTTCGGCAACATTCAATTAAAAACTTTCGGCAATGCATTACTAACATTATTATTTCCTGTTGCCAAGTAAATTTTGAAAGAATTACCCAAACTCCTTGTTAAGGTTGTGTGCAACAATAGTTGTAAATTATGATCAATTTTTTATGCCTCTTCCTAATCTTAGAGATCTGCACATTTTCTACAAAAGTTATCAACTAGAAACCGCTCTTTAAGAATTTTCTGAATCCAAATACGACAACTATGCAAAACTCTAAATGAGCCAGCAAATGATATTTTTAGTTAGCAGATATACATTACACATGCATTACAATCTAACAATGAGCCAGCATACCTAAAATTGGTTCAGTCACATCATCTTCCTGACAAACTAAATTTGTTCATTTTATCATGTGTAATTAGAAGTTACACTTACATCTTACTAGTATAACTCTTAGTTATACATGCATATCAACATCATCTCTCAAAGCAGTAGTTCCTACAAGATTACCTACTTCCAAAATTATGCAGTCCATAGACTTCTAACCTATGTAATGAGGTTGTGCGATACATTTTGATCATTTTCAGTGTAAATCAACATACTCAAACAAGAAAAAGCTCTTAAGAAAGTAAGTTAAACTTACCATTACAAATACGATGTCAGAACCATAAAAGTGCCTCCTCTATTGCTTTTTTTACTTTCTTAAGCAGTATTCATACCAAAATCAGGATTACCACCAACACCAAGACCCCTAGTTAGCTCCTGAAAAATTTGCAATCTATTATTTGGAAACATTAGAACACCATGGATTCCAACACCACAACTTCAAGTGAAAATGAACAAGCTGCTCATGTCATACCACATCCATATAAACTTGTATACCTGACATGTGTAATTGTTTGTTGTAAGGTCTGCTAATTTTAACATTACAAAGAATTACAAATAATGATATCAAACTAATGACTCCTATTAGAGACCATGAAATACCACATCCATATAAACTTGTATGTTTGTTGTAAGGTCTGCTAATCTTAGCATTACAATGAATTACAAATAATGATATCAAACTAATGTCCCCTATTAGAGACCATGTAATTGTTTGTTGTAAGATCTGTTCATGTCATACCACATCCATATAAACTTGTATACCTGACATGTGTAACTAAGAATTACAAATGCATCTGGCGTGTGTAACTAGGAATTACACATGTATCTAGCTTGTGTAATTAGAAGTTACACATGCATCTGGCATGTGTAGTTAAGAGTTACACATGGCAACGGACTGCGGATGAGCCGAATTTTTCATTCTATACTATATGAAATATAGGAAATATATGGGTCTGATGTGTAGCTAAAAGTTCTAATAATGATAGCTAGTGTACTCTAATTATAATTTATGCAAGAGTTTACTATTATAATAGCATAATGTTGTTCAATTGATTAACATAATAGGATACCTTGCATGTGAGCTTCTCCATCTTCTCTTTCTCAATGTCCTGAAGCATTGAATTACAATTACATTAGTAAAAGAGAGATAACAGGAAATAAGCAAACAAACCACAAATTGCAGCACGTCATCATTAACTAGTGTATAGTTGATAAATGAATCATGACATTCTAATGATCTTTAAGTGAGAATGATAACTACTTTTTATATGAAATCGTGCAGGTAGATAAACTTATGAAATGAACATATTAATCATGTAAAAAATGAGAATGATTACTACTTTACTCTCATAAACTTAACTCTAAAAATCTATAGATTGAAGTTAATAAGTATATCTTACGAAACATAAACAAATCAACGCTTCTGTAAGATCTAAATGTATCAAGTTGATATGTTTTTTTCTATCCTCAACATGATTTTTATCAATCCAGAAAAATGAAATCAACAAAAATGAGATCCTAAACAAGGTGCAAACAAATAGTTGATCAATTGATCTATTAAAAAAAAGAATAAGACAACTCTTGGAGATACAAATGAAGTGCCTTACCATAAACAAATAATTTAGTCACAACCACTGAGAAACAAACAAAGGATTTTACCTCAAAACCATAACATTGGCAGCTTTTGATCATCTGTAGATTCCATACGAAATTACGCAATAAAATTCAATAAATACCAAATACAAATCGCAAGAAATCAAGAGAATAACCTTGCATATAACTAGCGTAACTAAGAGTTACACATGCATGTGTAACTTGGTTGTGAATCTTCCAAGTGTAACTGGTAGTTACACATGCATTTGCCTATTGTAACTAAGAGTTACACATGTATTCTCCTAATGTAACTAAGAGTTACACATATCAAACCTAAACCTGAAGTATGAGGGAAAAAAGCTCAGTTGCAATACTTCATGTATGATTTCAGGTTCAAGCTTCCATTCAATCAACTGCAAATCATTAACTCAAAAACTGAGTTTCACAATCAAACCATGAACCACATGATGCGAAATGACAGTATGTAGCATTTTTGTAGTAATTTCAAACATAAATGAAAACCAATAGTACTTTGACCTCAGACACACAATCATGATATAAGACGTAACATTTTTTTGTAGCAGTCAAGTATATTCAATTCAAACAACAAGGAAATCATATAGTAATAAGAAAGCGAATTAACCATTTCCAGGTATGTGTTGAGTACTTACCATCCAAGAAGGCGTTTGTGAAGAGTGACTATGTATTATTCAGTTAAAACTTCATCCTTTCTTCTCTCACTATTTTCAACCATCTTCATAATCTCCTCATCCTCATAAACGGATCTCAAAGAGAAATTATGCATAATTTACAAACTCAAATTTGGTTAAAATCCAAATTAAACAAAATCTACATCTGATGTGTCTCAAATAACTAAATGAAATTTTGATTGTAATAAAATCAAACATTCATGAACAAATACAGGTAGATATTAGCTTGAATCAAATCAAAAAATCAAATTAGATGAAATTCGTAACAAATAAATGGGTAATAGAGATGATAATTCGCAGGTTTCGAATCTAAAAACCGATTTTCAATCGAGATTTAAGATGCAGAGATTCATTGATTTCCAATATAGAAACCTAATTATTATTTATTTGAAATTTCTTTTCGAGATTTTTATATTAAAAGTAAGATATAGATTAGATTTTAACATATCTGAACTTTGATCACGATTTCATCGAGAAATTTTAGTTAAAATCATAAAAAAATAAAAATCAGAGTTGATTACAAACCCTAAAAAGATTTTCATAAAAAAAAAATCGATAAATAATAGTTCAAATCGAAGATAATGATAAAAGGATTATAGATCGAAGCAACAATTCTGAAATCGGATCAAAGTCGAAATGAAATCGAATTTATTAGGTAAATCAACTTTCCAAAAATTATTTTTTGTTAAAACATGATGAGAATTCGATAGAACCGAAAATATATATGAGAAACTTACCTTGTTGTTTCAATTTGATGTTGAATCCTCAAGTTTTCTTCGAGTTTCATCAAATTAACCTTCCCTTGTTCATTCTTTCCAGAGCAGAAGAGAAAACAACGAATTAGAAAATGGAACCGAAAATAAAATATGTAACTAGATTTATTACATATATATATACTAAAGGGCATTCTTGGGATTATAAAATTTATCAAACTGAAAACTGTATTATCAGGCTCCGGATTTTGAAGTTTTGGGCCTAGAAATAGCAAAATGTGAAAGAATGGAGTTGATAGTGAGGGATCCATTATATGGGGTTTCTATATGTTGAACCCATATAGTAGGGGGGTTATAGTAGTTTTCACAAATGAATATGTGCACTCAAAAAAATACTTATTTTTTTCTTGAACTTTTTTTTTTAAATAAGAAAGAATAAATTCATTGATAATTTTAGGAAAGGTTTACATTAATTTCATCTCTAATAAGACTTTTCAACCATAATGGGAGATCAGAGTTCCAAAATTCATCAACTCTAAAATTCCTAGCTCTTTTAGCTAAGCTATTAGCAACTTCATTGGACTCCCTGTGCACAAATGTGCATTTCCAAGTTGTAAAACCTCCTAATAAAACCCTGCAATCCTGGATTACATTATTATTTGTCCATTTGACAGAAACTAAATTACCATTGATAGCATTTACTACATTCAAACAGTCACCCTCCAAATACATATTCTGCACTGCTGTAGCTTTTGCCCACTTAATAGCTGCAAGTGCTGCCAAAGTCTCAGCCTGCTCCTCATCATTAGTTATTCCATGGATTGATTGTGCAACCCCACATTGACCTGCATCATTAAAAGTTGTTAGTCCTATTCCCATATACTTAGTCTCTTTCATAAAAGTTGCATCAAAATTAAATTTCTGAAATCCATCAGATGGTAAACTCCATGAAGTTACAGTTTTGTCATGCCTTGAACCATTTCTGACTGCCGAAATTCTCACATAATTTGCATTCCATTCATTAACATCTTTATTAACCTGACTTACCGGATTAGTCACCTGCACTTGAGCATTATTAAAGACCACATTACATATAAGATTCCATATTTGCCATATAGCAAAACTGACAAATTGAATAAATTTTTCCTATGACTCCCTTTGATTACCAGTAGGTTGAAACCAGCTAGTAATCCAATCTTGCAGATTCATGTTTTTAATGTTACCTGCAATATTAAAATCTAAAACAAACCACAATCTTTTAGTGGTCTCACACTCAATAAAGAGATGATTTAGAGTCTCAATATCTCTCTGACAAAAAGGGCATTCACTAGGGATAGAATAAACAAACCTAGACAATTTACTCCTGACAGAGACACAATCATGCATACACTTCCACAGAAAATGCTTTATTTTATATGGTAGGTTAAGTTTCCACAGAGACTTCCAAGGAAAACTACTATTTTCACTTCCATGAATATCCCGCATAATGCATTTATAGGCAGACTTAACACCGAACTGTCCATTATGAGTTGGTTTCCATCTAAGAATATCCTTACCATTAGAGGGTATTCCGATTTGACATATGTCACTAGCAGTATCTCTATCAAAAAGGCAATTAAGAGTATCAACATTACACTTACCAGTTTCCTGCACTATAAGTTGATTAACAGTTTTCATATCTCTAGAAGCAAAATTAGCATTCAGACAAGTATTTCTACTAGGGACCCACTTATCTTTCCAAATTTCAATGGAAGCTCCATTTCCCACCTTCCAACAATGATGTTTCCTAATCAATTCTAGTCCCCTGCATATTCCTTACCAAATCCAAGACACGGAATCATTGCTTATAGCATGCAAAGGATTGGAATAAAAAAAATACTTATGGCACAAAATCTGAACCCATAAAGCATCTGGTTCACTAAGATATTCTCCAAGGCAATTTTTCCAGAAGAGCAGTATTAAGATGCTCAGTTTTTCTAATATCCAGGCCACCTAATTCAATAGGTTTGGAGATATTATCCCAATTTATAAAATAGCCTCCTCTGGCAGAACCTTTCTTATTCCACCAGAATTTCCTCTGAATAGCATCTAATTTATCAGTCATCTTTTTTGGCATAGGGAAAGCAGAAAGATGATGAGAAGCCAGAGTTCCTAAGGTAGACTTAATAAGAACAGTTTTCCCAGGTTGATTCAGATATTTCCCTTGCCAAGTAGATAATCTATTTTCACAGGACTCTCCTAGGTGTTTAAAAGTTTCCATTTTATTCCTTTGGAGTAATAAAGGCACACCTAAGTATTTATCAGCAAGTCCAAGGTTTTTAATTCCAAGGATGGATAAAATTTGAGACTTAGTTCTAGGATCAGTTTTGGGGTTGAAAGCTAGCCCTGACTTATCAAAGTTAATTGCTTGGCCAGAGTACTTACTGAAATTGGCTAACATACTCTCTAAATGCTTAGCTCCTTTGACATTAGCCATAGTAAATACAATACAATCATCAGCAAAGAAAAGATGGCTAACAGAAGGAGCAGAAGTGGTAACCTTGTGTTTTGGGGTAAAAACTGATTCTGTTGTTTTTGGTAAATTTGGGTGTATTGATGAGAAACGAATTCAAACCCTAAACAAATGCACTGCACGGGAGTACTTTAGATTCGAGATATCAATCTGTACAATTCTGGCCTAAACCAAGAAATGGCCGTTCCAGTCTTGCTTAGGTCACAAAATGAAGGAGAAGGGTTGATCTTAGGGAGGGAAGTGAAGAAGGTGTTGAGATCAGAATGGTTAACTCTGAAGGTGTGGCTGTTTTATGACTTGTGTCAGAATATGGAACTGACTTATGGAATGTAAGCTATCAGTTCTTGGTGTTTTTCTGGATACTGTGTTGATAACAAAAACTCATGTTGTTGTTGGTAAAAATAGGTCAAAACCTATTTATATCAGTCATAGTTGCACGCACCCTGATTTCATAGGAAGTGGGAGTAGTTGAGTGATGGAAAAGTGGGGTCGTGTGAAAATGTAGAAAACCACGTCTTACTATGAGGGAAGACGAGTCACTGTCCGCCTTTCCTGAAACTTTCTCATAATAGGCGTGTTGCACCCTGTAAACCGCCAGACCAATACCCTGATGAACATCCCTCAGTTTGTGACATGTTTGATGTCTCGAGTATTTTATAAAAAATATGTAGCAAGTTGCTGAGTGGGTCTTGCCTAATTATTCTGACCAATCACATGCAAGCTAGGTGGCGGGTAGTCATGTGGGACAAGCTAAGTCATGAGACTTTCCGCAAAGAATAGCATGTGACGCCATTAGGTTAAATAACTAAGTTATTTGTGAAGCCGATACTCATAAAATATCGTATGTATTCGATGCATGTAAAGCATCACTTTTAACACAAGCAGCTCAAAACAATCGATGCATGTGAAGCATCGTTATATTAAGCCTGTCTTGGTTGTTCGCGGAACCTAGTGTCTTAAAAAGAGCATGACCGGTCACTTTCAGGAAGTTGCTGGGAACTATTTATGCATGCCAAAGGTAGGCCGGTCGGTCCCAATAGGAGAGTGATGGCTGGTAGCCATTTGAAATCCTATTGGTCGGTCCAAGTTAAATCTAAACCGGTTAAATTGGCTAGCCAAATTGGATGGCTGAGATGATTTGCGGCAGTTATTGGTTGCCGCTAATTTATTTAAGACTCCTATAAGAAGCGTGGCCAGCTATCTTTGGGCGATCGTTTAGGATCCATATGGGAAGGCCACGGCGTGGCCGATTATTCCTTATGGAAGGGAGGTGGCCGGTGATCATGGCCACATGTTGTTGGCTGCCTAAAATAGGAGTTAGGCCGGCCGATTCGACTGGCGAAATTGGGAGGTCGAGATGATTTGTGGCAATTAATGGCTGCCGTTGATTTAATTTAGGTTTTAAAAGCCGTGTGGCCAACCCATTTTGGGCCAACGGTTTTTGATGTTGGCGGCATGCTGTGGATCATTCGACCAGCCAGCACTATAGTTTGGCCGCTAATGAGTGTATCCGCGCCTTGTCCGTTGATCGGAATTGAATCTAGGCCGGTAAATTCGGCTGGCGAAGTTGGACGGACGAGATCGTTTTGCGGCAGTAATGTAATGCCGCTTAATAGAAATTAGGGTTTTGTAAGTCGCGCGGCCAACTAACTTTGAGTAATAGGTTAGTGGCTCTGTTGGCGAGTGTTGATGGTGGATTTTCGACAAAGGTCAAAATCGTAAAATCATGATACTGCATGTTTTTGACCTGGCTTCAGGAACGTATGTGACGATTCATGTTTTACGATCCGTGAACCGTTTCACGATCTCTGATCGAGTTCCTCTCAGTGCCATGATGAATATGTTTCTCGAAAGGCCTCCCACTAGCTGAGCGTTCGATGCTACGCATTTCATCATGACCTCTATGTAGAATAATGGAATTGGGCAGTCCTCCTACATAATTGTTTGTTGAGAGGGATTAACTCCTTCAGGACGTCGGCGACACTCGTTGTTCCCTGACTACATAGAGAGACCGTGTATAGATTCAGGCGGCTCTCCTACATAATTGTTTGTTGAGGGGGCTAAACGCCTTCAGGACACCAACGCTGCACGTTGTTCCCTGACTATACACCTTTCAAAACGAGTATGATGCTTCAACTATCTCATATCTCGATTCTACAATAGATTAATTCTACCGTGACATTCGCCATTGAATTCCTAAAAAATAATCTATTTTATCTTATTACTCCGTTCCATGGCTATCCCCGGCTGATTCCATGGATTAGTAATAGATAACCATCTTATCTCATTTTTCCGTTCCTTGAATTCCCCGGCTGAATTCATGGATTAGTAATAGATACACAATTCATTTATTACTCCGTTTCATGAGTCATTCTCCGCCGAATTTCATGAATTAGTAATAAATATCTAACAATCGGGCATCTGGACTATCACCGAGTAAGCCCCAAGAAAATGGTGAAGTGTACTCAACAATGATGCACGAACGAGCACCCAAATGCACGAATGAGCACCCAAAATATGGACAAACGAGGAAACCTACAAAACATGAGAGAGAAAATAATATTTTAAAAATAAAAAGAAGCGCCTAGGGAGGGCCGGCCGGTCCCCCACTCCTCTTCCTTTATTTTTTCTTATTTATTATTTTCATGATTTCATGAAAACTCCTCCATTTAAGCAACTTTCCTTGTTTGAGCAAAACTCACGGTTTCTCTATATTTTCCTCAAATGATGAAAAATAATAATAATAGGGGAAGGTGTCACGGGACCGGGATACCTAGCCGGCCGGCCATGCCCTAGCCGTGTCCAGTCCCACACCTTGCAATCCCTTGTTTTCACAATTATTATTTCCCTCATCTCATCAAACTCCTCCGTTTGAGCAAAAACCCTGGTTTTTTTCCATATTTTCTCAAATATTGCTCAAACCATGAAAAGGCCAAAAAGTCAAATGGTCACGTGACCGACTAGGCTACCCACGTCAAATATTAAAATATTATTATTTAATATTCTCAAAATTTTGATCAAACGAGCAAAGTCCTACTTGCTCATTCGAGCAAAAATCGAGAATTTCAGTCAAAGATCAAACTCTTCTGAAAATCCAAATATTGCTCAAACACACATCAGAAAATACCAAAACTCTCAGGATTGAGACACGGACATCATGGTGACACTGACATGCTTCCTTGACCGACCAAGGCCGTCCCTAAGGCTCGTAAGGATCCGGTCTCACACATCTTCATGATTTTGACCTAATTTGCTCAATTGCTCATATTGGGTCCAAACTCTTTCCAACCAACTTGGAATTTGCTCAAACGACCATCAGCCGGTCCCATGACCACCAAGGGACGTTTTCATGCCCTCTTGGTCGGTCCCTAGCTTCTCTATAATTGGGTTTTATCACCTAATGCTCATACGAGCATTATTCTAATAAATGATCAACACCAGCGTTTGATCATTCTTTCACCAACCGTTCAACTAAGGAACCTGGTGCACACTCACTCGAGCACTTG
Organism: Papaver atlanticum; assembly: GCA_023531105.1. Classification (NCBI taxonomy): domain Eukaryota; kingdom Viridiplantae; phylum Streptophyta; class Magnoliopsida; order Ranunculales; family Papaveraceae; genus Papaver; species Papaver atlanticum. Next base: position 1,997,234 of record JAJJMB010008334.1, read on the forward strand.
GGCACCACATGGTCAGCCATTATCCCATGTGGCCGTTCCCCCCCCCCTCACTCATGACTTATTTTCAGCAATTCATCAATTGATGAACAATTGATCAAAAATTAGGGTTTCAAAAAAACGCTCCACGAATCATAATTCTGAGCAAGTTCAAACACTAATAATTTTATGTTGATCCAGCAATCAACATCTTAATTAATTACATAATATTCGGTCCAGCTACCAATATTTTAATTGATATTTTATTTGGTCACGCTACCAATAATTCAACAAATGAGCAATATTTGCTCAGTTCGTCAATATTGGTTCAACTATCAATATCCAATAATTCATCACACGAGCGACATTTGCTCAGTTCATCAATATTCATCATGTTGATCAAATTATCAACATTTATTCAAGAATTATACGTCTCGACAGACATGTTCAATCCATGAATCACTGAGCATTCGTCAATCATGCTCAATTCAACAAAACTTAGACTCACCATCTAAAAGTCAACAACTAACCTAATACACGTCTGCCTTGCAGACTCCACGTTTGTGAGACATCAATCACGTCATATGGGGGGATATCAATTAGGGTTTCGGTCTGGCGGCCTACGGCACGTGTGTTCATCCACGACGAGAAATGTGAGTAAGTCGTGCAAACGGTTGAAGGAGTTAGAAAAGTAGTGGGTGCATGATCAGTCAAGTCTCCACACGACATGGAACTGACTTTACCACGATCTCTCTCTTTCCTACTCTTTCACTCAAGAAAACGGCACACTTACTGGGATCAATGTGTTCACTATTCTGACAATATAAATAAGTCTCTGAATCCATGATTGAACAAGATAACAAAAAATCCACGAGATATTGAACAGACAATCCATCGTCTAACCAAGAATCATCGTGTGAGCAACACTCTCTCAATCATTCAAACTTATTTACACAAACTTGCAGAAACCTTCAACACATCCACTGATCATCATTGATCCCACAATTTTCAGCTTCCCTCCTACAGATCAACCCATCTCCTTTTTTTGTGACCGAATTGACTCTGGAACGGCCATTGACTTGGTTTAGGCCGGAGTCCTACAGATTGATCTCTCAAACTTAAAAGCACTCCCGTGCAGTGCATATGTTTGAGGTTAGGCAGTTTGCTCGGTTGAGGAGTCTCATCCGCATGGTCGTCTCTTCACTTTCCCAAAAAACCAGCAAATCGTTTTTCCCCATCAACAGATTGGCGACCACAGTGGGAGATTAATCTCTCGATTGCAATCTTAAATTCTCACAAAATGGTTAATCTTAGGTCAGGTTCAGTCACAAATCCTAACCCAAACAATGCTAGCACTAGCAACAATGGTGGTACTCCAGAAACTACTCATGTTTCCAACAACGGCATTGGCAATACCATTCCTCCGCAAACCAACATTGGAGACAATCCTCTATTCGGCCGGTCTCATGAAGAAATCAGAGAAAATCCACCTACCATGGGTGATCTCATGAAGGTACAAGAAACTCTTGCAAAAAATCAAATTGACATGGCTAACACACAGAAGGAGCTATGCAATTATCTCACAACCCTCACTGACAAGATGGCAGAGAAAGCTCAGGAGAAAGGAAAAGCTAAAGAAACATCTTCGGTTGCTGATCCTGAAGTAACCCCTATCCATATAGTAAATGATGATGAAGCCCACAAGGCTACAGAAAATCTACCAGAGAAGTAGTCTGCAGGTTTCATCACTCGTGAAGATCTGGAACGCTTCATGGAGGCTCGAGGAAAAGACAAGACACCGTCTGTCCATCGTCATCAACCTCCATATCCTGCTGCTACACAAAGGATTACTTTTCCGAAAGGTTATACTTCTACAACGTTCACACTTTACAATGGAACAGGGAATGCTCGAGAACATGTCTCTCGATTCCTTGAGGCATTAGGAGACACACGAACACAACCATGTCGTCCGCCTGAAGGAATTCTCTAAATCTCTGACCGGCCGAGCATACGCCTGGTACAACAACATTGCACCTGGGAGCATCCCTAGTTAGGGAGAAATGGTTAATGCTTTCTACAGGAAATACTTCTTTGTCTCAGAGAAGATCACTCTTCCTGACTTAGGAAGAATGGCTCAGAAAAACACTGAACATCCGAACGAATATGTGAAGAGGTTCAGAATCCAAGCTTTGGATTGTCATGATCCTAATGTTACTGAACAACAATTGGTGGACTGGTGCATCAACGGGATGATACCGGTCTACAGAGCCTTGCTGGAAAATATCCGGTTTCATACTTTCTCAGAACTCCATGAAGTGGCAAAGCGATCTGCAACTACTGCTCTAACCTTACTGGAAAGAACAAAAATTGTCAAAACCAAGAAGCCGCGAGACACTCGAACCAACACCAGGCGCCTAGTCAATAGACAATACAATGTTCAACCTTCCATGAATGTTGCTGAAGGAAGCAAAAGGAAAGCTGATGCACATCAACATAAGAATGCTTCTCCAACGTCTCATCCTACGAAAGCACCAAGGAAGGACAACCAAACTCGAAATGCACAAACACCTACTCAGCGTCAGTAGAATGATCAGGAAGTACCAGATTTTCCTTTCCCTATTGAAGAGGTGATCGAGTTATTGGAAGTCTGGATCCAAGATGGTGCGATCAATTTACCTCCCGTCAGGAGAGAGCCGACAGACGAGGAAGTGAAGAATCCGCGTTACTGTCGCTTTCATAGGTATGTCAGCCATCCGACCAGTGACTGCAGAACTCTGAAATGCATATTCAAGGAAAAGACTGATTCAGGAGAACTGGGGACTGAAGGAGTATACAAGAATCCTCTCCCAATCAGAACTTTTACATTCTCTGAACAGCCAGTCAAAGAAGCAGTTCAATCATTGATCGAGCATGTCTACGAATTACTTTATCTGTCACAAGCTTAAAGAGGAGATATGTTCACGGCTTTAAACCATATAGTGTATGGGAAACGACTACCCATTCCAGAAACGCTCCCTGAACCTCCAGCCACTGACAAAGAGATGTACAACTGGGGACTGCTCACCATAGTACACCTCAAAGGAAATTAATTTAGAAGGGTGCTTATCTACATCGGCACAGCTATTAACACCGTTCCTTTTAAAACTCTTAGAGCTGTAGGCATCACTCGACAAGAAGCCACATATGCTCCTGTCTCAGTCAGAGATCATGAAGGAATACTCAGAGATGCGTATGGTTACATCTTTTTCAATATGAAAGCTGATGCAACCTGGACGGAGACCAAATTTCATATAATCAGGGAAGATCCAGGGTATGATATGATCCTTGGACGAACATGGATTCATGCTGAAAAGGTAACTCCAACGCCTTCAATTGCATATTTCTCTGTTGAAGAAAGCTCCGACTCCGAATAAATAGAGGACGATCCGTCATTCGAACATCTGTGGAAGGCTCAAGCCTTGATGGAACTCACACAAAAGCCTGAAGAGAGCGCACATGAATTCGTCAAAAGATTCTATACTCAGGCAAGTCTTATTCCCCCTCATGCGTCCATATTATCAACTTTCAAACATGCTACCCTGGTCCGGGGACTCAATTTTGCTAATAACCTAGCACTCACCAAACGCTATGAGTGGTTGGTCTCGCCTCAGCAATACTTCACCAAGTGGTTAGATGCAGAACCTCTCAGAATTCAGCATTCCACTAATACGGTCATTGCTAAAATAATGGCCGAGCACAACAGACAATACCTTGAATATTCTTCCTTGCACGAGTGTCCGTATGTGCCACGATATTGGAAAGCTGCAAACATGGAATCCCACTGTACGAAGAATTCCAAACCAGTAGAAAATATTCAGAGCACGAACAATCAAACCTAACAAATTTCATGAAGGGGATTTAGTTCTCAAGGCAGTTAAACGCAGTGATCGTACAAGGAGGAAGTCTAATTGGGAAGGGCCTTTCATGATCATCAAATCCATGGCTGGTGGGTACTACAAGTTGATCAACATGGATGACAAAGCCATTATGCCAGTGATGAAGGAAAATTGGCTCAAAGCCTTTGACGCGTGAGATATTCAGCTGGGGTGTTATTTGTTCAAAGATAGGGACACTCAATGCATGTTAGGATTTTCTTTCACCTGTATTTTCAATTCCTCCAAAATGATTGCAATATTTGCATCCAATATTTGAATTCAGCAATTTATCAAAGTTCTCTTACTTAAAAGAAAAATCTCTATCAAATCCAAAAGAAAACCCTTAATCACTCACTTATTCAAAACCAATCAGAAAATCAAAACCAAAATAAAACCTCACATCTCTCAGAAGTTCAAGGTTCAAGAGATTATGGAAAACAAAACTAAAGGAAGCCAGCAAAGTAAGATTTCTGCTTATCTTCATTCTCCAAGACTTGCAAGACCGCTTTCTCCAACTCCAGCTTTTCAGTCAATTCAGCAATCTTAGCCATTTTCTCCATCATAGCGTCACTGGTGAAGGGTATATTGTTCTCTACTGCATCCGTGATGATGTTGATCCTCTGACGAAGCCACTTCAAGTTAAAACCAAGTTCTTCAGATTTCTTCAAGTTATACTCCCAATCAAAGAGTACATCTTGAGTAACAGTACTTCTATCCCTGGTTCGTATATCATCTATGACACCCAAGATAGTTCCTACTTGCATTGTCAAGAAGTAACTGCATTTTGGATCCTTGGCGACAACAATGTGACCATACATTTTCCACAATTTCTCATACATATCAGCATACCCTATGGGAACGCTAAATCCACCAACTAATGTGTGATATGGGAGTGACTCACCAAATGGAGGCTCACAAATAATCCCTGCATTAGGGTATTCATGCACTATTATGCGGTTCTCAATTATTGGAGCAACTTCAGCAATTGTGGGAGCAATTTCTTCTATCGATGGAGCAGTTTCTTCCATTCTGGGACCGGTTTTTTCTGTCTCTGAAGTGATGATGATTTGAGCTTCATTCTCCTCGACAACTTCAGTAGCAATATTTTCATGGCATTGAGGTGCAGAGATGGTAACATCATTAACTCGATTCACCATATGGTTTTAATCATCATTCACTCCGTTATTCTCAACTTCGGCATTTGGTACCTAATACGAAGATTACATGAGGTTAGAGCAATTCAAGCATGGAAACCAAAGGCAATCATAAAATCCAGCATGTAAGTGAACTAACACTATCTAATTTCTTTACTATACATCCAAGACATGATCAAATAGTGTGGAAGTCATAAAACACGTTTTTCAACAAGCTCGTCTGAAGAGATTTTATACTTACCTGTATAAGATGATGAACTGGGAGCAATTGGTAAGGAATCTAAGGTTTAGTCATATACCATTCTCTTCGTATGGATGTTTTCTACAATATATCAAAATTTAATGACAATTGGATAAATGAGCAAAGAGTTGTGGCCAAAACATTGGACTACTTGTCAGCTGAAAATTTTCTGAAGATCTCCTGGAAGTTTATTGTTTCGCTGATTTCGACCCCTAAACGTGCTCAAAACTCTAAAATATTCCTAGAAAGAGCTTGGAAATCTCCTGGGAATAAGAATGCATGGGTAGATTGCGAAAATCCGACATCGGATGAAGATTTTATGGCGTTTTTGCTATGACTGAGTTCTGAATTTTCTAGTGACGTATTTCACTAAGAAAAATCATTCATTCGTGTGGATTCTCGTTCAGTCATTCATAAACCAGCAATATTATACTTCTATGAAGAAAAAATGAGATGGATACTTACCTGAGGGGTTTCCAAACTGTTCGAAGGATTAGTATGGCCTGCATCAACATCGATAGTACCATTGCCCTCATTCGGTCCTGATTCTTGAGGATTCCCTTTCTCACCACCATTCGAAGACGAATAAACAACACGGCCATGTTGGTCTTCCACAACAATGTTCTCCTGGATATGTAGCGGCAATTATTATTATTTATTTCAAGAAGTATCATGATTGATTATACGAAGGAGTACTTACATCAACTTCATCTTCATCGCTGGACTCATGAGTTGTTAGCTGAGCAAGACGAAGACCGTCAATACTTGATGGAGAGAAATTCTGGAGTAGCAACAAACATTGGTTTCATGATCCTAATTATGCGGACAAGGAAAAAGTCACGAAGGAATATTAACAGCTCACCAAAGATACGACTGGGGACTTCACATTATTCGGTATCATCCTGTAGTTCCTCTTACTTCTGCCTTCTCCACTCTGGGGACTTTCTTGCACTTCTGAGAAGTCTACATGGATTCGAGATCTTACAGCACGGCCATCCTACCGCAAAGTAAATAAAGTAATTAAGGTGCGATTATCATGCTTTTACCAAAATCATAAGGAAAGTACTTACCTGTGAACATTCTGGAGGCGTTTTCCTTTTATCACTGCTGGAAAGATATCTCAACCTTGGTCGATCAGAAATCATGTCAGGAGAAGGAAACTCTCGTACCAAAGACTTAACATGCATCGCAAACTTATGCAAGCGCTCAAGTTGTTGACGCCAGAAGTCTACATAACCCGGAGTTACGTAGGTAGCTCGGTCAAAGCACGGAAACAAGTAATCATTTCCTCCACATGCGTGCAATCTAAATGAGCCTTCAGATGTTCAACCGATGGCTTATTCATTCGATGACCTAGAGCACACTGGTATAGACCCATTTGTCGAGCTGCTCTGTCGATGTTATATTCTTCCACCTAGAATTTTCCATGCATTACTGACACCAAGTAACCAGGGGTGCAACTCAATATAAAAGATTTATCTCCATCACTCAGACCGGCGCCAGATTTCAACGTGGCATTTTCTTCAGTAATATTGAAAGTGATCAATTGTGAGAAGAGAGGAGGAACTGACACCCAGGGGCGAAAATTGAACTCAGACTCGGTGTCTAAAATACTAGTGAGGCGTGTCTTGTGTCGTGGCTGCTTTGTAGACCAACGTATAATCCTGGCATTATCTTTCTCGAGGAAAGCATGACGAGTGTCAACATTGGGTCCTTGGAAGACTCTACGAGGAATCGAAGCATAATTCTCAAGGTGCTCCCACATCAAAGCTTGGAGGAACATGGTATTAGCATATGTTTCAATCTTCATGAAGCCATTGGAGACGCTGGAGTCTATGACTAAGGAGTCTAAATTGGAAAACAGTGAACCCAAAAACAGACTACCGATAGGAAGTTTATCACCTTTAGCCATCTTTATGGCAAAAGGAATCACAAACGGCTTCAACAAATGTCCACTATCTTCAAGAATGTCTCTGGAGAGCCACAAGCATAATAAAGCAGCAATGGTTAAGGGACCATCAACAGGTTTTTCAGGAACTCCATCTCTCGGCCACCAGTGCTTCAACCATTGAGCGTAGAAGTTTTTGGGCGACTTGTTGAAATCATGCATTGTAGTTTCCAATACGTCAGACATTACCGTCTCCTCTGCTGAGAGTTCTCCAGGAAAGTTACCAGTAACTGGGAGATGTAATAAAGCGACTACATCTTCCAAAGTGATGGTGAATTCTCCCCATCTGCATATGAAGGTATGAGTAGGAATGCACCAACGAGCAAGCAAAGCCACCATACCTGGTATATCGTGATGAATTATTAAATCCCCAGCTGCTTGAATAGCTCGTGTCACCTGTGCACGATCCAGCATGGTCCTTACGCGACTATGACCCAACATATGTCTTGCCCATCCAGAGAAATGTGTCAGAGGCTTTCGGGAAATCTTGAGTTCCACATGTGAACCCAAGTAGTGTTTTCCATGCAAACAGAACCGAGTTATTGCTTGAGGAGACACCAACTTGTTCTGAGTAGTACTCTTGGGATTTATGAGCAGCCGAAACGAGGAACCTGAGGGACGCTTTTTGGGTTTATACTGAAACACAAAGAATTCATCATCAATATTTGGGATGTTCTTGGTTTTAGAAGTTTATTTTTCCCTAGAAGTCCCGGAATCATCATTTCTGGAATAGTCATCATCTCTGGTGAAAAACTCTGTAGAAACGTCCTCTCTGGAAGTTTCCTCTCTAGAAACATCGTCTTCAGAAGCACTACCATGGGAATCAGTCATCTTTGGAAAGTTGCTGCGACATCCATACAACAAATTTCATCAACGCAATGGAATTAAAGCACAACAGAATAATTAAGATGCTCACATCAGCGTCTACAAAAATGGTAATCCTCAACTCTTACCTATTTACGGTTTCACGAACTTAGTGATAATAACGTAAAACTTCAAGAAATCTTGCTCGCTCCTTCAAACCTGCAGAGACGAGCAACACCCATCATTTAAAAGTCGACACCTGACTTTTCACGAAATTATGAATAATTCACATAACCCTTCATGTGAACATTCACTGATTTTCTACCGTGTGTACATACACTATGAAATCACAAATTCATGGAAACATTGTTTGCTTTCAACAACTACTCAAAAATCAAAATTTGATTTCTTTAACAAAGTTCTTTTTTAAAACTCACGCACACACAAAAAAAAAAAATTACGTGAGTTATTATTAAAAAAAAAAATCTTGTTTTGCTCAAACGAGCGTTTGTCTATGAAATAAGGGTCTTTTTATTTTCGTAAAGGTCCACATATTTGAAATAAAATTTTGAAAGTTCACAAACAAAATTTTATCATAAAGTACAGGTCTATTTCAAAAATATCTTAGGAATTATTGTTTATTATTTGACTACGAACGAACGTACATTTCCTAAAGGTATTTGTGTGAAAGTCCATGCTTTGAAAATAAATTTTGATTTTCATAAAACCTCATAAACAAAATTTTCTCTACTGCAACTAGACCATGTCTATTTAAAAATATATACATCTCTTTCATGTTAGGGATTATTGTTCCTTTCCAAACCGACGGACGGACGAACGTTTGTTAAAAACAATTTTTCACGAAACCTACATCTTCATGCATACATATGAAATTTTGTATTATGAAAAACTCATGAAAAACACAGGATTTTTTTTTTCGGACTTACCTGATCGGCGCAGGCCGGAACTTGGCCGGACGGTGGTCGGTGACGGTCGGCGGTGGCTGAATTCCGGTGAAGAAAATTTTCCTCCTCTGCTCGAGCATGAGTAAATCAAAGGGAGGGTGGTCGGTTAGCTTAGAGAAAATAATTTTTTTTAGGGTCTCTTCCCTTTTATATTAAATTTATTTCCAAAACCTAATAAAACATGGATTTCCTTTTTTGGGCTCGGGCCCATAAATATTAAATCGACCAAAACCGGAAGTCCGACCGACCAAATCAGCAGTGCTTCATCTCTCCATGCTCACGAGGTGACACTCTATCATACCGTCAGGGTCCTTACCTAAGCATTTGCTCGTACATGACACCATTGGAGCAAATCGAGGATTCTGAAAATACCTTTGTATGACTGAGTTTAACTGCTTATCTCGTCAACTAGAAAATAATCATCTAATGCTTACTACGGAACATGACTGTCCCTCACTAAGAAGGGAACTTAATGTTGATGGTGGATTTTCGACAAAGGTCAAAATTGTAAAATCATGATACTGCATGTTTCTGACCCGGCTTCAGGAACGCATGTGACGATTCATGTTTTATGATCCGTGAACCGTTTCATGATCTCTGATCGAGTTCCTCTCAGACCCATGATGAATATGTTTCTCGAAAGGCGTCCCACTAGCTGAGCGTTCGATGCTACGCGTTTCATCGTGACCTCTATGTAGAATAATGGAATTGGGCAGTCCTCCTACATAATTGTTTGTTGAGAGGGCTTAACGCCTTCAGGACGTCGGCGACACTCGTTGTTCCCTGACTACATAGAGAGACCGTGTATAGATTCAGGCGGCTCTCCTACATAATTGTTTGTTGAGGGGGCTAAACGCCTTCAGGACACCAACGCTGCACGTCGTTCCCTGACTATACACCTTTCAGAACGAGTATGATGCTTCAACTATCTCATATCTCGATTCTACAATAGATTAATTCTACCGTGACATTCGCCACTGAATTCCTAAAAAATAATCTATTTTATCTTATTACTCCGTTCCATGGCTATCCCCGGCTGATTCCATGGATTAGTAATAGATAACCATCTTATCTAAGTTTTCCGTTCCTTGAATTCCCCGGCTGAATTCATGGATTAGTAATAGATACACAATACATTTATTACTCCGTTTCATGAGTCATTCTCCGCCGAATTTCATGAATTAGTAATAAATATCCAACAATCGGGCATCTGGGCTATCACCGAGTAAGCCCCAAGAAAATGGTGAAGTGTACTCAACAATGATGCACGAACGAGCACCCAAATGCACGAATGAGCACCCAAAATATGGACAAACGAGGAAACCTACAAAACATGAGAGAGAAAATAATATTTTAAAAATACAAAGAAGCGCCTAGGGAGGGCCGGCCGGTCCCCTACTCCTCTTCCTTTATTTTTTCTTATTTATTATTTTCATGATTTCATGAAAACTCCTCCATTTAAGCAACTTTCCTTGTTTGAGCAAAACTCACGGTTTCTCCATATTTTCCTCAAATGATGAAAAATAATAATAATAGGGGAAGGTGTCACGGGACCGGGCTACCTAGCCGGCCGGCCATGCCCTAGCCGTGTCCAGTCCCACACCTTGCAATCCCTTGTTTTCACAATTATTATTTCCCTCATCTCATCAAACTCCCCCGTTTGAGCAAAAACCCTGGTTTTTTCCATATTTTCTCAAATATTGCTCAAACCATGAAAAGGCCAAAAAGTCAAATGGTCACGTGACCGACTAGGCTACTCACGTCAAATATTAAAATATTATTATTTTAATATTCTCAAAATTTTGATCAAACGAGCAAAGTCCTACTTGCTCATTCGAGCAAAAATCGAGAATTTCAGTCAAAGATCAAACTCTTCTGAAAATCCAAATATTGCTCAAACACACATCAGAAAATACCAAAACTCTCAGGATTGAGACACGGACATCATGGTGACACTGACATGCTTCCTTGACCGACCAAGGCCGTCCCTAAGGCTCGTAAGGATCCGGTCTCACACATCTTCATGATTTTGACCTAATTTGCTCAATTGCTCATATTGGGTCCAAACTCTTTCCAACCAACTTGGAATTTGCTCAAACGACCATCAGCCGGTCCCATGACCACCAAGGGACGTTTTCATGCCCTCTTGGTCGGTCCCTAGCTTCTCTATAATTGGGTTTTATCACCTAATGCTCATACGAGCATTATTCTAATAAATGATCAACACCAGCGTTTGATCATTCTTTCACCAACCGTTCAACTAAGGAACCTGGTGCACACTCACTCGAGCACTTGGGCACCACATGGTCAGCCATTATCCCATGTGGCCGTTCCCCCCCCCCCTCACTCATGACTTATTTTCAGCAATTCATCAATTGATGAACAATTGATCAAAAATTAGGGTTTCAAAAAAACGCTCCACGAATCATAATTCTGAGCAAGTTCAAACACTAATAATTTTATGTTGATCCAGCAATCAACATCTTAATTAATTACATAATATTCGGTCCAGCTACCAATATTTTAATTGATATTTTATTTGGTCACGCTACCAATAATTCAACAAATGAGCAATATTTGCTCAGTTCGTCAATATTGGTTCAACTATCAATATCCAATAATTCATCACACGAGCGACATTTGCTCAGTTCATCAATATTCATCATGTTGATCCAATTATCAACATTTATTCAAGAATTATACGTCTCGACAGACATGTTCAATCCATGAATCACTGAGCATTCGTCAATCATGCTCAATTCAACAAAACTTAGACTCACCGTCTAAAAGTCAACAACTAACCTAATACACGTATGCCTTGCAGACTCCACGTTCGTGAGACATCAATCACGTCATATGGGGGGATATCAATTAGGGTTTCGGTCTGGCGGCCTACGGCACGTGTGTTCATCCACGACGAGAAATGTGAGTAAGTCGTGCAAACGGTTGAAGGAGTTAGAAAAGTAGTGGGTGCACGATCAGTCAAGTCTCCACACGACATGGAACTGACTTTACCACGATCTCTCTCTTTCCCACTCTTTCACTCAAGAAAACGGCACACTTACTGGGATCAATGTGTTCACTATTCTGACAATATAAATAAGTCTCTTAATCCATGATTGAACAAGATAACAAAAAATCCACGAGATATTGAACAGACAATCCATCGTCTAACCAAGAATCATCGTGTGAGCAACACTCTCTCAATCATTCAAACTTATTTACACAAACTTGCAGAAACCTTCAACACATCCACTGATCATCATTGATCCCACAATTCTCAGCTTCCCTCCTACAGATCAACCGATCTCCTTTTTTGTGACCGAATTGACCTTGGAACGGCCATTGATTTGGTTTAGGCCGTAGTCCTACAGATTGATCTCTCAAACTTAAAAGCACTCCCATGCAGTGCATATGTTTGAGGTTAGGCAGTTTGCTCGGTTGAGGAGTCTCGTCCGCACGGTCGTCTCTTTACTTTCCCAAAAAACCAGCAAATCGTTTTTCCCTATCAACAACGAGTTGAAAGGATTCCGATTTGCCGAGGCATTAGTGGGCCCGCCGGTGTGTATGGTGGTGCTTGTCCGACCAAGTTAAGAAGTGGCTAGACTTTATAAATCGAATGGCCAAAACGTGCGGCCGTGATCGTTTTAAAACTGACATGGGTAGCCTATATTAAATTCCTTAAGGAATTAGGTGTGTCAACCAGCCAACTTTTAACTTTATTTAAAGTGTGTGTGGCGCATTTAAAGCGATCTGATTGGTCGATGGGAAAGGGGGCCGAAAAACAGCAGCATGGAGCGTGGCCAGCCGGCCACTGATGTTAATTTTAAGTTGTTGTAAAAAGTGATAAGTAGAGTTCGTTCAACTCGGGCTTGTGAAGGATTTTCGAAAATTAAATAAAGTTGTTTTAACAATAATAAGAAAACACCGAGACTCTGGATTCAACCATTAACCAATTAAGTGATATAATCTAATCAATATTCATGCAATTTTTTCTTTTAAAGTGATTCTAATATTTTGCCTTTAATAGATTTTTGAAGTAATAATTGTAAGCACGAAGCATGAAACATCAAAAGTATTAAAACCAAGCATGTCCCATCAAAACACTTCACAACTACTCAATAAAAACCAATTTTTCTTTTAAGTTCTATGCAAATAATCATGTAAAATAATTGCAATAAATAATTAAAATAGAACTATACCACTTTTCATGGAACAATGGCTTCCTCCGTCGCCTCGGCTAAAGGGTTTAGCTCCTCATATTAATCACTTGCTCAAAATACATGTTTATAGCTCAAAAACTGATTACAAGGGAGAAAAGAGTATATTGTAGTTGCTGAAAGTCTAAAACAGAAGACTGAATCGTTGCTGAAATGCTTCGGTGACTGCAGGAATGAGCGACCGTATATCGTTGTCACTGAAAATAAGTCTGCCTCTGTGACTGACTCTGTGGGTCTTATGTTCTTCATCTTCTTCTCCGGCAACAGCAGCAGCAGCAGAACTCGGTTTCCTGCAAGTTGATTTTTTTGGCTCTGTGGTGTTCTAAACTTCCCCTAAAATCTTCCTTTTCTTCCTAGGATTCGTACAAACCCTTTTATACATAATAGAGTAAGGAAAATTTGAGAATATCTTTGATTTTTTCCTCCCCAACAAGTCACGATAATTTCTTTTTTCTCATCAGCTGCACGTCTCCTCAGTCAATCCAAGCTGTCCAAACTCTTCCTGTGATAGAATCAAATCTCTAAGAAGAGTTTCCTTCCTCTTCTTCACGTAAGTTTCCATAAATATACCAAGAAACTTGCCCAAAATAAACCGTGATATTTTTAACCTTTTTTCACCTCTAATTCGAGTTCTAGCCACTTTGGATCCATTCCAACACCCTTACCTTGCCTGTTAGGTCCATAGGAGCAAACCCAATCAAATTCAGCCCTTTAATCTCCATAAAAATCGATCAACAATCCAACCCTAAATCCGTCTGTGAAAGAAATTTTTTCCCGCCAGTTTCTGTTTTTGAAAATGTGAAGAAATGTGACCTCCCCCTATCCAGTCCCGGTCTGTGCTTAGCAGCTGCTTTGAAATGGGTTACCCCTTATCCAAAATGAGAGTCCGAATAGAAAATGTCCTCCCAGGTACCTTTAACAACTTTTCGAGCCAATTTTGCCGCAAAAGCCTATTCCTCAAAAAACACCTACAAAGGGATAAAATACCAAAATTAGTACAGAAATGGGTACTAACAGTATACACAAAAGAGATGAAAATAGACACATAAATGCGTCTATCAGCCACAGATGGCGCCTGCTGAAGCAAATCGGTCAGCCAAGTAGCGCGGCCACGCCTCCTTTTGCTGCTGCTCTTACTTGCCGCAGTTCCTCTTTATTTCTTGTTTTCATATTTTTGGTAGGATTTTGCTCCTACTAGCTCCATGATGGATCAATTACCTAGTTTGCCTAGGTTTAGCTTCGACAAATAGGGTTCGAAATATCGCGCAGGGCGCAAAAAACCTAATTCTGTAAATTAATAAAATTAGGTTAGAAAGATTAAATTTTGTGAGCTGACACAAAATCAATCAATTTCAGATGAATTTTGTGTGTTCATACAAAATCACTAATTATGTTTCAGAGAGCAGCATAACTTTGCGTGCCTCTAATTCAGTATTTCCATGCATATCTTAATCCTGACACTTCGGGAAATTCATGCTACTCAGTTGCGAGCAAACATTAATTGTCATGTCAACATCAAGAGTTCGGCTGGGGAACATAGCATAGAATGAATACTCGGCAGGCTCCGGCATTAGTGAGTAATGCAACTAGGAGCTGAAATACTCATTTGGCTCTATACTAGTGAGCAATTCATCTAGGAGCTTGAGTTTCAGTATAATATGAAGAGAGACATAGGCACTCATCAGATTCTGATATATTCTTCAAATTCCTTGCGGAATATAGACATATCAAGGTCTACTACTTCTGATGCCAGGTCAGGTAGACAGACTTTTACAGTTTTCTCCCTATACTAAAAACCACCATCAACACCTTGATACCTTGAATATTATTTTTACATTCTGCATCAATAAGCATTTTAGATAAGACATCCATACAAATAATGAACAGATAAGGAGACAAGGGGTATCCCTGCCTAAGACCCTTTGTAGGATAGTAAACCTCACTCGGAGCTCCATTTAAAAGGATTAAGTAGACACAGTAGTAATGCATTGCTCAATTAAGTTACACCAATGATCATAAAAGACAATTTTCTTTAAAATGTCAATTATGAATTGCCTATCAAAAGCCTTGGACATATCCAATTTGATTGCCATAAGACCAGACTTAGTTTTGTTTTTCCTCATAGTGTCCACAATTTCATGAGCAATAACAATATTACCAGTTATCTGCCTAGAAGAAAGGAAAGCTTCTTTATATGGTGAGATAAACTTGTCCATAACAGTTTTAAGCCTACTAGCAAGAAGCTTAGATATAATTTTGTAACTCACATTACTTAAACTTATAGGCCTAAAATCAGATGGTGTTCTAGGGGCACTGTTCTTAGGAATTAAAGACACAAAATTATGGTTCATTTGATGGAGCATATGGCCAGAGTGAAAAAAACTCTTAACCATGTCAATAGTGTCAGCACCAACTGTCTCCCACATCTATTGGTAAAACCCATGAGGGTACCTATCAGGGCCAGGACTAGTCCATGGCTGCATTTGCCAAATAATAACCTTAATTTCCTCATCAGTAGGGGGCCTAATAAGAAAATCATTTTCTTCAGAAGTAATACAAGGAGTAAGAACATCCAAAAAACTCTTATCTCTAGGAGGATTAGTAGTTATACTTATTTTACTGAAATGCTCCCTAAGTTCAGTAGCTATCATGTTTTTTTCAGTTAGCTCATAGGCATATTCTTGCCTCTCCAGTTGATTTCAAAATTTGCAAAACTCCATTGCGCTCAATTGCAAGAGGACTTGACTTTAAGTTGTTTGGTGTCTGGTCTGCTGAGTCGCAATTAAAATGTTCTTTAAACTCCCGAGCATTGACTGGCACGAAATTGTATTTATTCTTACTCTTTAGCTCATAGGCCTATTCTTGCCTTTCTGATTGCGATTATGATATGCTTGGAAGGTTTGTATGGGCAAAATCTTCCGGATCTGTTGAGTGAAGTAGACGAGCTGAGAGGCGTTCCGTTGCCGACGTGCTGCTATCAAGTCTTCAAGGAATTCGTTTCAAGCGACATCCTTTGAATCATCTTCTGAATCTTGGATTGTTGTATGGAATGGGATGCGATGAGCAGTCCCCAGTTACACTTCTGTTTGGTTACTAGAGATGTACTTTTTGAGCGGAATACAATGCATTCTTGTAAGGAGTTGTAGATGCGTGCTAGATCCGATGGTGTGGCCGGATATGTGAAAATATCTCTGCGGCGTACTTTTGGAGTCTTTGATGCACGTGTACGGCTTCATGTTGAGAAATTCCTATAGCTCGTAAAGCTTTGATAGTGGTGATACTGATATCAGAAATAACCTAGTTGAGGGACGTGAAGGCATCATGTACCGGCAGTCCCCAGGTGTAATTATCCTGAGCCTATTTTCTCCCTAAAGATGTACTTCCATTGCATTTGCTGGTAAAATGGTTGACGAACTGACGAAGGCGGCAATCTTTTGGATTCGTCACTTGTTGATAAATGGGCGGGAGTCGCACTTGATAGATCTGTATTGTATCCAAACTTTTGGCATCCCATGCACCCCTTTCATAGGAAATTGGAAATCTAGAAACACTGAATCTGACTTTGTAGGCGATATGGTTGTTGATGCGCAGCTTCGCGGAGGACTTGGGTAGGCGGCACTGAGTTCTGAGTAGGTGATGTGGCAGGCATGATGCGGTTGGTATGTGTGGCTTGCTGAGGCACGACTTTCCTCTTTGATTCTTCATTGACAACAACACTTATGGATGGCTGAGCAAAATACTGCTTGTTGGTCAGGCGCCTTCCAGATAGGGGGGTGATGATATCCTCACGCTGCATATTCGAAGAGTGGTGACCCTGTCATGATTTCTTGGTTGACCGTCTCTTCTGAGCTGAAGAGGTCCTTGACAGTGAAGGGATTCCGTGTTGAGCCTCAGTCCCCAAGTTTGGTTTACGTGATTCTATCTTGTATGGTCGGTGGGTCGACCATGATAAAGGTATCACCATCTTGCATCCGTACTGGTGACTCTATTACTTCCTCCGTGGGAAACTAAAATATGCATAAGTTCGGATTACCTCTGTTCGTAGTGGTCGTTGCTATGGCGAAGCTCTGGCTGGTATCAACAAATGAGCAACAACGGTTCTTGGCAGCAGCTGTGATCAGAAGAGACTATATTTTTGTGAAAACAAAACAGGTTGGCTGGAGCTTGGATGTCTACGGTCACGATCCTTGACAGGGATGAGTGGTGGCTACGGACCCGGACCCGGCAGGGAGAGGCATGTGACTACGAGTGCGGACCTGGTAGAGAGAGGCGTGGTAACTGCTATCACGAACTTGGCAAGGAGAGGCGTGGTGACGGTGGCCATGAGCTTTGGTAACCACGAACACGAATCTTGGATGAGCAGGAGAGGCATAAGTAATGGTAGCTACGTCCACGAGCTTTAGGAGAGCATAGGCGGTGATGCTAGCCACGGCCACGAACATTAAAAAGCTTTGATCGTCCGTTATGTCCCAAAGGATGAGTTTCTTCCTTTCATATAACTCACATATGTGAGTTTATTTCTCCTTCTATCCTTTCCCCTCCTTTATTCTCGGTGAAGCAGCTCCCCCTGATTCTTTGCATGCGGAAGCTCGTCTATTGTTACTTGCTTGATATAACACGGTTGAGGGCTGCAAATATGTCTTGATTCTGCATCTTGGATAAATACAGAATCTCATATAAATGTTCCATCATGGACTGTACGGTTTTGTGGACGGAGTCTCCAGCTCCTGACGGGAAGAGGATCTCTGTGAACTCCTTAAGTGCCTAACTGAAGTTTTCCTACATCCACCTTCCCCTTGAAAATGCTCTTCAATTTGTTGTAGTCACTGGTTGGGTGATTGACGAACCTATGGTAATGGCAATATTTGGGATTTGTCGTTTCTTCCTCGGTTGGTAGACGTTTGAGATGAGGTAACTTGATGGCGCCGTCTTGAATCCATGTTTCTAGGGGTTCGATTACCCTTTCGATTGGAAAAGGGAAGGTTAGAGAAGCCTCTCCAGTTTCTTGTTGCTGTGTAGGCGTCTTAGTCGCAGCTTTCCGGGTTTGAGCCGTCTGCTGCGCTGGTGCCACACGTTTGGGGTTGTTATTCTGCAGCTGGAGCTTTTCTCTTTTCTCCTTCACTCACCACACTTACAGAGGGTTGAGCGTTGTATTGTTTGTTGATGAGACGTCTGTTCCCTCGAGTCTCATGTGCATCTTCATTCCTAGCGTGCCTGGTTCTTTCCAGCAAGGCTGGTGCTGTTATAGCTGACCGCTTAGCAGCTTCATGAAGTTAAGAGAATGTCTGGAAGCGCAGGTTCTCCAGTAAAGCGCGATAGGCGAGTACCATGTCATTAATGCACAACTCCACCAATTGATGTTCAGTCACATTTGGATCATAACAATCTAGCACCTGAATTCTGAATCTCTTGACATAATCATTCGGATGTTCATTCTTTCGCTCCTTCTGAGTTGTGTCCATGTCCGTCTGAGTTTTGGCAAGAACTTCCTGTCTCTCCATTAAATCGATAATGGTAATGGGAGGTCGGTTTCCTATGGCTCCTCCAGTCTCTTGTCCCGACGAAGAAGTGGTAGTAGCCCTGGTGATGATTGGAGGCGTCATGCTCGAGGAAATATTAGGGGTAGCGGCGGCTCTGACTCTAGTAATAGGAGGCGTCACGCCAGAGAGGATGCTTCCGGTGCTGCCGGTGTTGGTGCTAGAGGATGTAACGCCATGGGATGTGTTGACTGCGCTTGCGGACGGTACATTGGTGTTGGCCATTCCCTTTTGCTCTCGTCCAATACAGCCACATACTCTGTCTGCATCGTCGTTGGCGGAGGCACAGACCTTAGACAAAGATTCAACATTTTTTGTGTCATCTCTTAAATTGGTGGCGTTCTCCGAGAAAATGTTTGCTGGATCTTGCCACAGCCGGTTTGCCATATTCTTTAAGAGACAAAACATCTTATTTTGCAATTTGACAATATAAACTTGATTTGCGACAACACCTTCTAATATTTTTGCCATACCTTCCATGGTGATTGGATTTCGAGCATTTGGCGGCTTTGGCAGTGTTTGGGATGGCCGAGGTACATCATGAAGCGAAAAGTTGGGATTGGTGATTGAAGTGAATTCTTGTTAATGATTGAATTTATACCTAAGATCCAACATCTTGAGTTTGGGAAGATTGGAATGAAAAATTGAGAAATTGGCTTCGCAACCGAGAGATTAATCTCCCACTGTGGTCGCCAGTTGTTTTGGGGTAAAAACTGATTCTGTTGGTTTTGGTAAATTTGTGTGTATTGATGAGAAACGAATTCAAACCCTAAATAAATGCACTGCACGGGAGTACTTTAGATTCGAGAGATCAATCTGTACAATTCTGGCCTAAACCAAGAAATGGCCATTCCAGTCTTGCTTCGGTCACAAAATGAAGGAGAAGGGTTGATCTTAGGGAGGGAAGCGAAGAAGTTGTTGAGATCAGAATGGTTAACTCTGAAGGTGCAGCTATTTTATAACTTATATCATAATATGGAACTGGCTTACGGAATGTAAGCTATCAGTTCTTGGTGTTTTTATGGATACTGTGTTGATAACCAAAACTCCTGTTGTTGTTGGTAAAAATAGGTCGAAACCTATTTATATCAGTCATAGTTGCACGCACCCTGATCTCATAGGAAGTGGGAGTAGTTGAGTGATGGAGAAGTGGGGTCGTGTGAAAATGTAGAAAACCACGTCTTACTATGAGGGAAGACGAGTCAGTTTACACCCACTTCTTTGCTGCCACTAATTGTCCGCCTTTCCTGACACTTTCTCATAATGGGAGTATTGAACACCGCACGCTGTAAACCGCCAGACCAATACCCAGATGAACATCCCCCAGTTTGTGACATGTTTGATGTCTCGAGTATTTTATAAAAAATATGTAGCAAGTTGCTGAGTGGGTCTTGCCTAATTTTTCTGACCAATCACGTGCGTAGTCATGTGTGACGAGCTAAGTCATGAGACTTGCCGCAAAGAATAGCATGTGACGCCATTAGGTTAAATAACTAAGTTATCTGTGAAGCCGATACTCATAAAATATCGTATGTATTCGATGCATGTAAAGCATCGCTTTTAAGCAAGCAGCTCAAAATAATCGATGCATGTGAAGCATCGTTATATTGAGCCTGTCTTGGTTAGTCGCGGAACCTAGTGTCTTAAAAAGAGCATGACCGGCCATTTTCAGGAAGTTGTTGGGAACTATTTATGCATGCCAAAGGTAGGTCGGTCGGTCCCTATAGGAGAGTGATGACTGGTAGCTATTTTGACATCCTATTGGTCGGTCCAAGTAAAATCTAGACCGGTTAAATTGGCTAGACAAATTGGATGGCTGAGATGATTTGCGACAGTTATTGGTTGCCGCTAATTTATTTAAGACTTCTATAAGAAGCGCGTCCAGCCGTCTTTGGGCGATCGTTTAGGATCCATATGGGCAGGGCGCAGCGTGACCGATTGTTCCTTATGGAAGGGAGGTGGCCAATGATCATGGCCACATGTTGTTGGCTGCCTAAAATAGGAGTTAGGCCGATTCGACTGGCGAAGTTGGGAGGTCGAGATGATTTGCAGTAGTTAATGGCTATCGTTGATTTAATTTAGGTTTTAAAAGCCGTGTGGCCAACCCATTTTGGGACAACGGTTTTTGGCGTTGGCGGCATGCTGTGGTTCATTCGACCAGCCAGCACTATAGTCTGGCCGCTAGTGAGTGTATCTGCGCCTTGTCCGTTGATCGGAATTGAATCTAGGTCGGTCAATTCGGCTGGCGAAGTTGGACGGCCGAGATCGTTTTGTGGCAGTAATG
This sequence comes from Papaver atlanticum, assembly GCA_023531105.1. Classification (NCBI taxonomy): domain Eukaryota; kingdom Viridiplantae; phylum Streptophyta; class Magnoliopsida; order Ranunculales; family Papaveraceae; genus Papaver; species Papaver atlanticum. The sequence continues at coordinate 2,018,277 of JAJJMB010008334.1, forward strand.
TAATGCCGCTTAATAGAAATTAGGGTTTTCTAAGTCGCGCGGCCAACTAACTTTGAGCAATCGGTTAGTGGCTCTGTTGGAGAGTTGAAAGGATTCCGATTGGCCGAGGCATTAGTAGGACCGCCGGTGTGTATGGTGGTGCTTGTACGACCGTGTTAATAAGTGGATAGACTTGATAAATCGAGTGGCCAAAACGTGCGGCCGTGATCGTTTTAAGACTTACATGGGTAGCCTATATTAAAATCCTTAAGGAATTAGGTGTGTCGACCAGCCAACTTCCAACTTTATTAACAGTGCGCATGGTGCATTTAAAGCGATCTGATTGGTCGATGGGAAAGGGGGCCTGCAAGCAGCAACATGGAGCGTGGCCAGCCGGCCACAGATGGCGCCTGCTGAAGCAAATCGGTCAGCCGAGTGGCGCGGCCACGCCTCCTTTTGCTGCTGCTCTTACTTGCCGCAGTTCCTCTTTATTTCTTGTTTTCATATTTTTGGTAGGATTTTACTCCTACTAGCTCCATGATGGATCAATTTCCTAGTTTGCCTAGGTTTAGTTTCGACCAATAGGGTTCGAAATATCGCGCAGGGCGCAAAAAACCTAATTTGTTAAACTAATAAAATTAGGTTAGAAAGATTGAATTTAGTGAGCTGACACAAAATCAATCAATTTAAGATGAATTTTGTGTGTTCATACAAAATCACTAATTATGTTTCAGAGAGCAGCATAACTTTGCGTGCCTCTAATTGAGTATTTCCATGCATATCTTAATCCTGACACTTCGGGAAATTCATGCTACTCAGTTGCGAGCAAACATTAATTGTCATGTCAACATCAAGAGTTCGGCTGGGGAACATAGTATAGAATGAATACTCGGCAGGCTCCGGCATTAGTGAGTGATGCAACTAGGATCTTAAATACTCATTAGGCTCTATACTAGTGAACAATTCATCTATGAGCTTGAATTTCAGTATAATATGAAGAGAGACATAGGCACTCATCAGATTCTGATATATTCTTCAAATTCCTTGCGGAATATAGACATATCAAGGTCTACTACTTCTGATGCCAGGTCAGGTAGACAGACTTTTACAGTTTTCTCCCTATACTAAAAACCACCATCAACACCTTAATACCTTGAATATTATTTTTATATTCTGCATCAATAAGCATTTTAGATAAGACATCCATACAAATAATGAACAGATAAGGAGACAAGGGGTATTCCTGCCTAAGACCCTTTGTAGGATAGTAAACCTCACCCGGAGCTCCATTTAAAAGGATTGAAGTAGACACAGTAGTAATGCATTGCTCAATTAAGTTACACCAATGATCATAAAAGCCAAGTTTCTTTAAAATGTCAATTATGAATTTCCATTCTACCATATCAAAAGCCTTGGACATGTCCAATTTGATTGCCATAAGACCAGACTTAGTTTTGTTTTTCCTCATAGTGTCCATAATTTCATGAGCAATAACAATATTATCAGTTATCTTCCTAGAAGAAAGGAAAGCTTCTTTATATGGTGAGATAAACTTGTCCATAACAATTTTAAGCCTACTAGCAAGAAGCTTAGATATAATTTTGTAACTCACATTACTTAAACTTATAGGCCTAAAATCAGATGGTGTTCTAGGGGCACTGTTCTTAGGAATTAAAGACACAAAATTATGGTTCATTTGATGGAGCATATAGCCAGAGTGAAAAAAAAACTCTTAACCATGTCAACAGTGTCAGCACCAACTGTCTCCCACATCTGTTGGTAAAACCCATGAGGGTACCCATCAGGGCCAGGACTAGTCCATGGCTGCATTTGCCAAACAATAGCCTTAATTTCCTCATCAGTAGGGGGCCTAATAAGAAAATCATTTTCTTCAGCTGTAATACAAGGAGTAAGAACATCCAAAAAACTCTTATCTCTAGGAGGATTAGTAGTTCTACTTATTTTACTGAAATGCTCCCTAAGTTCAGTAGCTATCATGTTTTTTTCAGTTAGCCACACACCAATACTACTTTGCAAACAATCAATCTGGGTTATTCTTTTTCTAAAATTAACTTTATCATGAAAATACTTAGTGTTTTTATCATCAAAATTTAGAACATTCTCTCTAGCTCTTTGCATGTAATAATCTTGTCTCACACCATACCAATATTTCAAAGACTCTTCAAGACTTTTTTTCACACTAATACTAGCATTGTCATGCATGTCAGAAGAGACATCTTCTAACTGTTTTTGAATAACATTTATATGAGACTGAAAATTCCCAAAAGAATGCAAGTTCAATTGCCTAAGAGCTATCTTCACATTATACAAACATTTGGCATGCTTATAAGCTTTAGAACCTCTTTCACTAGTATTCCAATTATTAGCAATAACATCTTTACAAGTATCATCACTGAGCCAACACATATTAAACCTAAGAGGTCTTCTAGAAGTGTTATCCTCTCTAAATGTTACTAGAAGAATATGAATGTGATCACTAGCTATTTCAACTAAATGATAAGCTACAGCCTTTGGGAAATACTCTAGAAAATCAGAGTTAACTAAAACCCTGTCCAATCTCTCAAGAATAAGAGAGTCTCCACTTTTGTGATTACTCCAAGTGAAGGGATTTCCTATGAAGTTCAAATCGGTAAGACCTAGATGGTCAAGATGATTTTTAACATTATCAAGATGACTTTGGGGGAGTCTGTTGCCACCAACTTTCTCCCCTTGTCTAATTATGAAATTCAAATCTCCTATAATTACCCAGGGGAAACTATACCTAATTGCTAGATTATATAAATAATCCCACTGCCTATCCCATCCTAAATCATCCAAGACACCATACATACAGTTAAGAAGAGTATGACCACTTCTAGAATCCATATTCACCAAAACAGTAATGAAGTTAATATTCATGTCCACAACATCAATGTGAATTCCATCTTTCCATAGCATAAAAAGACCACCTGAAGCACCAATTGGGTTTACATATAAGTAATTAATGTAATTAAACCTATAGGTGAATTTTTTCCATTTTCACATTCATGGTTTTGGTTTCAGACAAGAAAATGATATCAGGGTCATTAGCTCTAATCAGTTCACCTAAATGCTGCCTAGTATCCTTATTCCCAAACCCCTGTACATTCCAAGCAAGAATTTTCATGTTTTCACAATTATGATTAATGAGGGGATTACTTTCTAGGTCTATAACAATCTGACTCAAACCAATATTGCAATCCACCCAGTAGATCAAAAATTGAGAATAAAAAATAGTGTACTAAAAAATAACAGAATCATACCAGATTAAAATTTAAAATAGATTAAAAAAATTGCAAACCTGATTTGCTGCACTCCTTTGTGTTTCAGTAGGTGATGGGTGGTTGGGTCCTTCACTTCTCCCTTGAGTATCTGCATCTGTCATGTTCAAATCTTCACCATTGAAGGTTGGGTTTTGATTGTCACCATGATAAACTCCACCAGACTGAAGAACTTGGTTTCCACCACACCTAGTCAGAGGATTGTCTAAAATGATATAATTATCTTCAATTCCAGAGTCGCGGGTTCTTTTGTTTTTTCTCGGATCAGACCCGTCCTCACTTTCATAACCCGACCCACTAGAAGATCCAATCTTCTCATCCACTGCTCCTTCTTTTTGTTGATTTTTCTCATAGGCTTCAACCATATGTACATGTTTTGCATAATATTCTTCAAACTCTTTATCTGTCAGTCCATAGATAAAAATGTTCCAGGCAGTTTCTTCACAATTCTCTTCATCATGCTCAATCACATAACAATGAGGGAATGTTGTTTTTGGTTGCTTTTCAGAGTGATATTTCACCCAAACCTTTTGCTTAGCCGCATTAAAAAGCCACACACCTCTCTTCAATGGCTTTCTTAAATCAACCAATTTTTTTTGCAGTTGCTACCCTTCCCCTGATTGTAACACATTTCTTTCCATCAACCTCCACCATTTGACCAATATCCTGTACCAGCTTCTCTATTATCCCATCATCAGTATGCTCTAAAGAGAGATTGTGAAAAATCACCGAGAAAATCTGATGTGTAAAAGTATAATTCTCCAGTGGTATCGAGTTATCAAACTCTTGGAGAACCACTAGCATGAAATTAATCACCCATGAGATTCTCTTGTAGACCTCCTTTTTATCTTTCTCATTTTTGAACTTGAAAACAAACAGGTTACGACCCATAGTATTTATTTCCACACGCTTGTATTTCCTCCAGATTATATTGACCTCCCTTTGCACAGCTTCATGATCAATATCATCTTTGTGTATTATCTTTCCAATGAGGCAGTTATGCCATTTGTTTGCTGCTTGATCTATCTCAGTAGCTGAGATTAAACTACTTATTGTATTTCTAAGCTGCTCAATATTCAGATTAGTATCCTTCATCCTTTTTGTTAAAGCTGCTAGCTGCAAGTTGTTTTGTTGAGCCATTTCCTGTCGACTGTTTTTATGTTTGATTTCCTTTGATGTTTGCAGGAAAACCTTTTCCTTTACCAGCTTTATAACATTGCTTTTAGGTTTAGGGTTTAGAACTCTTTCATCAATATTTCCAAAGATAACCTGTTGACCCAGCTCATACCCAGTAAAACCATAAAGATTTTTCAGAGTGAATATATGCTTTGACTTGGAAAGTTTTGTTTTTGAATTTTCAAATTCCAGAGATTGCGCTTTTTCCTTTGGTGCATTACCCATTCTACCCTCCAGTTCTTTGATTCTGCAACTTCGATACTATAATGAAAAATTCATATCTAGCCTTAGATATGATACGATCTGGTTACTGGTAGCAAATCCAACTAATTTATGTATCATGTGAAGTGACAAATAAATTACAAAGAACGCATAAAACACCACTATTTTTTTATCTCCAACTCTTTTTGATAGATTGAACATATCCATGACAGATACTAGATATCCCACTGAACCAAAGGGAGATTGAAAATCTCCTACATCACTGTTACAAAAACCACCACTGGATCACCACTGAACACTACTTGAGTACTGCAAAAACAGGAAGGAGGGATTAGTTCCACATGATAATGAATAAAAGTTTTTGGTTTTCTAAAAACATAAAGAAAAACCGAAAGAAGAACACTGTAATGGTTAGACCAGCATAAATTTGTGATATAAACTTTAAAACATGATTGTAGAATGTAGATCAGAAGAAAAATTAAAAGAAACTCGGAATTTTTAAAAGATCATTGGATTTTTGAAAGCCGATTTTTATCACTGGGTTGACTCAATATTCGCCCCAAGAGATGTATTTTTATTTTATTTTGAACTGAAAGCTTCGTTAAAGGATTAAGTTATTACAGTTCGAGGGTAAGTAACCTCATTTCTATCATCTAGTACAATGTTAGAAACAAAGTTCATACATATATTATCCCAAATTCTGGATGTTGTTGTCGTCGGGTTTCGTTGTTGGTGATCTATTATCTCATTAGCTAATTTGCTAGCCGCCTGTTTTTCTTCCCGATATGCGTGTAACATCTTCTTGTGTGGTATACTATTCATTAGCATCTTTATTTTTTGTATGATTTCTTTTAGGTATCATGGAACGGTCTGTTATTGATTGTGAGGCATCTGGACGGCCTTGTATCATTCCTTCCTTTCTTTCTTTTTTTCTTTTTATTAAAATTTTATTCGAAGCATTCATAAAATTAGAAGATAACCTTGAATTCATTTTCATAAAAAAATTATATTCGATCCAAACGAAAGTAAGATTTTAAAGATACTTATTGACGAAAAAGAAAGGATAAACGAACAAAGTAGAGGTTGTTTTTTTTGTAGATAAATGAGTACCAATCATTTAACTTTAGATTTATTAATGGTTAATTGATTCTTGGTATTTACATATTGTCCAAAGTTAGCATTTGGTCAAATTTTTATCCACTTAAGAGTTGGTATTTGAAAATGATGCTGACTTTGGTTGACTCTGTTGAGACTAATTTTGAATACAAATATTTATCATTCAAATATTTACGCATTTACTATTCTACATTTCACTTGTTAACTAAGAAAGCTTACCCTTTCACTCTTTTTTGAAGCATTTCGTTAAACACTTAGCGTAGAGTTTCCCTGCGTGAGAGGGTCTGTTTGAGGCTGATTTCCCTTTTATAATATACTTCACCTGCAAATTCATGTTTCATGACAACACACATATCTTATTACATTCAGCCTCTAAGACATTCGAAACCTTAGTCAACCATTCAGAAAAATCAACGACCAAGGGAGCCACTCAACGTTGTTTTCTCGGTAGCAACACAATCCAATTCATGTTGTTTTTACGTTCAAGTCTTTAACCAACACTTCTTACACTCGAGAACCCATTCTTCATTTTTTTCCAACAGAGCTCAGTAACCAAAGGCATATAAAATTGCAGGAAACAAATGGGAAACAATTAAGATCAGATAACCAATGGTGCTTGGAATATCAAATATTTCAAAACTCCAAAGAGTTCAGAGCTTATAGGGATTGCCAATAATTGCAGTTCATATAACAATTTCTCAGTTACAAGTTGTTATGATTGGCTTAGTAATGGCCAAGCACATAAATACAACTCATACCTTTCTTTCAAGAATGTATGAGTGAAGTTTGTCCCACCAAATGAATAATTCATCTTATGATCTGCAATACAAAATAAAACTTCCATTATAGACATTCTCAATAGGAAGGAAGGGTTGTAGTATCCTTCACAGAATATGTTGTTCGTGTAATACGACTGAAAAATCTGTCAATCATCTTTTAGTTCACTGTAACTACTATAGGAGTATTATTTTGTATATGGTTTCCACATAAATAGGTTCCAGCATAGACTCTTGGACAAGAACTAGATGCTTGCAAATTCAAAGGAGCTAGAAAGAAAAGGAGACATATCTGGCCTGTGATGTTTTTTGCTATTTGTTGGGTCATTTGGGGTGACAGAAACAACATGTTGATGGAAAATAAGAAATGAAAAGATGCATCTCATTTAGTTAATATTGTGAAAAAAATAAATCATATGGATCATGAGGCAACGGATCTTTTTCTCTCTTGCTAAAATTCATGGAGAGTGAGCAGTCTCGAATGTAACCCATCCTAAGCTCAATGGGTAGGATGAGATAAAGGGGAAGATGATATACCTTATTTGTTTTCTTTTGATTCATTAGAGTTAGAGGTTTTGGAGACTTGATTGAAATTCTAGTCAGTTGGAGTACATAAATTATTGTATTTTGTTTTCCCTTTTCGGTTCCCTTTCCAAATTTGTTTAGATTTGTTACAGATTTGGCCGTTAGGCTAGGACTTTCATCCCTTTAGTTCTGTTTAATTTTTGTTTGTTTTCCTTATATAATTCTTTAATTTCCTCTATGATTGCTTGAATTATCCTTCTCTTAAGGATTGTCTCTGGTTTTATAATTTTTTACTCCCTCTGTCTTTTTATTCTACCTATATACTAAAATACTGGTCAATTTTTGTTTACAATCATATTTTCTAGTCAAATCTCAAATATGCCCTTCAGCTTTTTATAATTATAAAATTAGTTTAATATAACTAATCTAAAATCTATGTGGAAATCTCTGAGGAACCCATGTTTGGTTCCTCTCTTTTCTAGAAACCCATCATTAAAATAGTATATATTTGTAGCACAAAACACTAGATGTACGGTTGAAATTATTAGTTTTAGATTGAATTTAGGTTTCCAATTTTTCAGTGAGACTAAATTAACCTTCATAAACGATTTATTAAAAAAAAATCAAAGATTCTTTTGGTGAATTGATTTGTATCCTTAATTTTAGGTCGGTTAAGGTTATCTTTTTATTTTTCATCTCTTCCCGATTATTTAACGTCACCATCTCTAGAACGACTTCTTAGTCTCCGTGAGAAATATTTGAGTTTTTTGTCACTTTTAGTATCTAATTCGCACAACTAAGGCAGATAATCAAGCAAGAGTATAATCAAGAATGACAATAGGCACTGAAGAATAATCATAAAACTAAACCCCCTTCATGAACATGTTTGCGTCATTGACTAGTTCTGTACACATGAGCAGTGCAAACATTTCTCCTCGACAAAGATGATGTAAATATCCATCTGAATCAAATTCATCATGGAACATATCGTTTGTAAGTCCTCTCGTTATCCTCACCAAAGCTACCTGATAATACTTACTTCTCGAATCATCTTCACTCAAACGCCTAACTAGAAAATATTTTAATGACAGTTTCTAACCTGATTAACACACATAAATTTTTTGTGTTTAATGGAAAATGCCAGTGTAGTGCTGATGATAATCACAGTTATCCCAACCGGTGATAATAGCGAATTTCACAAGTTCCGATAGGTAAAAGTTAATAAATTGCAATTATCACTAATGTATACTTGTGAAAACCGGAATTTTCATATGCTTTTTAACTTGTGAAAACTAAGATTTTCACAATTTATTTCAACTGAAAACTGGAATTTTCATAAATCCTGTAAAATTTCTTTGAGAAAAGCGCAATTTTCACAGATCTTTGAAAATATTTAAGGATTTTTTTTTTTTGTTGGAAAAACTGGAATTTTAGTACGGGTTAAAACTGGAGTTTTCAGTTTGCACTAACGTGAAACAAAGAATTTTCATTCATCTCCGACGTGATAACTGGAAATGTTTAGGGATTTGTTTTTGTTTTTTTTCAAGAAAGTAGAGCTTTTCTAGGGATTAGTCTAAGTGAATTATTATTTATCTCAAATTCCTTTTTGGTAAACAAATTAATTAATGGAGCTTTCTTAGGGAATTATTTGACGATAGTATTTTGAGGGAGTTAGTTTAAGAAGTCTGTTTTGGGTTAATTATCTCGATTTATAACAACAACAAAAAAAATTAATTTCCTCGGTTAAACTTAAAAGGTTATTTTTGTAAACGTTTATCTTTATTTCTAATTATGGGCCCATTATATATAAGATCTTATTGGTGGGTTCTTGATATACAAATATAAAAAATTGGGCTAGAAATAAAAATCCCCTTTTAATTTCCACCACTGATTTGTAGTCTTCTTCACTTGCAAGGTCAAATCGATGACTTTTCTATGACCCTAGTTATCTGACATTTTACTTCGATCTATATTATAGTTTCCACAGTTATCTGGATTTCATCTACATTGTAAACTTGAATATTCTTGGTTCCTTTCGTCCCAGTTTAGATAAAGGTTTTAAGTTTTTTACAAATTCCATACTACTTGAGTTTTCTTATTTTTTCCAAAAATTTCCAGATTTATCCCTGCTTTAGAATCATATACAAATTTATAATATAATATAAGCTCAACTTCTCAAATGAAATATCCACTATAATCCAAATTCACACTAGAATGTAGGAATTAAAACAAAAAACTTAAATACTTTAAGAAGCGTTAATAAGGATAATTTGGAAAACACATAAACCTTAATCTGCGCTAAAACACATAAACCTTCATCTAAACTGGTGTTGATGGTGGATTTTTGACGAAGGTCATATTCATAAAATCACATCGGAAATTAGGGTTTCAAACCTAATGCTCTATCTAGCATAATCCTGAACAGGTTATAACGCCAATAATTTTTATGTTGATCCAGCAATCAACATTTTAATTAATAATTTAGTATTCGGTCGGTTACCAATATTTTGTTGATTCAACTATCAATTGCTCTGCAAAACAATATTTCTCATGTTGATTCAGCAATCAGCATTCGAGAATTTCATACTGATCCAGTTATCAGTAGTTTGTTGGTTCATCAACCAATATTTGGTTCGTCAGTCGACCATTGTTTTAATATTATATTCTCTTCTTGTCATTCGACTGACTCATGACACTTGGATCGATATGAACCTTATATAATCATTCATCAATGATTATTTTCATATGACTTCCTGTCAAGTGCTCAACGCACCAACATGACGGTTTATGATCGATCAAGCAATCTCATTAACCTATGCTCATTAATCCAAGTCATTTAACTATCATTACAGCTTCAGCTAGCATAATGATATGCCATGGTCATCAGTGACCTAATTCAACGTTCATGGTCCACAAAGCATGTTGTTGTTCCAGCAAGCACTTCATGCTTCATATATCATGACCTTGAACCATGAACTATTCAGTTCATCGATTAAGACTCATAGTCTTAGGTCAAGGATTGACCACACATAAACACACGTCTGCAAAGCACACATTTACATGAGACATCAATTCATGTCACATGGGGGGATATCACTAGGGTTTTGGTCTTGCGGACTACAACACTGTGATGTGAGGCACATCCACGATTTGTCCACACTCTTCCACTATGTATTTGACATTTTAATTTTCGTCACTGATTGAACTAATATTGTAGTCTTCCTTACATGCAAGCTCAAATCGATGACTTTTCTATAACCCAAGGTCGTCTGGCATTTTACTTTGATTTATATAATAATTGTTTTTTTTATATATTCCAGTTTCCGAAGTTATCTGGATTTCATCTACATTGTAAACTTGAATATTCTTAGCTCCCTCTGCCCCAGTTTAGATGAATGTTTTAGGCTTTTACAAATCCCATACTACTTGAAAGTTTTTTTGTTTTTTTTCCAAATATTTCATGATTTATCCCTGCTTTGGAATCATATACAAATTTAGAATATAATATAAGCTCAACTTCTCAAATGAAATATCCAATAGATTCCAAATTCACACTATAATTTAGAATTTAGAAATTAAAAACTAAAAAATTAAATATTTTAAGAAGCATTAATAAGGGTATATTTGGAAAATTTCTAATCTCTTTTCTTTTCCTTGATTTATGTGAAAACACATAAACCTTCATCAATTGAGACGCCAAGTTGAATTATTCCCTTTAAGTTTCACATTTCAAACTAAAATAAGCGCACAGAAACTAAGAACCCCTTCCCTTCATACCCCAAAACACACTTAGATAGTAACCCATACAAACTCATATGAATTTCCCCGGTACAAAGGAGAAGACGGTTTCCACAAATTGGTTGGCAATTTTGTCTGAAATTTTCATCCTTGAGCTCCAATTGAGACTCGACCACCTGCCTTCTCCCTTGGCCACTTCTACTTGTAGCTTAGAATGCAAGCGAGAGGCACGTGTCGTCAAACACCTTGCATTACCGTAACATAAAATCACATTACACCATAACAGCTACCGACAAGCACTTCAACCCATTGCAAACTCCACCAAGAAGCACACCTGGGAACCACAGTGGTATGAATTTAAAGAAATTGATAATTGTTTAAAAGACGAAACAAAATCATATGTTAATAAAGACAATAAGATCATTCATAATGCATATTACCCCAACAAATGGTGTCCTAAGCACCGAAAGAAACACCAATGAAAGCAATAACTATGAATCTTCCTACAATAGCATGTACCATTAGTTTGAAGAGATGGGGAGAGAATTTGAATTATACCATTTGTTAAAGCATTGCTCGTTTGAACCCACTAGCGTTGGTATGTCAAGTTAATTGTCAAATTTAGATGACAAAACACGTTCTTGATTTAGTCTCATAGAAGTCAGTTTCGGACTAGATTAGGTTGAAGAAGTAAAATATATAATCAAAGTTATCCTTGAAGAGTGGAGATTGAAGACTACACGGAGACATCTTGGAAAACTCCACTAAAGGTTAGTAACAAATACTTGATATTATTGTTTACTCTACCGCTTTATCTATCGAAACAAGTGGTCACTCTATGGAACAATTTCTATGACGGTATATATACACCTATGTTTACACGCGAGGATATTTGAACCCAAATTTTTTGTGAGAATGACCTTTTTCCTTGGAAAGTTCCTCATATTGTAATAAATAGAGGTTTGTGAGAATGACCTTTTTTGTGAGAATGACCTTTTCATTAGTCAAATACTTGGTGTTTCCTTTCCAAGACAAGGTAGCTTTGTTTCTAAGCAACCTAGCCTTGATCATTCACTATAAATAGAGGTTTCATGTAACCACAAAAATTATCCCTTGGAAAATTAAGGGTATTTTGCATAAGGTTGTTTTCCATATCTTTGTTTTTCACGAACAAGAGTGTGTTTCCAAAAGACTTTATTTAGGGATCATAAAGCACAAAGAAGCTATCTTATTTGATAGTTCCAGATGTTGTTTCTAGGTGTTTTTCATAAACCCTAGATTTGATAGATCAAGATATCTATAGATTATTTCTAGGATATCTTATGAGGAAGAATCAACTAGGTTACAGAACGGTAAACCCTAATTGTTGAGGATCATCTTCCAAAGAAAATTAACGTTCAACTGTAATATTTTATAGAGTATCTACTAAAGAGAATTCATGTTCTGCTAGAAGATTTACAAGAGCGATTCCTAAAAAGAATCGGTATTTTCCTAGGAGTTTTATTGGTGCACGAATACAACTGAAGCAGGTATTACTTCTAGTCTGAAATCTGGTAGTAGGTAATTGGTGTAACATCTTAAATGAGTGTGTGTTCAATCGGGACTAGGTCCCAGGGGTTCTCTACAAGATTATGTATTTAAACTTATATAGTATTAACTCAACTGTAAAAAAAACTACAACACTCGTTTTTGTTGAATTCGTATCTTGAAATATAGATTACAAGACTTGTTCTTGTTGGAATTTTGTTCGTTAATAGTTCGGGTGTATACTAGGTTTACCTTGTTAGACAAATCTTATATACAATTTCATAACTAAACGTATGGATTATACAAGGATTATCCGTATAGGTTCCCGAACAAAAAAGTTGGTGGTATACTAGTTACCCTCTCCTTTTCAATTGGTATTAGAGAAGGAAAACACCATAATGACCTAATAAGTATGTGTTTGTAGCGATCTGAACCTATAGACATGAATCTGAGCTTGTGTCAACCAAGTTCAATTTACGTACCACCAGGTTTTGATGGTACTAATTACTTATGGTGGAAAAATGTTATATGTGCTCCTTCTTACAAGCCCAGGACTTTCAGACATGGATACTTGTGTAAAGGGGTATATTCCTACGATAGTTCGTGAAGGCGAGAATATTGTTGCTAAAGACATAGCTACACATAACGAAATTCAAATCAGTATTGCAAAGCATAATTATAATGGATTGAATGCTATTATACATGCCATAACCCAAGATATCCAACATCATGTGACTAAATGTGAAACTTAGAAAGAAGCTTGGGATATTTTGCAGACCGTACGTGAAGGGAATGCCGCAGAGAAAGAAGCAAGACTTCAAAACCTATCATTTGGCTAGGAAAACCTTCATACGTCTGATGATAAAACCTTTGATGAATTTAGCTAAAAACTCTCTCATATAGTTAACTCCTCACATTTGTCATGGAGAACTATTCTGGAGAAAGTTATTGTGTGTAAAATTCTCAAGTCTCTACCATCAAGACACGAGTCTAAAAAACAAGCCATCACATAAGTAAATGATCTTTCAACACTAACAAAGAGTGATCTAGTTGATAAATTAAAGATCTTTGATAATGAACACATGTATGAAAAAGTGATAAGTATATATTTTAAGGCTGTAAGCAACACTTATCCCTTTGAGGGTAAAACTACTGAGCCATAGACTAAGGATGATACTCCATGTCAATTTAGAAAAATCTTGAGAAACAAGAAAAAAAGATTTCTAAAGATACGTCATGTCCTTATCATAAGACGCGTACTTGTGTATATGATGATGCTCAATGCTTCAATTATCGTGGATTCGGCCATTTGTCATTTGTCTGTCCTAGTAGAGATTACAACTTGAAAACGAGGGGGTACCGAGTACACCGCCAACTTTTTCATTCGGCAACCTGTATGGACAAACCTTAATACAATTCTAGGTAAACCAACTTCATGATCCTTGAACAAAAATATAAATAGTTTATATCGCTTTCTTTTAAAATCATAATAATGTTCTAGATAATAGAGTATGTGAACTTGATATAACCTTAAGAGTACTTGGACGATTCCAAAGATCAATATCCAAGTTCAATCTATTTGAATCCAGTAACCAGATCGGACTTGTGCCAAGTATGAAACTTGTTATCTATCTTTCAAGATACAAATTCTACAAGAACAAGTTCTTATAGATCATAATCAATATGGATTATATAACTACGATCGATTATGTACTACTTGTAATATTTATATATTATACAGATAAAAAATATATTACGGAAAGGAAAAACACAAGACACCAGAAGTTTTGTTAACGAGGAAACCGCAACTGCAAAAAAAAAAACGGGACCTCGTCCAGATTTGAACACCAAACTGTATTAAGCCGCTACAGACACTAACCTACTATCAGAACTTCATACTGAAATGTAATTGAAACTGAATTCACCCTCCAAGCAATTCAGTTATAGTCGCGCTCCTTAGTCTCTTGAATCTCACAAGATTTTACGCAATTTATTCCCTTAGCTGGCGTCCTTTACAACCTAAGAGTTGCTTCAGCCTAAAACCTAAGAGTTGCTTCAGCTTAAGTGCAAACTTTTGATACCTGCCTATTACAAATAAATCTATTTGATTTCCTTTTATATCGTGAGATCAACATGAGAAAATATGTTTGGAGTAGACAAATCTAGCAAATCTCACAAGTCTATGCCATTCATGGTGTTATTATTATTGGTGGCATTGATATTAATGATGGGGTAATAGGAAGTGTTCCACATTGGGTCACGCCAGGGCAACACAAACTCCTTCGAACAAGTCATGATTCATTTACTCCAAATGTTGTTGTAGCCCTTAATAGGGGCAGAAAGTACAAGCTCATCAAGGAAGCACTCTAAGAGGTTCATGTGAATAACATGGATTGTCAATGAGGTTTCATATAATGAATCAATCAATATTAAGAAGCCAATAACCAATGTAGTTTTGATTAGAGATGGATCCACACAAAAAAAAATAACCAGCTAAAACACTTTGCTACTCCATGTTGACTAAAGTATATATGTAAAAAAATAATTAAACAAGTATAACTAGATGGAGATGGTTTTATGCCCAAGGACATTAATTTAGAGAATAGTGCAGGACCAGTGAAGAATCATGTCGCGACATTGAGTGTCTCCGCAGATTCATATGTCTTTACAAAGTGAAAATGATGATTATCATGGCACGTTATTTTCTCGCTCCGAGTTTTATAGAGAGTACACAATCAATAGGACAATAACTTCATCTTTCGTGTAGCGGTGGTGTTATTTCAAAATTGTGGAATCATACGTGAATA
The DNA here is from genome assembly GCA_023531105.1 of Papaver atlanticum. Taxonomy (NCBI): domain Eukaryota; kingdom Viridiplantae; phylum Streptophyta; class Magnoliopsida; order Ranunculales; family Papaveraceae; genus Papaver; species Papaver atlanticum. The sequence goes on from JAJJMB010008334.1 coordinate 2,033,463, forward strand.
CCATTGGATAACAAGGAAAACATGGTTTTAGAAAGGACAAAGAGTATATTCCATGAAGACTCATCCTTCATCCACCTCGGATTACGGCAGTCTGTTGTTGCACCCCGTCAGATTTACGTTAAAGTTATACTTGGGTAGGTTGTGGAAGAAATTAGCAACCCACTAAATCATGCATTCCCAAATTGACAATTTGATAGATCCATATGGTTGGCATTTATGGGAGGGTGGTGGATACTTGTTTCTTTGCGGAATTCAATAACATCATCCCTGATGCAAACTTAACAAGAAGAGTGAAGTGGATAGGTATAAAGACAGGTATCATCCCCCAAATAATAATTCGAGTAGTTCACGTTCACTTCTAATATCATGAAAGGTGGGAAGTTTACATTGATTCAGGTGTGTCGTACACTCCCGAATTAGACGAATAAATTATCTAACAACAAAATATTTAAAATTTGCTACAAATATTTGTATTCGTTTTGATAAATATCACCTATATGCTAGTATAGACTATCCAGGAGCCAAAATATATATATTTTTCATATGTGATACCACACTATCACATATATAGTAAGATTGATATATTTTAAGTCTATTTAATGTTTGGTACACCGCAAATGTCCAACACATTGCTTTGGTACCTAACATTTCAAATATTAAGGGATGGTACATGGACAAACGGTTGACTATGAAAGATTCTATTTGACCAAATATTAATTCATAAATTTTAATAAGTATTGAGATTTTACAATTTTACCCTTAAATTTCATATTATTCACACAATTAACCAACAAAATGAATGGTATACAGCTCTCTCACACCCTCTCTACCACCATTTCTTCATTCTTCCTTCTCCTTGCACATGCTAGTCGATTCTTCCCTTGAATTTTTCCGTTCTCCAAAACCTAAGATTCATAGAAACCAATATGAGATTCATTTGTTATCATCATGAGATTAATGTTCAAAGTTAATGAAAACCCCCTTTTATTAATCAAATTTTCACCTTCATTTTCGGATGATGATACAACAAGCATCACAATTGAAAGATCAATCCCATTCACAGGTCATACCACATATCGCCTTCAAACAATGGAAACAACACCGAAAGAATTTCTTGGTTTTTCAAAATCATGGCATCAGCGAGAAGAATGGCATTAAATTGCAACAAATTCATTTTATTTTTTTAACAACAAGGATTAATAAAATTCATTAAAACAGATTCGTTATACAAATCGAAGCTTATTCGTTGGTTTTGTCATCTTTAAATCCACTTTAAACTTGGGTTTTCTTTAGTTTGTTTTATCTGTTACTGTATTGATTATAAATTTGAGGATTTTTTTCTTCCTAAAAGGCTTAATCAAACAGAGTAACACAGAAGAAATGGGAAATTAAGAATTGAATGTTTCGTGTCAAAACAAAAAATAAGAAAGGAAAAGTTATATATTCCCACACCATCTAGACTTTGAATCATGGGTTTTATGTATTTATTATACTATTGATCATGGACTTAATTTTTTCAATGGTTAAGTGTTTTTTTTTTTTTTACGAATTAAGAAATGGCAATGGTGGAAAAGGATGAAGGTGAACAGGGAATATAGGGTTTTGTTGAAGAAACACCATTAATTATTGATCTTCCTGCGAAGGATTATTGTAAGTGTAGAACGAAACACCATTGATGCCGGCAATAAGAAGAAGAGTGAATGATATTTTGGATATCGGTAACATATAAGCCCTAAAACTTGAATCGGGTAAACCACTTGGGGCAAATATGGAAAGTAAATAAAAAAAAAGTTATAAAATGTTTTAAAGATTAAAATTAAAAATTAAAAAAACTTAAAAAAGAATCTGTTAGGTCAAACCTGGTCTTTAACGGTCACTGATGAATCTAGGTACCATCCAATAATATTTGAAATGTTGGGTACCAAAGCAATGTATTGGACATTTGCTGGGTACCAAACATTAAATATCCCTATATTTTACTAACATGCATATTTATATGAGAATATTACATATAAATTTTTAGGTAAACCAATTTCTAAAAAGATTCATACAAATACGTAACAACTAAAAAAAATCAAATCAATTGGTGGTAGTAACCCCGTCCCCAAGTTAATTAAGAATTTCTGTAAGTAAATTTTTCCACAAATTTAATATAATCTCTACAAAAGAATTAGTGGACCTTGCTGTGCTCATCTCAAATGTTAGGTTTGGATTAGTAACGCAATCTTCTTCTCTCTTTTTTTAAATGATTATGATTATTACATTAATTGAACATAATGGAAAATTCTACAGTTTTTTTTAATGAAATTTGTGGGGAACTGATTTTTTATATAATAATTATATAAATCGTAGGTGTTTTTTTTGTTAAAATCCATAGCTAAATCTTAATATAGAACTAGTATTGTGTGATATAGCACACTGCAAAATTGGGCAAAATGAAAATACACAAATAATTTATTAACTTGGGCATGAGTTTAAGCGTTTTCATTGTTAATGTCGTTTAATTGTTATAATATTTAATAATATAGTTTGTTAATAGAAGAAGTTATTTACCATCAGGATACCAAGAATATGCCTATTCATTTTTCAAAAATAGGCCTTGGGAGAGCATATGTGAAACTTTTTTAACCGTAGTTTTTTATTATTATTGGAAGTATTGTTGCCATCAACTATCCTTTATGGAGGATGGTAGGTGTCATAAACACCTTGGTATTTATCTATTATTTATGCTTTCTTTGCTACTTTTCATGTAAATTATGTATCTTATGATTACTTTTGAGTTTTTAGGTACTTTGGAGTCATTTGGAGCAAAAGAAGGAAAAATCACTCATTTTGAGCAAGAAGGGCAATTTGGTCCTTTCACAAGACATGTGCTAATGGGAGTCTAGCTAAGATTAAAGGGCTGTCACTATCTTGGTGGCCTTTATCAGTTGACTGGGTGCCATCATTCAATTCCCTTATTACCGAACCATAAATCCAGAAGGGGTATTGTTTCTCAATCATTTTCTTCTCAAATTCAGAGAAGAGAGAGAAAATGGATGCAGCTGTCAGGAATATTAAAAAATGATTTGGTTTTGCTGGTGTTCAATTGAACCACGCAGAGAAACTGCTATCGTGGCCTGAAACCGGAGAAAGCAGGCAGAGAAGAAATTAGGAGGGAGATGTTGATCGTTGATGTCGAATTTGAGATTGAGAAGAACAAATGGGTTTTACTGAATCAGAAGAAGTAACTCAAGTTGTTGTGTTGGAAATGAAGCAGATCGATAAGAGAAAGAGGTTCTGAAATTAGGGTTCATTTCTCTATTCTTCTTAGGGCTACACAAATCTGTGATGTGCTAATGAGATTAAGGAATTAGAGAATGAATTAGTAAATTGGGATGATAGAGAACACATACTTGTGTTTGAATCACATGATTTGGGAGAATAGATGGGTCTGTGTTGATTCTAGGTTATTGGTTAGGGCTTTTGATGATAGAGAGATAAAATTACAATTCTAATCATATATTCAAATATATGTTTAAGATTGAAGATAAATTCCCTGACCAATATTCTCAACTCTTAATTACATTTTACTATTTATTTATTTTTAATTTAGCTCTTGTTACTTTCATAAAATCTGAAAACTCCCCCTGGTTACTTAAGAAATTGAACATATAACAACAACAATTGCTTCTCGTGGAACGAACTCTTTCTTATCATATACTTAATCTATATTTTGTTGCGTGGGAAAGTGAATTTATTTTTGGCGCATACGACAGCAATCAAATTTTGGCGCTGCTGTCGGGGAGGCAGCAGGTTGTTATACACAAACTTTGGTTTTCAATATTGAGAATTTTATTGATCAACTTGATAAAGATTACAACACAATGTATTAACTATTTATACATATGAATACGTAGCCTCCAAGTATTCTTGGGTCACACGTATACTAAACTTAGAAGTAACACAACTTGGAATACAAGTTACAAGTAATAACAATTCAACACTCCCCCTCAAGATAGCGCATAGATATCACACATGCCCAGCTTGACAATAGAATTACAAAAAGACTTGTTTGATACTGCCTTAGTTAACACATCTGCCAGTTGATCTGAAAAACGACAAAACGGCACTTCAATAATTTTATCATCTAGCTTCTCATAGACGAAGTTACGATCAATCTCAACATGCTTAGTTCTATCATGTTGCACAGGATTTTGTGCAATCTTAATTGCTGACTGATTATCACAAAATAACTTCATTGGACAATTAGTGAATAAGCCAAGCTCCCCCATAAGCTGTTTAAGCCATAGTAATTCACAAATTCCTTTAACCATGGCTCTATATCCATCCTCAGCACTAGACAAAAAAATAACTTTCTGCTTCTTGCTTTTCCAAGTAACAAGGTTACCTCCAACAAATGTAAAATAACCAGTAGTTGATCTTCTTCTATCTCCTTTTCCACCCCAATCTGAATCAGTATACCCAGAAATATCCATATTTCCATGTTTTGAAAACATCAAACCTCTTCCAGGTGCAGACTTGAGATACCTAAGTATTCTTATAATAGCATCCATATGTTGTTTACTAGGATTATGCATAAATCTACTAACAACACTTACTGCATAAGCAATATCAGGTCTAGTATGGGAGAGATATATCAAACGCCCTACTAATCTTTGATATCGTCCTTTATCTGTTGGTACTTGATCAGAAACCTCATCTAGTTTATGATTTTGCTCAATAGGAGAACTAATAGGTTGACAACCAAGCATACCTGTTTCCTTGAGTAAATCAAGTACATATTTCTGTTGAGATAAGAAAATACCTTGATTAGATCGAACAACTTCAATTCCCAAAAAATATTTGAGAGCTCCCAGATCTTTCATTTCAAATTCTGAAGACAAGTATGTCTTCAAGTTTAACATCTCATTATCATCATTACCAGTTACCACCATATCATCAACATAAATAATGAGTGTTGTTAATTTATTGCCACACTTCTTTAAGAACAAAGTATGATCGGCATTACTTTGTTTATACCCAAACTTAATCATTGCCTTTCGGAATCTTCCAAACCAAGCACGTGGTGATTGCTTCAAGCCATACAAGGCTTTATTCAATCTACATATAACATTAGGATATGAGTCACCAAATCCTGGTGGTAAAGACATGTAAACTTCTTCCTCCAAGTCTCCATGTAAAAACGCATTTTTTACATCATATTGTTGTAGTGGCCACCCCAAATTTGCTACTATAGACAATAATACACGGACAATATTTATCTTTGCAACTGGAGCAAAAGTATCATGATAATCTATACCATAAGTTTGAGTAAACCCTTTTGCAACAAGTCTTGCCTTATACCTGTCAATAGAACCATTAGGATTAATCTTCACAGTTAATACCCATCTGCAACCAACTGGCTTCTTTCCTTCTGGTAGTATAACTTTCTTCCATGTCTTATTTTTCATAAGAGATCGCATTTCTTCAAGCATAGCAGCATCCCATTTAGGATCGGACAATGCTTCTTGAACACAGGTAGGAATGACAATATCTGACATCTGACTAACAAATGCCTTGTAAGATTCTGTCAACCTATGAGTTGACATGTAATTTGCAATAAGATATTTAACCTTCTTTATAGGTTCCGTAGAATATCTTTCTGCTGGTACACCACGATTGCTTCTTAGTGGTAGTTGATACTTGTTATCCTCAACAACTTCACAATTTTCAATATTAGTGTTAGTAGTAGCAGTAATATCACTACTTACCTCAGCAATAGGAGTAGAATCGACTGGAGTAGGCACTATAGTAGCAGAGGGGTTATCTTCTTCAATAAGAATTTCAGTTTCATCTTCATCTTCATTTGTATTTTCTGCAACAACATTACCAATTGGAAAATCTCCTTCTTCAACAAACTGTTGACCATCTTCTTCTTTATCATTACTAGTAGATAAAACTTCTTCAGCTTCTGTAGATTCAAACATGAAATCACAATTATCCAGAAACATTTCCATCCAATTAACATCTCCTTTTATACTCTCTCCCAAGTGAGAAGTATTAAATTCAGCGGAAGCAAAATACATCTCATGTTCAGAGAAAGTCACATCCATGGTGACATACGTTCTTCTTGTTGGAGGATGATAACATTTGTAGCCCTTTTGAAATTGATTGTATCCAACAAAGACACATTTAAAAGCACAAGGATCAAGTTTCGAACGTAAACGTTTTTGTATGTGTACATAAGCTACACAACCAAATACTCATGGTGGAAGTGTAAGATTAGATGGAAGAGTCACAAATGACGCAAGTTTATCTACTGGTGTCTGAAACTTCATAACTCATGTAGGAACACGATTAAGAAGAAAAACAGCGTTAATAAGAGCTTCTTCCCGAAAATTTGGTTCCATATATGCTCCTATCAAACTAGCCCTGGTAATCTCCAGCAATTGTCTATTTTTCCTTTCTGCAACTCCATTCTGTTGCGGTGTAGATGGACAGGTAGTTTCATGAACAAGACCATGCTCAGCAAAATAAACTTTTAAGGTGCGGTTAATATATTCTCCACCTCTATCACTTCGTAGAACCCTTAGAGTTCCAGAGTATTGTGTCTGGACTATCTTGTGAAAATTACGAAAATAGTCTGGCACATCACTTTTATTCTTCATCATATAGAGCCAAGTCATACGAGTACAATCATCGATAAATAGAACAAACCATCTATTACCAGAAGAAGAAACAATCTTTGAGGGACCCCAAACATCAGAATGTACCAAAGAAAACGGAACAAGTCTTTTATTAAAACTTTCATGATAAGTAGCACGATGGCTCTTTGCTAAAATACAAGTTTCACACTGAAAATCAGATGGTTTGCAAGAAGTAAATAAATTTGGATATAAATGCTCCAAATATCCAAAAGAAACATGTCCTAGTCTACGATGATGTAACCAAATTTCATCTGTATGTGTATGAGATATTCTTTTAGCTGACAAAGACCTTCCTTCACACACATCATTGACATAGTTTAACCCCTCGATTTTAGTACCCCTGCCAATTATTTCCCCACTGCTGAGATCCTGAAGAAAACAGAAATCAGGATATATTAATACTAAACACTTTAACTGAGAAGTTACTTGAGATACTGACATGAGATTATTTGAAAGAGAAAGAATTAATAAGGTATGTTCTAGAGATAAAGAGTTTGTTAGATTAACTATTCCTTCTCCAGTAACAGGATATGTTATACCATTAGCATTTGTAACACCATAACAAGTTGAAGTTTTGTCCCTTACTATGGAAATATCAAAGGTCATATGATTAGTGGCACCAGAATCAAGAATACAACCATTATCCTTTTTAGAATTATCAGCAAGAGACGTAAGAAAAATATTACCTCGTTCAGACTCTGTTGTTGTTGTTGTAGGAACAACAGTTGTACAGGTAGTTACCTTACCCTTAACTTTCACTTTCCCAGCCTTTATACGCTTTTGGTAATCATCCCACCAATCTGGATAACCAATTTTTTCAAAACAATTTTCAGAAAGATGTTTTGTATTCCCACAATGAACACATTTCCCACTATTATTCGGCTGAGATATTTTTGTATTCAATGAGTTTTTCTCAATCTTCCTGACAGACATAGCAATTTGGGAATCAACCCCTTGAGTTAACATAGTACTGCGTATTTGTTCTTCTCGCCTCAGTATAGTAAACGCAGCTTCTAGCTTGGGTAAAGGATCAGTACAAAGTATTTCTCCTCGAACTGAATCATAAGCATCATCAAGCGCAGCAAGAAATACATATACTCTTTCTTCATCAATTTCTTCCTTTCGTTTCTTGATCACCTCTGGTTGTGTAAAGGTAATAGGTTTTCTATAATAAAACTCTTGCCAGATTGATTTTAACTCAGAGAAAAGGTTAGAAATTGATCTACCAGTCTGTTTAGTTTACATAGCTTTCCGAGTTAAGTCATAGAGAATAGACTTATCAGCTCCTTCATAATATGTTTGAGATACAGCATCCCAAACATCCTTTGCAGTAGGAAAACGAACAAAAAGATTCATTAAATCAGGTTTCATTGCACCAATCAGCCAACCCTTGACAGTAGCATCTTCCATGATCCACTTATCATACTTATCTACGACTTCTTTATCAGGTTTTGCAGCATCACCGGTAAGATATCCTCTTTTTCCTTTTCCAGCAACAAACATGGTCACCATTTGAGACCATAGAGAAAAGTTGGTATCATTCAGTTTTATTCCATATGGAATTGATGTTGGTGTTGGTTCGTATGTCTGCATACCACTAATTGTATTCGCTGAGAACGTTGGTTCTGATGTACCTTCGTTACCACCCATTGTAGCTCCTAAGTTTTTTAAGGTTCTGTTTAGTTTGTAGGTAAAATAAGATCAGAGAAATATATCCCTGGATATTGAGATCGTTTGATGATTAGGGTTTAGAGAAAGTATATCTTTAGGTATTGAAAAGAATGTAAAAGTGCCCAAGGATCGTACCTGCTCTTGATAGCAACACAAACTTTGGTTTTCAATATTGAGAATTTTATTGATCAACTTGATAAAGATTACAACACAATGTATTAACTATTTATACATATGAATACGTAGCCTCCAAGTATTCTTGGGTCACACGTATACTAAACTTAGAAGTAACACAACTTGGAATACAAGTTACAAGTAATAACAATTCAACAGTTATTTGTATTTGTATTTTATTTTATTTTTAGTTTTATTTCTTATTTTGTTTTAGTTTTTCTTATTTTCTGGTTCTTGACCGATTTTTGAGAATCTTGTTTCAGGTACCAATTTCTATGGAAGGAGCATATTAGAACAATCAATACGGTTTTCAACAACCTCAACAATATGACAACTACCAACCATACCTAGGGTATATTCAAAACCAATTTATTGGTTATGATCAATATCCTACGGAACCTTATGGTTATTCATACCAACAAGGATGAGGGGATAGTTATGCTTGTAATATTTCCTCTTGTATTTCAGATTCTACTTTTACCTTGTCGGACGAGTTTTACAAACAAATGGAACACTATATTCAGAATTTGGATGGATCGCTCCAAGAGCTTCAAAAAGGTGTTTCCAACTTAAGACAAGGCATTGAAGAATACAAAGAGAACATGGCCAATTCTGAAAAAAGATCAACCTTTGGGCAGTTTCGATAATAATTGTGTAGTTAACTCAACTCTTGATCTTAATAATGATTATTCACCTATTTAAAATGATGAGTTTGAGATTCACAACACTAAATGTGTTTTAAAAGATCAAAAGGTTGGCAAAAGAAAGTATGAGCTTAAAAGAAAGCTTTACTCTCAGTAGTAGCTCAGATTAATTAACCTCTATATTGGGAGCATGTAAAAATCATTATGATACACGGGGATTGGGTTATGAAGGCATAAACGTTCCTAGTACTTGTAAGGAGGTGAAATTTGTCAAGGCTAGAGATTTTTCTCAACCAAAAGCTCTCACTGACGAAAAAAGTGAAGTATCTCCACCACCTGTTAATGACGAAAAGAAAAAATTCTATCAAGCTCCAAAGCAAGCACATAAACATCTAGGTAAACAATAAGCATCACTTTTCTCATTCTACTAAAAATTGTTTTATTGTGGAAAACTAGGTCACTTGCAAAGGGGATGCAGATTCCGCAAAAGAGATAAATCCATATCTACTTCTGTTTATAAGATGACAAGATCTGATGCTCCCAACTGGAGAAAAACTGAGTTACATAATATCAATTTTTCCTGTATTCCCCCAAGGAAGTTTCAAAACAACATTGGGGAGAAAAAGAAACCCGTTTCTCTTAAAGCCACTCAGAAATGTGTACCTAAATATATCAGTAAAGCAACAAGTGTCAATAAGAAGAATCTTCCAAAAAATAGCACGACATGGGTCAACATCTTAATAAGGTACGGAAAAGTCGTTGAATGTTTCAAGGAAGTTGTAAAATTCCCAGAGACCTTAAGTGACTTTGTTTCAACTACTTATGGTGAACTAAATGATTTTCACCGCAACACAACTTGATTGTGTTGAAAGTTCATCCTCACCAAGAAAGACCCTAGTATGAAACATGGTGAGGAAGTCACAAGAACTAGGGCGCACATCTTATGTTGGGTAAGATGTTGAATATCTGGTAAAACCGTAGGATTCATGATTGGATTCTTCTAAAAATGTATGTTTATAAACTTGAGCAAGCTTTATGTTATATGCTTGATGTCATGATCTATTAATACCAAAAACACTCTTGTTTTTTAGCTCTTATGTTCGCTGAGTGATTTGGTGGAAATTTGAGTATCATCGTGATTAATTGTTCAAACATATTTTTGAAGACAACAATTTTTATCTTTATCTTGTTGTGCCAGTGCTTCAAAAAGATGAGTCCATGTTAAGAGGTTAAATAACCTTTTACTTGTGTGGTTTTATGACTATAAAATCCCAGTGTGGTTGTTATTATTGTATTTTATGCACCTTTAATTAATAAAGTGTAAGTTTCTTACGGACTGTTGTGCTACCACATCGCTAATAGTGAGTCCAAAATATAGTGACTCGATGTAGGTACCAACAATTCTTATGCGCTTATGTGTAATTCTCCATGCCTATTTGACTCCTAAGCAAGAGACGAAAACATGATCCATGGGAATAACTACATAACAAGTTAAGAAGTATATGCTCTTAGATAATCTATATAATCATAATGTTGATATTTAAACTTAGGCTACGATTTATGGGTAGAACATTTTAGACACGATAATCATACAGATTACGGGTATATCATTCACCATTAGTTAGGAGATAATGGATCAAAGGTGAAGTACTTATGATATACAAACCAATGCGGCTAATGATTCATATACCTTGAGTATGATTCTTTTATTTTTTACCTAACTTGATTTTTTAAAGTTCTTAAATATACATGTTAGAAGAAGCAAACAAAGTTGATGACTTTTGTCTCATGGTTTTTACAAAGAATAAATTTTGAGTCAAGCTTGTCTTGTTAAAACTCTCGAAATGAGATTCAAGCAATGGATGTTCGTAGATCCTTAACAATCTTGGTTAAGAACAATTTATTGCCTAGGAACTATTTTAGTTTCAAGTTGATCATTTGGAAATTGTCCAAGCAATTATATTTATTGTCTATGGAAATTGGGAATATTTCAGAACATCAAAAGAGAGTTTCCAAAACTACTGAAATATGGACACAGGGTAGGTACGCATACCCAGTACATGTACCCTAAATATATGAAGTTTCAGAACGTAGGTAGGTACGCATACCCAGTATGCGTTCCATGGATTTCTGAATTCGTGAATAGTGGAGGACCGCATATCCAATACGCGTACCTCAAGGGCCTGAGTTCGTGAATAGCCTAAGGGTTCGCATACCCAGTACGCGTACCTTGGCCATCTGAATTCACAAACTGGTTCCCAGGAACGCGTACCCTTTCGTATACCTACCCATTACTGAATCTTGCAGATGCTCATGAACTATTTTTTATAAATATGTCTGACATTGTTATACTCTCATAGACACTTCTAAGACAACTATGAAGTTGAGTACAAGGATAATTGTTACATAGGGTACTGTATTCAACCATATTGAATAATTTTAGTAAGTATCAGACATAGAGTGATTTGTTTGAGATAACCCTTGCACCAATAGAATCAAGTTGGTCTTGTAAATCTTTGTTCTCACTAAAAAGTCTATCATATCAAGCTTTATTACTGAATAAAGAGCAGTTTCATAAAGTTTCTGATAACATTCCTTAAGAAGTTTGTTAGCAGCTGGGTCTTCATGAAACATTTCTTCGTCGGAGTTAGAACTAATTAGCATTTTATACTTCCACTGAAACCACCACCGATAACACCATAACACAACTCAAGAACTCTAGGTCACTGATTTTCCCAACAACCCTAATTTTATTTCTAATTCAATAAATTAACACAACAATCATATTCACATATAAACAAAAGTAACTAATAGAATATTACCTTAAATTGAAATCCGTAATTCTTCAATTCTTCCTCAAAACAGCTCCATAACATCTAATTAACCCTAACCCTTTCCTCAATCAACTAAACCCATACTTCAATCTTTCTTGTACATCATTAAATCGAACCTTAAAACAATTCTCTGAGAAACCCTAGCTCTTCAGTTTTGAGTTATTCTTCTTCTCGGAACCAATCCTTAAATTAGCACCATGATCTTCTTCTTCTTCTCGTGCTCTTGAAACCCATCTTCAATTGTTAACTCAAATCAATCCTTCATCAATTTAATATAATCCCTAACCTATTGTCTTTGAATTATCTTTTTATGTGAATCTGAATGAATCGGTACTACCATCATCACTCATCCCCTGATCATTCTTCCCTTCTCATAATTTCAAAACGTCAATTTTATCTCTCGATTCAAAAGCAATAGAAGAAAACAAGAAAAAAGAAGAAAGGGGAGAAGCAATGGAAAATCTGTTTTCACTCGATTCGATTTTGGGGATAAACCCAAAACAAATTGCTAAGGCACCCATAAGATTGGATAAGGGAAGCCAGGGAGGTTTAAACTATAGTTTGTAACTGGGGTTGCCCTGAACGAAATGTCGATTGCCTTAACATCATTTATCTATAAATGACTAGTTTACCCTCCATACCATTCAGCTGGTTTCTTATTCGCCTGGTATCTGAATGACACATTCAAGTAGTCTATTTAGCATAACTTTTCGAGATCTATCCAGTGGTACTAATTTCATCTCCATATTATTGTTTAATTATTTTATACTCCCTCCGTCCCACTATTAGATGACATAATTCAAGTTTGCACAATTCTTAAGGAAATGAAGGGAAAGGAATATTTTTATGTATTTTTTTTATTAATAATTATACCCTTATGGATAATAACTAGTAAAATTTAGAAATGATTTATCTCTCAAACTATACCACATATATTCGTATATCGTTGAAAAGCATTTTAAAACACCTACGTAACGAATATAAACATGGATATCAAACTATACATATTTCTTATACTAACGATTGATCAATCAAAAGGGTAGTTTTAGAAATATCCCCTTGTTTAATGAGATAGGTCAACTATTAGTGGGAAAATTCACCAACCCGGTTCACAAACCGTGGTGATCTGAAATTGGTGAAAGGCTAACAGTTGGCAAACCTAGTTCATGAATCATTATCATCTGAGTTCACGAGTCGCGGAATGGTTCATGAACCGTAGCGCCCTGAATCCATGAACTTCCTAAAGGTTCACGAACCGTTTCACCAACGGTCATAGTGAATATTTAGCAGATGTTTAAAGACTTATTTTCTAAATATGTTTAACATTACTATGACTCTCATAAACACCTCTAAGACATCATTGATCACTAAACCACTTTGTGTATGTGCATCTTGACTAAAGTCTTAAGTGTTTAAATGAACACGATATTGCTTATTAGTTCGAAATGCATATTTTCCAATAACTATCATTATACACAGTTCACGTGCCCGGACCACTGTGTATATTCTTCTATGTGGTTCCAAGACAAACTTCTCCCACTTACTTGAAACCCTAATTAGAGTTTCATCTAAATGAAAAAAGTGTTTGGTTGAATCTCAAGTTATCTTAGCTTGAATTCTAAGCAACCCTCAGTCTTAAACATCTATAAATGGAGACACTCATTCATATGAGAAATTCAACCCTTGACACTTTGTGTCCTAGTTGATAGCTAGGGTCTTCCTTAATTGACCTAGGTTCCTCTGAGAAACATAATTAAATCAATGACTGAAAGACTTCACTCGGGGATTCGTGAAGCCAGGTTCGACTATCTTTACCCTGATAGTTCGTGTATCCTGATCTTTCTTTTCTGTTATCGAGGTTTTCGTAATCTCTTTCAGTCAAGATAGATAGAAATCACAAAGTTCTCTTTGTCTCAGACTTTTTGATTCCTCAAGATAAATATCTACAAAAAATATTCTTAATTGATTAGTTTACGATTGTTTTGAGAGGTGGTTAATAATCCAGGCTTCTCAGCTAACTGAGTGTAATCCAGAATTCTTACTGAAACCCATTCTTTTGAGATTTTGATATTTCTCAAAACACTGAGTATCCACAAATAAGGAATGTTCATGTTTATCTTTGATCATGTTGGGAATACTGATCTTCTAAATATCAAGTTGACAATTCTTCGTAGAGGAAGGATTCAAGAGAAGTTCTTCAGCAATATCAGTAGAACTAGTTCCCCCTCCCAATTATTGGTAAATACAAACATACTCGTCTCGGTGGTGACCACAAAACTATAATCTCTCTTTTGAGTACCAAAAACAATTTTGTTTGTAAAAACAAATCAGTAGTGCTCTGTTTATAAGAAGTGAATTTTCTTCTTTCAGGAAATCACAAAGATTGGGAAGTAGGCTTAAAATCGGAAATACTAGTTCTTTAGAAATTAAATCCAGAATTGGAAACCAATTTAAAACTAGGAAAGTTAATTTTTCTTTTTAGGTTAGGCCTTTAAAAAGGATTGATATGTAGCCATAACATAAAATCCGATTGCTACTTTATCACCATAAGTAAATAGTGAACTCTCATAACACTTTTCAAGATGTTAATATACATAAAGTAATTTTTAGAGAGACAATTAGAGCCATATTACGGAGGTTATATAAAGAATTATACAAAAAGATTTGATAATAATTCTAGAATTATTCCTTAAAAAATGCCACTTGCTTCAAGAAATAAATAGTGTGGAGCATGTATTAGCCCTTTATCACCACAACAATTGAAAGGAAATTTTCCTGATAAGCTTCCCTTGGGATTTTGTAGATAATTTTTCTTGTTCTCAACCATAGTACATATCCTATATATGTACCTTTGTGTTTTCTTAGAGTTTGTATATCAAACAATCGGAAAATAAATTCTCTTGAGATCTTGATAAGTTTTTCAGTTGTAAAAACATGATGGTAATTCTGAGTATTTCTTACTACAATCACTACGAATAATCTTAATGGAACTTAGCCAGCTAGACGCACCACGTGCCAAGGTAGATTCACTTTGAGAAGAATTATCTTTTTTTCTCAGGTTGTCATTATAACAATATGATAGTGGTCTTAAAAGTAGACCTGTTGTACTTGTGGCTTTCATCCATTTTTCAAAAGTGTTTTGTAAAGAGAGTTTTCAACATATTTATTCGTGTCTTCCACAATAAAAAGTTGAAGCTATCAAATCTTGACGGTACGTTAACTGAACTCGATTCGCGTGAACCCGAATTCATTGTCTCGATAGGTTCGATTGCACCAAACAGAGATTATTACATCTAATCGTGTTTGCCTGCTCTGATACCAGTCGAAATGACAAGCGTAACAAGTAGACCACAATCTTTTCGTGTTTACCTACTGTAGACACACCTTGTTAGTCAACAGAGAGTTCTTCAAAATCTCAAACAATCTCTGTTATTGGATCGTGACTTTCTAAAAGTTTTCAGAATTCTCTGTTATTGCTGATTTGAAATTTGAAATCAATGACTTATGGTTTTGAGAGACTGGTAGAGACTTTTATTACAAAACATACCATAAATGGCTAAAAAAAGTCTCTCCTAAGTAGGTGATATTTTGAGAGATTTTGTTCTTTCTCTTTTCTTTAAGGATTAAATATCAAAATATTAAATAACAATAACCAAATAAGCTACAATTAAATTCATAAAAAATGAATTTTTTTTTGTTGTCTTCCAAAACCCAATAAGTTTACTAGAGATTCATTCGTCTCGTTTTGATTTTATTGGCAAAATGGTTACAATTTCTGTTAGCCATGCATGGACTAATACATTTTCATTGGAATATTCATTTATTCATTTTGCAAAATAAATAAATATATTGTTTGTCTCATGTGTGTAAACTGAAATTCATATATGTTTTATTGTCTTAATGAATCACCATAATTCCGTGAAAATCATTCAGAGAGTCTCTGAAAATCTCTAAACTCACGGAAAGTCACCCAAAATCTCTTGCATAAAGAGTCTCTAAATGTCTTTACTAATCGCAATTGATTAACCTAGTTACTCTTTTATCCTTACTCCGGTTCACGTATTCACCCGGAAGTTCCTCCACGGCTAAAAACACACAGAAAGAACATGTACACACATTTGTGTAGTACAACAGACTCTGTAGGCACAATAATGAAAACAATATCTCCCCGACTCCCGACAATCCTCCCGCTTTATTCTCTCTCCCAATCCTCTTTCACATAGGTAGCGACTGGACTACTTACTAGTCCGTTTCCACCCTTTAAAATAAAGTATCACTACTTCCGATACTATATCCCCTTTTCAGTCCATTTTGTTTCTAATCATCCCTCCCCTTTTCTCTCTAATTTCCAAAGATATTTTCTTCTTCAAATTTATGCTGAGGATTTTCTGTTGGATATTGAACTGTTTATGGTGATTGTATCTAATCTAGTGTCAATTCGGCAAAATCACCTCTCTCTCGCTCCAAGTCTGCTACTCATAGATCTCTCAACTGGTAAAGTTTCTGATTTTTGTTTCGATAAATGTCTCTTCAGTTTCTGAGATCTATCTAGTTTATTTTAACTATTTTATGAATCTAGTTTTTCAGGATCTTATCTGTGGTGTTTATGTTATTATGGTAGATTAGGGCAATTTCAGACAGTTTAGGATTTATGCTGAAACTATTTTGACTTCACATTGTGGAATTATGCTGAATTTTGTCTTAAATTGTTTCCCTTACTTCCATTACATTGACAGTTGATTAAATTTTAAGAAAGAATGGAATATATTGACTTCCCCATTTGATAGAGATATCCCCGTGTTTTTGCATGAATTTCCTAAAATGCTGTAGGAATTACTCTATACTACTCATGAAAGATCTTTCTGGATATACTTGCACTGATGAATTCTGGTAAATTTGGAACGGAAAAGTACAACTTATTAGTAAACAGTATCACGTCAACGTCGTAAGCAGGATGCACGATAATATACAATAAATGAACTCGTACATACATTAACTTTTTTGTGTTTCAGGTGGAGAGTCGGTTGGTAGCTTTGATTTTTAATTGAATAACAGTTGCTGGCTTCTATACTGGATTCTGGTTGGCATGGATTCTGATGAGTATGTGTTTCATCTTTAATAATCTACTTTTCCATTCGTTAGTAATTATCTGAGAATTCCTGACGTTGTGATGAATCAGGGAAAATGGCACCGAGCTTCTACAACGATATCGGCGTGATAGGCGTGTACTTCTCAGTTTCATACTTTCGGGTAGTTTGATTAAGAGAGTTGTAATGCCCCCGGGGGCTGTTTCATTAGATGACATCGACTTAGATCAAGTCAGTATCGATTATGTTCTTGAATGTGCTAAAAAAGGTGACGGAATTTTGAAAGAGTCTTATTATGGAAATTTAATATTTGGGCTCTACTGTGGAACTTGTTTTCTTCCTAAATTATTGTTTTATTGTTACAGGTGGAATGCTTGACCTCTCAGAAGCAATTAGAGATTACCATGATAGAACCAGTTTTCCAGTTACTGTAAGCTTCACTTTTTAGTGCATATGCTGGTGTAGTTTCTTAAGTTATTTGATAAATTCTGGTAATCATGCTACTAGTTAGTAACTGCACATGATGACAAACCATGTGGATGCATACGGAAGAACTTTTAGGTTGCCGTATAGTTACATAGTGCTGAATAATGTATGTCTTGCAGCTTGAGATGATTGTAACCATCTTTACATTGTTTAGACTAATTTGTAGCATAAATGCTCTTTTGTTATTTTATTGTTTACCTTTCTCGAGCGCCTGAAAAGTTTAAAACAGAGAAACATGATTCCTGGAACTGGGTTCCACATATTTGCTGAATTCCAGCATCAGACTGCCTAATAAACCATGTTTGCACATGTGAGATATCCTCAACGTCCCATATCTTGTGATGCATTTGTTCGTTCCTCATTCATATTTAAAGCACCTTTGTTCGCTTCAGGATCTTCTGCGTGTTCCTTAATGCATCCAGAAACAGATGCAACACAAGATATGTTCCTTTAAGGGTCTGTCAGATGTGGATATGCTTTATTAGGTCCAGTCTTAGGGTTGGTTCTTAATTTTTAGTGTTGTTTACAATTTGTCTGTGCATGCCTTGTTTTTTATGCAGAGTTTATTTTCTGCTGGTACGTGAAACTTGTTTTTGATTCATATTTTGTTTTTCCATTTTTTCCAGAGTAGTTCCGCAGATGAATTCTTTCTGGTCACAGCTCCGGAGTGCTCAGGATCACCTCCAAGAAGGGCACCACCACCAATTTTGATCGACATGCCATCGCCCATAATGCCTAATCTATCTAAGTCACAGTCACTTCACTCGACACGACAAGAGCTATCTGTGGATGACATTGATGATTTTACGGATGATGATAATGAGGAGGAAGTAAACAGTCTCAGGATTTCAAGACGAACCCCTAATGATGCTACTGATCTTCATTTAGGACTGCCTTCTTTTGCATCTGGTAAGCATGGTTTAGATACATTTTATGATAGTTTTCTTTTTATAGTTTGGCGTAATGCGTTTGTCTCTCAAACCTTTCTCGCTAAAAGTTGCTTGAGATTTGAAACTAGAACTGAATGAAGGCTGTTTATGTTCACCAGAGTTTGGATATTTGGATGCAGATGACATTGGAAGTGTTAAGTCATAATAGTACATATTGGTAGAGAGTTTTTACTTCCATAACAAAAAACTGGATAAATAACATGTAGTATTGGCTGGAGAGAAAGGAAGAAAGATAATCTGAGAACTATTTAACATTATACTAAAAATTCAAAGTACACATGGTTCTTTTATAAACTAGGGGAGCTTGACATCATTTGATTTCCAGATGTTACTTGCATGCAGGGATTACAGATGATGACCTCCGTGAATCAGCATTTGAAATCCTGCTTGCTTGCGCTGGAGCTTCAGGGTGTGTTTGAACATCATGTTTCCCTGAAAAATCTACTTATTGTTTTTCTATTCAACAACAAGACATTCATCTATTCTGTTTCCCTTCTTTGGTATCCAATATGTTTTCATTCTGTGCACAGCGGTCTCATTGTACCGTCAAAAGAGAAAAAGAAGGACAAGAAATCCAAATTGCTTAAGAAGCTTGGTCGTAGTAAGAGTGACCATGTTGCACCCCCTCAACGTGCGACTGGATTAGTTGGTTTGTTGGAGACCATGCGTGTTCAACTAGAGGCAAGTATTACACTCTTTCATTTTTGAGTTTGTAGACTTTTTGGATTAGTTTCAAATACGAAGTTTCCAGGTTTAAAATTTTACCTCTATTTTAAGACATACCTTCTATATATGTATTGTCTACCTTTTTGTCTTATTAATAAAAGAGCTGTCTTGCACGTTTTCCAAAAAATGTAAATGGTTTAATAAGATTGCATTAGCTTATCAGAGTTGTTACGGATCTTTTTTCCTTTTTAACAACTTAAAAAGCTATTCATGCAGATATCAGAGGCAATGGATATAAGAACCAGGCAAGGCCTTCTTCATGCCCTGGATGGTAAAGTTGGGAAGAGAATGGACACTTTATTGGTTCCGCTGGAATTGCTGTGCTGTATATCACGAGCAGAGTTTGCCGATAAGAGAACGTATCTACGATGGTTAAAGAGGCAGGTATGTGGTCCTTCCGCTAAGGTATAGTAATAACATATCAAGGATATATTTTGATAAATTCCTTTATAAACTTCTCTGGCACAGTTGAACATGTTAGAAGAAGGGCTTATAAATCATCCTGCTGTTGGCTTTGGGGAGTCTGGTCGTAAAGCGAGTGAGTTGAGAATTCTATTGAGGAAGATTGAGGAATCTGAGGTGCTTGTTTCTTGGATTTTTTTTCATATGATGCAAATACCAAATTGTATTGCCTAGTTTTGCTTCTTTCTTTATTAATGTTCTTGTCTTGTATAGTGATCCTCCTACGAATTACTTCCTTTATGGTCTTCTATGTTTGCATATTTATTACTTATAACTGGATGCTCTTAGACATAAGCTTTAATGATTGACTTCTTCCCTTTTCTCGTTTTTATGTCAAATACTTTATTGTAGTCCATTTCTTTTCATTGATAGTATTTATTTTTTTTATTTTTACAGTCTCTTCCACCTACTGCTGGTGAACTCCAACGAACAGAATGTTTAAGATCTCTTAGGGAAATTGCTATACCACTTGTCGAAAGGCCAGCTCGGGGCGACCTAACTGGTGAAGTATGCCATTGGGCAGATGGCTATCACCTCAACATTCGTCTCTATGAGAAGTTGCTCTGTAGTGTTTTTGATATGTTGGATGAAGGAAAGCTTACAGAGGTTTTTGTCTTCCCATATAGAATCACCTCAAACCCCCTTCATGGCATTGGGTTTAGTGACCCTTATATCTAACAGAGTGTTGATTGCTCTTGCCTGTTTTTTACATTCAGGAAGTTGAAGAAATTCTTGAGCTTCTGAAATCAACATGGCGCGTTTTAGGGATCACAGAAACCATCCATTATACTTGCTATGCATGGGTATTATTCCGCCAGGTATTATAGATCTAAGAAAGTGCTCCTTCCATTCTACAGCTGTTTAATGCACCACGTGTTTTAGAATTATTTGACATCCACTCTAGTGTTGTTACCAGTGTACCTTGCTGTTTCATAATTGTTCAGTCCTAGCGAGACTCAGAAGTCTAGACTCTTGACTCAGCTGTTTAGTGATGAAGAAATGTACAAGCAGACAAGTTTCTTATTGTATTTAAAGGACGGGCTTAGGAAAATTGCATTATAGGACGAGCTTAGGAAAATTGCAGACATTTGATGTATGATATTCGTGTTTAGATTTCCTTTGTAAATATGAACATTTTACTGGTGATGATTCCGTTAAATGATCATGTTTTATTCGTTATTATACTCTCAGTGTTGCCCATGTTTTCTTTTTTAAATGTCCTCGCCCACAATAAAATATTCTTACTAACCGAGGATATATAACGTTATTTATATTCTGTGTAACCTTTATATGTATATTCATTATACCCTATATCTTTTATGTGTAACTTAAGGCTGACAACTATCTCAAATGCTCTGTCAATCCAGTTTGTTGTTACAGGTGAATCAGAAATCTTGAAATATGCCATTGGACAATTGAAGAAAATACCATTGAAGGAACAGCGAGGTCCGCAGGAAAGATTACACTCGAAAAGTCTTCGTTCCAAAGTTGAAAGCGACGACGGGTTTCAGGAATTGACTTTTCTACAGTCCTTGCTTTCACCCATTCAGGGATGGGCGGATAAACAGCTTGGAGACTACCACCTGCAGTTCGCTGAGGTATACAAACTTTTGGTAGCATTTAAGGAAATTCTGTTTTATTTTACTCATAAATTTAATTGCTGTTGCGATGCAGGCACATCCGTGACTCATCACTATGCAACATGTGCATTAACATTCTAACTTCTGTGACAACTACGAATACTGTCTCCAGATTACAAAATAAACCTTCTTAGTTCCTTGACTTTTTTTTTTGATTATGTTTGTGCAACCACTTAGGTCGTTTGGCTTATCTTGACAAAATCAAATATATAAATCTCTAATTTTATCGGTTGGAAGGCCGATTGCCAACAGAGTTTCTGATTTCAGCTATCTTCATACTTTCAGGGGGCATCAGCATTGCAGGATATACTAGCTGTTGCAATGAGTGCTCGAAGACTTCTAGTGGAAGAACCAGATCAGGTAAATAGACAATGTGCATGCATTTTATGAATGGGCACCTGGAAAAGGGAGTGCACATGTTTGCAATATTTGGGCGTCTCAAATGTTATGCTGATTCTCAAGTAGAAATCCTAAATTTTGTTCTTTCATTGAACTGAAGTATGTTTTTTTTTTGTAGCTTTTATTCAAATGAAAACAAACCAGTGGCTAAAAGTTGATCTGCTCTTTTCATGCAGATGACACAATCCACGGAGAAGGACCAGATTGAATCATATATATCATCATCCTTAAAAAGTGAATTTTCAAGGGTGAGCAACCGAACTTTGCATACATTCAGAAGTTCATAGTTGGTCTATGATAGCATCATGAACTCCCGCCAGGAAGATGCTGTATTGACCAAAAAGTTCTTGGAAATTTACTGGAAAACGTTCCTGGTACTCATTCAATTTGTTTCAGAATACATGAATACCTAAACTGCATGCTTTTTTACTCTGTGGTGGATGTGAGCGGGATTCCGCTTATATTCAGCTCGTGAAGTTAGGCAGTATAAAGGTTTATCACAGCACCCACTCAATGCTATCATCCCCATGCTGGATAAGGACTGAACTGTTTCTAGACATTCTAGATCGTGAATGCCAGGCATAAGGGGTAGGTTATAAGCACGCATACTGTACAATCAATTCTAGACGGAATAAAAAAGATATATCTGTCATCTGCAACTGCCACTACCATGATTATCTCTGCATTCAACGAGGATGCCATCGCTTCCACCTTTATTGCATAGACTCTATCTAGTGCCACCTCCAGCAGCAGTAGCACAATAATTATTAGTACAACCTTGCTAACCTCATCATCATCTCCATTCCAGCATTACTGTTATTGGTTAAATTTAAGTTGATGCAGTAGCTGCTCTAAATGTTGATTCTAAACACTTCCAGACTTTATCAACTTTTTATCTTTCATTTCGGAAATAGGGGTTGTATCCAGAAAATGATTTTGTTTACAAATTTAATTTCAAGCAAGCAGATGTTTTCAGATAGTATTAATTTTATTTATTGCTCAAGTAGAAAATAGAAGAGATAAAAAGTTAATAAAAAAATTATTGATTGTGCCATAAAATTAGTGGTTCGTTGTTTGTCAGAGAAGCCCACTTAAACCAACTAGCTTGATTTCTGTCATCTTTCTATACAGATTATACTTGATGTTGAAAGCAAAGCTGCTGGGACACATGAACATCCATTAGCATCACTTGCGATGGAGACCCAAAAACTTCTGAGGAAGGATTCTAGCTTGTTCATGCCAATTTTATCTCAGTGGTATCCCCGAGCAACTGCTTTTGCAGCGTCTCTTCTTCACAAGCTTTATGGAAACAAGCTGGTATATTTATACCCTTAAACTATATAATCCGATTCCCACATTCTATTGCTCTTCCACCACACTAACGTTTTACTGAGTTGTAAGAAATGAGGACTTATTTAAGCATTTGTTTGTCAGAAACCTTTTCTTGATGGCGTTGAGCACCTTACAGAGGATGTTGTGTCTGTGTTTCCGGCAGCTGAAAGTCTTGAGCAGTATGTAATTACACTTGTTATTTCATCGTGTGGAGAGGAAACTGCCGACGCATACTTGAGGGGGAAAGTAACTTTATATCAGGTGAAGCTGCAAGTTTTACATAATTGGGGACTTCTTCTTGTTTCATTTCCCCCCCTTCTGTTTGGACACAAGTCTTGCTTTAGTTATATCTTCCTCTAAGATTTTTAAGTTTGTTAGTTCTGAATATTATTTCTATTTTTAGGTCATTGTCTTTATCTCCCTGTTTTCCACCCTATAGTTGTGTAGGTTTTACTCTTTCTAGCTTTTTATGTATCCATGGCTTGATTTTCTTTTTGTCCGTCCTTCATATTAACAACATTTAGGTTAACTCTTCTACGACTCCTTTGGATGTTTCTTCTTGTTGTTGCTTCACTTATTTTTTTGTTGTACATTCTTTCTTTGTATGGGTCACAATGTCAGGATCTGTTAGGTTTTGTCTCACAAAAGTTGTCAGATTTCGGCTTCATATGGTTCATATTTTTGAATTCACAACTTTGGGTATCTTTGTACTTATTTTTCAGCTTGAAACTATATCTGGGACACTAGTGTTACGTTGGGTGAATTCACAACTTGGAAGAATATTATCATGGGTTGAGCGTGCTATTCAACAAGAGGTAATATCTAAACTTTTTAGGAAATATGTATTTTACTTCTTTTCCATGCAACTATATCACTCAGGTTACAGACCAATATTCTAAGAGGGGTTTGAAGTGAGAGTGCCCCAATGTAACTTGGGTTCCTATGACTGGCTTAGTGCCCTTGCGACCACGATTTTCTGATGGTGGGATGTAAAAAGTCCTCTAGTTCAAGGATGTAAAGCAACTGTTTGTTTGATTTATTATAGAACCTGGGTTTTCTGTCTTAGTGGATAAACGCTTCGCATAAAAATTGAGAGCACACATAATGAGTTTGATAACTACGGACAGACCAACTGAATCCATCTCAGCTTCAACTCGTAAGGAAGGTCTTTGTGACTTTAAGATATAATTGAAATTTATACCTTGAATTCGTCTTTTATACGAGTTGATGGTTCTATTCTCTCGCCTAATGAAGCATTCTGGTTTGATGCCACATTAATGGTTGTGAAATATTGTGTGCAGGCATGGAATCCGATATCGGCGCAACAACGACATGGGAGTTCAATTGTTGAAGTTTACCGGATTGTGGAAGAGGTATGCATGTTTGTTACGCTTGTTTTAGCATCTCCGTAAGACGTATTTCTGCTTGTTAAGGTCGCTACTTCTGTTTCCCCGTGATCCTGAATTGCGTTTATTATTTCACGTTATTTGATATTACTACTAAATAGTTCTCTACATCTCAATCTTGTTACACATACGTGTAAATTCATCATTTTAGCAGCTCTAACGCTAACCTATACTTCCCAACGTTGTGCGTCAAACTCTAACCATATATCACTAACCCAATTGACCTAGTTCTTTGATAAAAAAAAAAACAAGCATGAAAATCATGACTACAGTGCAAAAATTAACTTCGTGAAATTTCCTAAACATGTGGCAAAATGTATATTCAAATCAGAAGATGTGTGGGGTAAACCACTTTCTAAGAATTCCTCAGTTTCTCTACAGTCCACCGCCAGTGGATTGTCCGCATGTGTAATGTCGTGGGCATACACTAACAGTATCTTTTATGCAACTTTTGCTTGTTTAAGGCCTCTTGCCCGCTGATAACAACCTCTTATTATATTTGCTGCACATATTCCAACGATGAACATATATCTGATTGCACTCATATCACTTCCTACTTGATCAAGACTATGTACGTGTTATCTTTTAAAAAGGTCAGAAGAAAATAATAACGATGAGATAAAATGAGCAGAGGCATGACATTTGCATCAGCAAAAGAGATTAGCGGTCACCTGATGCTTATTCTTTTCCCTTCTTGTTGTTGCTAAAGTATTTGCCTTTGAAGCTATGTGTGCGTTGCTCTGTGCAGGCTTGTTCTGGTTTAAGATTGACTCCCACCCTCCATTTCTTTTTGTTTTTCCGTTTTGAAAAGTCCAACTTAATGAGGAGACATCATTTGTTATTGACATAGTAAAGTAGGGTCTTTCCACATTTCACTTGTTTTCTTAAGGCAACCTAGACTTTTATTTATAAGATTTACCAGCCAACGTGGTTGAAAGCCATATCGGAATAGGCTCCCATATCACAACATCTTGGAAAAAATGAACTAATTTAATCGGAATTGGGGAATTAATTTGATATGTTTTCATCTTCCATCAGTTAAGCAAGAACCATCAAAATCCTGACTTTGGATCTTTAAAATAAGACTTTGGGGGCATCGCCTCTCAGACCTAACATGTGAAATCTTCAGGTTCACACTGACCAGACTGCGTAGATCTTTCTTCTTTATCATCATTCGCATTAACAGTAACAGCAGCATAAGTAATCTTTCGAAATGATTTCTTAGAATATAATCCACACTTAGCCTTTAGGAGAACCCACTTTCTAAATCGTCCTTGTTTAATTAGGTCCCACCATAAAGAATACATTTTAATCATACAAAATGAAGGGTTATTTTGAAAACTTTCTTAACGTACTAATTGAATGCATATTTTATTGGGGAATTGGACACTTACTATTTTTAGAACATCTGTAATCAGAATACAGGATAAGTGAAGTGGGATGTGGGAGGTTGAAATTGTAATATTAATCCCGATGATCTTTATCCGTTGGGATGTTTTTATATTTCATCATTCTTTTTTTCCCTTCATGTGTTACTTTTTTTATTGATTGGACCGATTAAAACTTAAGCGTGGAACAGGACTAATTGATGGATGCATTAACGCCATATGTTATATTCAATTGCAGACAGTTGATCAATTTTTTGCTCTCAAAGTTCCAATGAGATCTGGGGAACTGAGTAGCCTATTGAATGGAATTGATAATGCCTTTCAAGTTTATACAAATCATGTTGTCGACAAGCTAGGTAAGCACTGAGTATGACCTCTCTTCATTTATTAATTGTTAAGTTATCAATAGTCTGTTTTTTATTAGCTGAAAACTACTATATTGATGATGTGCCCACAGCTTTTGGTAGATCTTGGGTGTATATAGGTCATGAAGAGATATGGTGGACCTCACGTGTAAAGATGCGAAGGTCCTAGAACCACATTTTTACAAATTGTATTGCATGTGTAACTCTATTAGTATGTAACATGTAGTACTTGCTATTAGCCTTTGCTACTGATTGTCTTTACTCATCAGTGATAATAAGTGTTTCTGCACCATTCTCAGTTTTGAGCTGATGGGATGTGTCACATTGCTTCCTTGGCAAATTCTGTAGGTTTCCTTAGATGCCAAACCTCCACAGAAAATTCCTCCTCTAAATTTGCATCACTTCTATTTACAAGCATTACTAAGTTTTATTTTTCTGTGTTGATTTCTATAATCTTCTGATTCGAGATTGACAAATTTATCTGGGCTGTTGCAGTTAGCAAAGAAGATCTCATACCACCTGTGCCTATTCTCACACGATACAAAAAAGAAAGTGGAATTAAGGCATTTGTGAAAAAAGAAAGTGTTGACCCAAGGCTGCCTGATGAGAGACGGAGCAGTCAAATTAACGACCTAACAACACCAAAACTCTGTGTTCGACTGAATACTCTTTTTGTAAGTTTAGCTTCCTCTATGCTGTCAAGTTACACCAGAAATTACCTCTTCATAAATGATAAATAGTTTTTCAGTCAATAGCTATCTTACACCTAGGTGTATGATTGCCGTACATTACTGACTGGACTCTCAAGTCTTAATTGGTAGAGGATTAGTTTTATACATGTGTTATCATTATCCTTACTGGACTCTCAGTCAAATTCACCAGAAGTACCTGCGATATGCGAATGTTTCTCATTATAATCAGGTCTGCAGATGACAGAAGATGTAACACTCTAGTTTGATATGAACCTAGTTTCTCAAAACAGGTTAGTTAATAGGTTCTGCTGCTTACCAACTATTTTAGTGGTAGGGTTCTGCGCCGAAACTATCAAATGCTCATGGATTTCTAAAATTATATAATCAACTAACTTGTACATGATTAGAGTAGTTCATTGACTTTGTGTTCATACTTTTAAAATGTACCGTTCCTCTGTTACATCTTTTGATATTGAATACTATGTCACCCACAGTACGCAATTAGTCAATTGAACAACTTGGAAGATAGCATTCAACAACGGTGGACAAAGAAAAAGCCTCGCGAAAATTTGAATATCAGTATGTCTAAACTTCACAAATGTTTGTTTTCTTCTTTCATTATCTTCTTCCTTTCATTTTCAGTCATTATTGGAAGTTTATTGACAGCAGAATATAAATATATAAACTGTGAACTTAGACTCATGCAGTGTAAAAGAAAATGTGTTGCAGAATATCTTGATGGTATATATATGTTTTATAGTATATGCAATCAAGCTTCTATGGCTATTCTCCCCAAAATATTCAGCACATTTTTGTAAAATGTCATAACTTGATTAGAGAAAGAATAGATCCCCTTCTTACATCTGCCAGTATCCAAGATAGAATAGTCTGGTGAGTGACAGTCCTAGAGTCAAATAATAGATCACCCCAGTTACTTTCTAGCATTGCTAGATCTGATTAGGTAGTAACAGAGTTTCATAATTTCGGCTTTAAAGTATTTCAAGGCAGTAAACAGTTACATACGTACTCGTAAGTTAATAATCATCCCTGACCGCAATTTTTTCAGCAAGAACCACCTAAAACAAGGTGCCTACTAGGCTTCCAAATATCAGAATGAACATGCTCTAAGGTCTAAGCACTGACCATCTAGTTGAACTTCAAAAGTAGTTATAATGTTTATTGGTTCAAAAGTAGTTCTGCTGCACATTATGAATAAGAATGTATTGTAAAACTGGAAAAATTTATTCCCTATAGGCCAAATTGAAAAAAGTGATAGTAACTATTTTCCAGAAACGGAGGTAGTATGAGATTTCTCCATGGGGGCGGATGTCCAACTGGCGATACCACCTAGAAGGCGGAATATAGGGAATAGAGACTGAAGTTAGATCTCAGAAAGAGAACTTGTACCAACACAATGAACTCAAGAGTTGGTATCATTTGCTAAAAAGACCAATTGCATCTGGCAGATACATATAGTTAATTTTTTTGTTTATTTAAGCTTGATATGCAAGTTATTTCTCTTCGATGAATTGTTTGTGTTACTCATCTTCTGTAGAAAGATCAATGGATGGTAAGTCGAGAAGTTTTGCACAAAAAGACTCATTTGATGGCAGTAGAAAAGATATAAATGCAGCTATTGATAGAGTTAGTGAGTTTACAGGTACGCACTCATTTAATGCTTTTCAGTTTATCGCTTTAGAACCAATCTTGAGATTGTGTATCATTCTAGTTTTTTATTTTTGTAGGAACTAAGATTGTGTTTTGGGATTTAAGAGAGCCATTCATAAACAACTTATACAGACCCAATGTCTCGCAATCTAGACTGGAGTTGCTAATTGATCCACTTGATTTGGTAAGTTTTTCCTCTGTTTTTTCAATCTCTTTACTTATGTGCAACTAAAACAGAATAAACTTTCCTGATAGTAGAAATTGAACCCCAGAATGGAGGCTAAAGATAGGAACGGCAATGACCAAAGTTTGATGGTCTGCCTGGTGCCTAAGGCTGGTAACTATTAAGGTACCATCGAATGTCATGGAAATGACTTCCGATGTGGTCAATACAGGGAGACTAAGTTGCGTAACCATCAACTTGATACAATTGGATATACTTTCTGATTGAAGGTATTAGAAATTTGGTGAATTTACTTGAAGGGATTCTGTGATTGAACATGGGGTGTCGATAGGACTTGTCCAGTCAGTCCTGAAAGATTGGACATGGCACACCGTTTTGATAAGTGTGCAAAATATGTAATTTGAGCCAGAAAGAAGGGTTGCAAAATAAGAATTTAATTGCCTTGCCCAAGATTTAGGGTGTAGATCGTAGCAGAGAACAGATCTTTAAATTGCAAATCACAATATTCTACTATGTGTATCACACAGTGAAAACAAATGTAATAACTAATAAGATAATTGAAAATGTTGTTGCAAATCGTGATGTCCAGCATAATTTGTGCAATCAGCATTCTCAGTTACCAAGTAACACCGTATATTGAGTTTACTATCTCTTGTTGCAGGTACTGAATCAGTTATGTGATGTCATTGTGGAGCCCCTTAGGGATCGCATTGTCACAGCTCTTCTTCAAGCATCAATGGTTTGTGCTTGAACCCTACGTTTTTCTCTAAAAGTATGTGCAGTAAAATTTTGACGTTGTAGTTACAATCTATTCTGCTTGCAGGAGGGTCTGCTTCGTGTGATATTAGATGGAGGCTCATCCCGTCTCTTCTTCCCAAGTGATGCTAACTTCCTAGAGGAAGATCTAGATATCTTAAAGGTCCGTACAGAACATAAATATGTCTACTCATTTTCGCTATTATTGTATTAGCAATATATTTAATACATTCAAATGGTAAGTACGTACTCTGCCACTGATAATATTAGGCACTTTACTACCAATTGTCTTAGGATGAATTCATGTACTAATCTCAAACGAAACATGTTTATGATTTTCTCTTGCAGGAATTTTATATTTCTGGAGGAGATGGGCTTCCTAGAGGAGTGGTTGAGAACCACATTTCGCGTGTTCGTCATGTAATTAAGTTGCTTGGATATGAGGTAAGTTGCATCTGCTTTGTTGTTTCAGAGTTTAAACAACTGATCAGTAACTGAGTTGACTGGTAATTTTAAAATTGTTTTCATCTGCATTAGGATAATTTTATATTTACATGTTTTGAAGAGGATTAATTAGTTAGGGTAGTTTTGTATACTCCAGTAATATGCCCATTTATTTTTCCTTTTACTACTCATGCACCTATATGCACTGGTGGTCCCCCACATGGGTACGATCGACCCAACACCTGTTTTTGTGGGTATTACTCGCCATTTCAATCATCCTCGCTGAAACTCACATCATTTTGGTTACTGTGTAGCATTTTTCTTAGAACAAAGACCGTCTTTGAGTTTAATGAGTTACATTCTTTTGTGAAGTCAAAGAAACTCTTGGTTTATACAGTATGAAAACAATGCTCTTTAAGAGATTTGAGAATTTAGAAACTCCATGCATGCTAATCTCTCTGTAGAGGAGATATCTCACATGATACCATAACGTGAGCCTGCATGGTGAAACATCTTTCCCCAAGTAAACATCAGCCCTTGCTCAGTTTTAAGTAGGCTTTACATAGCTACAGAAGAGTAAGTTTGTTGCATGTAAGAAGAGAGTATAATGTAGATAGCTGGAGACTACAAATTCGGCTTAATACTTGAAGCTAATCACTAGTTCTTTATTACACATTGAGTGTTGGATTACAATTTTGGATCCTTTCTCCATATGTTTTTACTTGATAGAAATGTCTTTGTTTTTACGTTGTCAGACTCGGGTACTGATTGATGACTTGAGATCCGCGAGTGGATTAGAAATGCAAGGAGGTAGAAGTAAATTGGGTGCCGATACACAAACCCTTTTAAGAATTCTTTGCCACAGAAGTGATTCAGAAGCCTCTCAATTTCTCAAGAAGCAGTATAAAATACCTAGGTCTACTGCATAGCCTTAGAAGTTGGAATACCCTCGGGGCCTAGGGGGATTGGGTTGTTGTTAATGTAATTGTAATTTTTCAGATAGTCCTGGTACGAAATAATCACACCATATTTTTGTGTTGAGAAGATGTGTTTCCCTCATATTTTTCTTATTTTTTCTTAAATACGTTCTGTATAGAGCAAAATGTATTTTAATAATAAAGGTATTACTACTGTAGAGAAGAAATCAGCTTCTAAACTTGTTTCATATTTGAGCTACTCGTAACTCCAATTTGAAGCACCTCCTGTTGATAGGGGTGCACGCGGCATCAACATTTATTTTTCATAAATTAGTGACCAACCACACAAGGCATAAACTTTCTTTTTTCATAAACTGTCAGAAGGAAACAAAATCTGAACATTTTGTAAATTATTTATTGACTACAAATATTGTTTAATATTCTCCATATGTCCAGTTGTGATTTGACTCACATACCAACATCAGCCAACACCCTGCGTGGGCTCTAATCAACTTCGACTTTTCTTGGCATCTGCTTCCTCCAATGGCGGCATTTCGTCAATACCCAATCCCAACATCAGGTGAATCCTGTTCCCAAAAGTAGTAGGTTCCGTAAGGCTGAACCCAGATGTCATAGGAGCAGCATCAACAATAATAGAACAAAATGCATGCTTCCCCGTGTGGATACAAAATACTGACGAACACAATTACGTCACCAAGAATCACACTTAACATGTGAAAGCCAACGCGATGATAATGAAAGTGCGATAGTATCGCTCTCTCAGATCCGAATTAAGGGGCTTTATTAGCTGTCCTCCACTATGTAACCTCCTATAAAAGGGACCAGAAACCATTGTAAAAGAGAGAGACCTTTTTTGTTTTGTTTTGGAGAGTTTAGGTGAAGAATTTAGGAGAGAGAGTTATTTATTCCCCAAGTTAGAGTTTCTTCATATTACATTTGTATTTATTCATGTTCTTAATAAAATTAACTTAGAGATTCTTCCACCATGTCTTAGATTTATCTGATAGAATCACTTGGGTGTAGCTTGTAGGGTTTCCTGCAACTACATTTTGGCGCTAGAATCGGCTCGGATGAGTAAGAGGGATGTTCCTCACCTGTGAAATCTTTCAAAATGGTTTAAAAATTATTTGTATTGTTTTAAGCATTTAAAATTTGTCATTCGTTTCAACAGTTTTGGATGATTTTCTGATTTCTAGATCTAAGAAGAAAAGTTTAAGTTCTTTATATTTTCTTCTAGATTTCAAAAGCACTTCGTTTGTTTTGTCAAAAATAAATAGGGTTTCAGGTACAAAGATGGTAAGAGTAGCGTCCAGAGCAGAACATGTCATAACAACACGAAGAAGTAGGCGAATCGTGAGAAGGAGAGGAGAAATAGGCGAAACATCAACCATGGGCGAAAGGGCTAACCAAGTTCAACACATCCAGTCACAGATCCAACATGCACAGGAGGACGATAACGCCCACAGGAACGGGTACGATGACGTAAGTGTGCACACAACATATACGGATACGGTGGAAGAAAACAGGGAAAGAATAACAGATCAAGGGCAGATCCCAGGAGATGAAGAAAATATGACTATTGAGGAGCTAAGGCGAAGGTTAGTTGAGGAAAGACGAAGGGAAGAAGAAGAAAGGGAGAACTTAACGAGTCAAAATGCTGCACTAAGAGAGGAAAACCAAAGTCTCAACGAGGAAAGATCACGCACGACATCAATGACAACGCGTACAGCCTCAGCGTCAAGGACAAGTAGAAGTACATCAAAGCGATCACATCGCAGAGACAACCACGTGGAGCGCCAAGTGAACAACAATCATGTCGGCAATCACAACGTAGGAGAGGATATACCAGAGCAACGCGACAATTATCGCGATGAACAACATCACAGGGAAAATAGACATGAACATCAGGGCAAAAATGATTGCAACATATAACAATTAATATTAATATAAAGAAGAAGCAGACCACATCGAAATCAACATCATCGCAGGAATAAAAATGACGAAAATGAGGATGACACACAAGACTCGACAGGGAATGACACAAGAGTTGAAAGACGAAGACAAATGAGATATGATGCAGAAGAGCGAGAATTTCAGGAAGCATTACACCAGAGCAGGCAGGAACACAGAGCAAGGGAGGCGAGGCTAAAAAGGCCAATGCAAGATAATAAAATCAACCACACGATACTAAAGGAACTAGAGGAAATGAGGGCGATAATGAGCACGCGAAAGGATGGAGGAAGAAGACAACTTACAGAAGCGATACAAGAAGCAGGGAGATCACCATTTGTGCAAGGGATACAATATGCAGCGGTACCAAAAAAGTGCACTCTACCTACATTCACAAGCATCTTCGATGGAACTACATGTGCGGTCCAACATATCAAAGCATATAACTTATCTCTGCTGCAATGGGAACACAACGATGCGGTATCATGTAAGTACTTCCCAGCTAGCCTAGCAGGGGAAGCCTTAAAATGGTTTGATGGTTTACCTGTAGGAACTATCTCATCATTCGACCAGCTGCAGAGCATATTCCTAGGAGCATACATCAGCAACAACATGCTACGACCGGGAATTGAGAAGGTATTCAGCTTGAGACGGAGGACAAATGAAAGTTTATGCGACTTAACATCACGGTAGAGAACAATGTGCAGTGAAATGGCATGAAGAATAGAAGAAATAAATTTGATCTTAGCTTTTATTAACGCTCTATTTCCAACAGATTTATTGTATACACATATATTCAGGCTTAAAGATACAATAGAGATGAAAGAGCTGCGAGAATATCAGGAGGAGTATATTGCTCTTGAAGAAAAGCAGAAGGAGATGGAATCATACCCAGTTGCTGTTACAAACGCAAAGGAAGGGAATGCGAGATTATTACCAAGAACAACGAATGCGATTGCAAGCACCTCCCAAGAAAGTCAGGAAAAGATAATTACTGAGAATAACCAGAAGCAAGTGGCCATGAGCAGCAGAGATCAAGATATGTTCGATAGGGAATATAAAGAAAAACAATATAATAACCATGCAGATAATAACAAGATCGGGAGATTCGACAATCAAAAAGAAGGATATGGTGGTCAAAGGGGATATAACAATCAGTGGCCTGGAGGACAAAAAAGAGTATGTGAAGAGATCAAAATGCCGCATCTGAACACATCAATCGATAAAATATGGGAAGCGATAATACTGATGGAGGAAATTCCGACACCCCCTAACCTGGGAGTGGAACCAGTGTCAGGTAGACGAAGCCGAGAATTTTGCGCCTATCATCGTTTTCATGAGCACACTACAAATAACTGCCGAAATGTGCAAAACATAATATTGAGAATGATCGACCAAGGGAAGTTAAATCATTTTTTAGCAGGACAGCAGGCAGCCTTACCCCCACCACCCAAAGGACTAGCACCACCAACAACAACATGAGAGCAAACATACTCAATCGAGATAGGAGTAAATGCGAGACACTTACATTGCAATTCGATAATCCACTCGTTTAGAAGTATAGAAGATTTTCACGATAATGTGTTAAGCCGAGTGCATGCTCGAGATAATGACGGGAGAGAAATACTGAGGCGGAGAATCACATTTGGTGCAGAAGACGCTCCAGTAGGCGGAGAATCACATACAAACCCGTTGGTTGTTAGTCTGGAGATCCAACCAAAGTCAAGGTGGGAAGAAGAAGATGATAAAGAAAAGGCAACATGGGCGATAAATAGAATTCTCATAGATTTTTATAGTTCAGTGGATATTTTATTCTATCACGCATTTAAAACGATAGGTGGAAACGAGTCAGAGCTCATCCCATCCACTTACAAGATATATGGTTTCAACGGCTCAGCGAACAAACCAAAAGGATAGATCACGATGCGCATTCTACTCAAGGGAATAACTACCGAAGTCATACTTTGTGTGGTCGATGTCGAATCTCCCTATAACGCTTTGATTGGTAGGCCTTGGTTACATGGCATATTAGGCGTTGCATCAACCTTTCATCAGTGCATTAAGTTCCCGTTGCCAATAGGCATAGGAATGATAAGAGGAGATGTAACAGAGGTAGTAAAATGCAATGAAATAGATATTGAAAAAAAGTGAAGGGCGCGTGTTCAAAAGAAGAAACTAGAGAGAAGAGGCGAAGCAAGAGAAAAGAAAAGAGATGTTAATGGTTGATGCAATAAGCAAAGGTGAAGAAATGGGTCAGACTAGCATTCATGCAGAGGCATCAAAACCATCCATGAACATCGACATCAATCCAAAGGAAGGGACAAGCGCGAAAGATTCGCACACACAAGATGATGAAGACTCAACAAAATGGGCAATACTTTAAGAAAAGAGGGATGTGCAAGAAACAAAAACACAACAACTTTTTGGGAGGATTATCTTTAGACAAGGTATTAATGATATAAACGAATAAAATGAAGAAGAAAGATTTCAACAATGTAAGGATCAGAGATATAAATGCAAAATGCAAAATTTCTTTTTCATATATACTCCAGATAAATACAAGTAGAAGAAAATGGCAAACATAAGACCTTATGCTAAGACATCAATAGGAGGCAATATATATTAAAACCTCTAATTAGGGAGGCTAGGCATCCAACTATGGCGTGCACCCTAGTTCGCGTAAATGCAAGAGGCAAAATAAATAAGACCTAACGCGCGTCATAATTGGGGAAAACCTAGTAATGCATGGCCTAGGGGAAAGCCATACCAACCCTGCAACCTGAGCCATGGAGAAGTTGGGGCGAAACGAAAGCCTATCCGGTAGAGACTCCTGAGCCAAAAACTCGGGAAATAAATTCTCTCCTAAGGAGTGTAGAAACTCGATCAGCACGTCGGGGTACAAGGTTGAGCTAAGGGTGCCTGGGGCGTCTGGAGTGTTTCCAGCCATCCTTAGCAAGTCCTGGTTATGATACACTCGGTCCCCAAAACACCCCAACTAGGGTGTGGTCTCGTAACCATAAGCCATATCGGCACAGGGATAAGAGGCCACGAAAACAACTGTTTGTTGGCATCACCGGATGGGAAGAGCCCAACCTAACCCGTTAGGGGTAAGCTTCCTTGAAGGGGCAGTCAGGGGGAATATAAGGACGACACCCTCCATTAGGGAGCTGAATTGTGTCAAAGACGACAATGTCATGGGGATTTTAATCAAGGGAGTACTTAGGCCTATCACATTGTCGCGTAAACATATCCTGCAGATGCAATAACACGAAAAGATGATAAGGCGAAATCAATGGACTGCTACTTGAAAGAGTAATGGTCGCCTGCGATTTCGTCGCCCAACCACAAATAGTACCCTGGGGCAAGAATAAAATCTATTAACAGGGCGAGGCTAAATAAGACCTCTACTTAGGGAGGCTAAATAAGACCTCAAAAGAAACACTACATAGACCCATAAGATTGTTATTATAACTATTTTGCAGATAAGGAATCCATAAAGAGAATACAAGACGAGAAAATAAGGCAAGTACGTCATATCTTATCTTATACTAATATAAAGAAAAAAGCATTTTTTTGGTAGGAGACCCTCTAAATTACTTAATTGTCCCTATTTTTTACATATTTACATAAATACTATTGTTTTAAAAATAGATCAAATTTTTTTAAAACTTAATATCTTTCAAAATATACACCGGATATTTTTAAAATTTATATATTTGGAAAGCTCTTTTAATTATCTACGTAACGAGTACAAATAAGAATAGTAAATTTTTGTTTTAGGAATTTTTTTTCATGGCTTTCAAATTTATTATTGTTGGATGAGTAAAAATTCATGTGTCCTTACTAGTGGGAAGAAAGAAAAGCTAAGAGAGTAAAAGAAGAATCCTAATATGAAAGAAGGCATACATGAGTATGACATGCAAAGAAGGCAAAAGCATAATATTAAACAAACACGATGACATCAAAGCAACTGAGGCAGAAGCATCAGGTATGAATTTAATTTCACATCATAAAATATTAAACAAAAGGAGACGCAATCGCATAATCTAGTTAGGTTCATAAAAACAACCGCATTAGGTAATATGAAGAAATATTCATATAACACCCATCAATAGGGCGTATCTATCGCCCTATATAATTTTGATACCATCGCTTTATATAACAATTAACCCATAATAATAATCGCGTTTAAAGAAAAAGAGGAAGATGTTATTCGCCTTCTTCGTGTTACACCATTGCTTTATCGTTTTATAGGTTTTTCATAAAGACCTTCAAAGGCGAAGAACAGAGGCAAGTATGTGAATACAAATTTATGAGGAAGATGTTATTCTCCCTTCTCGGTCAGAGTCATGCAGACATTTTAACATGATTAGTAGTACTAAGTTAACCCATAAATAAACCAGTTGTGTTACTTACCATAAAATAGAATAGCGTTTTGTTTCCACTTACAAACAAGTGCAGGAAAGAAGCGTTTATTATACAAAGGCTGAAAAAGAGGAAGGATGTTCGCAAAAAAGAAAATCCCCCCAAGCTTGGGAGCACTTGGATGATTATCTAAAGAAAAACAGTTACATACAGGATAAGATGAGGGGCAAAAGAAGAAAGTCAAGACAAAACCCTACAAGAAAGACGAGAACTAAAGAAATGAAAGACGAGAAGGACCATCATTCTCCACAAACAGATTCGTCACCAATATCAAATACATTCCCATAAAACCTTTCTTCAGTAATTTATTTGTTATCTTCCAACCCTTCGCTAGTAGGATGGCCTTCAAATAGATCTTCTATCTCACGATCATCTTCATCCTCTTCTTCTTCGTCATATTCCTCATCACTACTGGAAATATCTATCTCTTTCTCATTAGAAGGAATTTCAGGGAAATCGAAGCGAAGCAAAGCAAAGGATGACCATACTTTGTGCAGATCTTGTCAGCATTTGATCGAACTTGCTCATTACGCTCACGCAGTGCATTCTTCTTAGTATTGGAGACAGAGACCACCAATTTTTCCGTGAGCCTAAGATACTTAGAGTTTCTGGAAGAAAGCCTTGAGTTCACAGATTCAAGCTCACTGGAAAGATCCTCGATTTGCTGAAGTTGATCCTTCTTAGTGGCTATAAAATAAAATTAAAAAGATTAGCATCGCCTAATAGACAAAATAATCAAAAGAGTTACACAAGATCATTGAGGTAGTCAGTAAGAACAACCTTCTTTCCCACAAATAATCGCGTTAACTGTTTCAGCCTGATCAGTTTTTAAGCTATCGCGTGTAGCCAACCCTATTCTAGCATTCTTAATAACACTCAAAGACCATTCAAAGTCGTCATTACTTTCAATAAGTAAGCGAGAGCGAATCATATTTTCCCGAGCAACCAAGACCTTATTTTCGCTTATAACCCGATCCCTCTCAGCCTTAGCACAAAAAACAGTCTCTTAGAATTGCTCTAAGGCTTGGGCGCCCTTAATAACTGCTTGGTCCTTTTCAGTCATTAAGGAATCCCTCTTTTCCCTCAGACTCCTATTTTCTTCCCTCAGATCATGAAGGCGATTCTTGAAGTTATTATTAACGGATAACATTTTTTTGTGCTCAAATTTAAGTGCCTCATATTTTGACTTAAGCTCATTCAGATCACAAATCTCCAAATCACCAGCATGAGGATGGTCCAGTACAGAATTAAGATGCTCCAAAAGGGAGGTATCTTCAATAGGATGGTTGATCGCTTGATTGGTTAGATTATAAACCTCCGCAAACAGGTATTACTTAATAAAGACGCGAAACAACACGGAGATATGCAAAATATAAAAAGGTTCAGAAAACTTACCCATGAGCTGAGTATTCCTATTACGAAGCTCAACTGTTTCCCTGGAGTAAACAGATAACTCTCCCCTAATTTTGAGATTCTCATCCTTAAGACTGCGGATCTCCTCGCATTGATCCCGAAGCAAGGCTTCAGTTAATCGAGAATTCTACATAAACCAAGAGCGAGTGATTATTTTTAAGATGGAACAAATATCAAATGTAGGCAGATCACCAAAATAAACTTACCAGATGCCCGAGAGATGAACGGAAATCTAAACTCAAGGAAGAGGCAATCCCGCGCAAAGAACTATGATATGAAGAAGGAGACGCACAAAGCTTCACCATAGTATCGCACAATTGAGCAAGTGTGGGATCATCAGCAGCTGACAAAGAAGAGCTGAAGATCTCTGAAAGGAGTTCCATATTCGCGCGGCCATTAGCAGAAACATGACCTTCACCACGAAGAAAAGATGAACCAACTCTGGATTGAGACAGTCTACTAGAAAACTCGGGCGCGGTACCCCCAAAAGGCAACAATTCATCGTCAAAGGACGAAGTATTCGGACAGGTAGTTTGAGTTATCAGAGGGGAAGCCATTTTTCTTTTCTTGGAAACATTTCCACGCTCAATATTTGGAGGTGCAGCCTTATCCTTACCCCTCGCCTTTAAAGTAGGTTGAGTGTTCTTAGATTGAGAAGATCCGCCCTTAGAATCAGAAGTATCATCCTCAGACTCGCCCTGCACCCACCAAGATAGATAAGAAACAGAGGCAACAATATTGTTTAAAAGATGCAGGAGATTATTTCTTACTTTCTTGGAGCGCGAGGACTTCGCCTTCCGCAACCCTTTATTCACCTTCTTCTTCTTCTTCTTCTAAGGTTAACAAAAACAATAAGTAAAGCACGAAAAAGAGAAAAGCATGAAATGCGAAGGTATGAGAAAATACCTCTTTAGCTTCTTCAGGCCAGTTAAAGACCCAAGGTTTGTAGCCAAGCAATGTGATGGGACCTGTGCGATCAGTCCATCGGCATTTCTACCCCAAATATACAGACCTTCAATGATGAGGGGATACTTCATCTAGTGGGGATCTTTAGAAAAGCGAGCAGAGTCATTGGAAGAATTATGGAGATCAACATCTCGCATAATCTTGTCTTTTTCAGCAATGTCATCCGCTCTCCTAAGACGAATGCCCCAACGATTTTTATCATTGGCGACAAGCTTAACGTCATAATGCCTAAAGAAGTTATCAACTGTATATTCCGCATTATTGTAAGAAGGATCGGCATATTTCTTATAAAGAGACTCCAAACCAGCAGCGCGTCGTGAATACTCTACCATGATCCTGATAGCATCGCCACTCAACTAATATATCGCGAGGTGAATTCTGAAACTTGACAAAATCTTGTAAAAAAGAGGAATCTCTGAATTAAACAAAGGAATGGGAAGACCAACACAAAGTTATCCAAGAGAAATAATAACTCTTTTATCGCTCCTTTGCTCAAGAGCGAACCAATTAGGATCAAGTTCAGTAGTGTGGGTCGATTCAGGAGGAACTGTCAGAGTAATCCCCTTCAAGCTGAGTTCAGTCGTAAGCCTCTTAATTTCCTCAAATTGATTCTTACCTGCTGTTGGAGCCATTATAGTATGGGAGTAGAGATTGAAGAAAACACAGATAGAAGAGAAGAGCCAATCAGAAATAAAGGTCAAAATTTCTGAAAGTTAAGATGATCAAAATTTTGGTCAGAACAGTGAGAAGCAAAGATGGAAGAAAGAGAAATGACGATATCAAAACCAGAGAAGCAAATTGACAAATCTAAAATGAAAGACGATAATGAGAGAGGTGAAAAAGAATCAACAGCAGCAGCAGACAGAAAAAATTATGGAGGATGAAAGAGAAGACAGTAAAAGAAAAAGAGAAAGTTGAAGGCGTGATAAAACAGATAAAAGATATTATTCCTCTTCCTGAAAAATCTTATCTCTCAGGCGCATTTATTAGATGACCAACAGGAAGAGGCGGTTGCCGGTAAAAAAGGAAAAGAATCAAAGACGTGTTAATCAGTAAATAACATGGTCAACACGTGTAGACGGTCATGCGAAAAACCCGAAATAGTGTCGGTAGATCTGGAGAATACGAAAAGACAGGGTTGATGCGATAGATTAAGACTTCTCTTATCACCCTTTCTCCCAAAAGACCAACGCGAGAAGAGGCAAAATGTGGATACAAAATACCGCTCAACCAATAAGAACGCGAGGAGATCATTGCTCAAAGGCGAAAATAACAAGTCCACTACGTCACTACTATAACGAACACAATGACGTCACCAAGAATTACACTTAACATGTGAAGTCCAATGCAATGATAATGAAAGTGCGATAGTATCGCTCTCTCAGATCCGAATTAATGGGCTTTATTAACTGTCCTCCACTCTGTAACCTCCTATAAAAGGGACCAGAAGCCATTGTAAAGGAGAGAGATTTTTTTTTTGGAGAGTTTAGGTGAAGAATTTAGGAGAGAGAAAGTTATTTATTCCCCAAATTAGAGTTTCTTCATATTACATTTGTATTTGTTCATGTTCTTAATAAAATTAACTTAGAGATTCTTCCACCGTGTCTTAGATTTATCAGATAGAATCACTTGGGTGTAGCTTGTAGGGTTTCCTGCAACTACACCCCGAGTAGTCATTCTTAGCATCAGCCATCTTCTCAAGTTGATTTCCATTTTTTTCTTGCTTGAATCCCTCATAGCTTGAGCTTTCATGGTCCTCTCCATGTTTGCTTTTAGTCCATACTCTTCGGCGAGCTTTCAACCAAATTTTAGTCCACCCTCGTCGCCTGGACCAAATTTTTTCCTTTGAACTCCTACAGCTGACCAACTTGGTGGTGCGCACTCATCAATCACATCGACTATTAAAAGTACTTCATAACCTCTCTTCTTGAGCTTCGAGGAACGGAGAATTCTCGACAGCCTTCTTGTTCTCTCCATAAAGTAGATGCCACTCTGGTCTTCCTCATCCTAGTTACAATTCAGCAAACCTGGCCTCGTTTCCCATGAATATAATTCTGAGGATTTTCTTTGTTGTAATCCTCGTTCTCAGCAATCTACATCACAACACACTTCTTCACCTAGTTCTCAAGGATAACCTTGATGATCTTGTTCTGCTGCGGTGTCTCCCAGGATTATATTCACGGGAAAATCCTCAGAATCAACTATACTCTATAGTAATTCAGTGAATGATCTTGCCTACTTAACGATTTTCATAACTAACATCTATAATATATATAATCCAGATTCCAGTTACTACCATGACAAACAACAAAAAAAGACCACTTGGCACTAACGATATGTACAAGATACAGAAAACAATACCAGCTCACTTGGCCATTAAGACTGTTAGTGTTACGCTGCAGTCTACCTGGACAACCAATGTTCAACCTACGTACAGCCACCTGTTCGGCTTCAAGATCTCAAATTGACCGTAGATCGAGCGCACCAAAGTGATCCCAAATAAAAACCCAACAAAGATGCTAGATGTAGGAACAAATATTATGGACTCTGGATTCTGGTGAAAATAAAGCAAACTGAAAACCCGGTATACTCTTTTTCACATATTTAGAGAAATGGTTAAAGGCAATGACTGCCATAGTGCCATACCAATTGATGTACCGACTAGATAACCAGATGCGCCAATATCAAGGAAAAGGAATTCCAACCATAGATGTTTAAGTATAGTAAGATATAGAACCATATGAGGGCAATGATCAAGTAAATCAGAACTAAAACCACGGGTGATCAATTAAGTTGTTATTCAAGTGCAGAACGAAGATGCAAAAGCAATTATCTCAAACACTAATAATGTACACCATAAAAGAGATTTGTAGGTAAAGCAACAATGTAGAACACTCAC
Organism: Papaver atlanticum; assembly: GCA_023531105.1. Taxonomy (NCBI): domain Eukaryota; kingdom Viridiplantae; phylum Streptophyta; class Magnoliopsida; order Ranunculales; family Papaveraceae; genus Papaver; species Papaver atlanticum. The sequence goes on from JAJJMB010008334.1 coordinate 2,076,051, forward strand.
TAGATTACAAGATCAACTTTAGTAGCCAATCCAACTACTGGAGGCTTACTCTTGCAGCCCCAGCGACTTAAAAATGCAAGCAGCAAAATCAGGAAGCTTCGAGATAAAAATCATACAATAGAGAAGAAAGTTACACAAAACTTGAGCTTTAACCTCATGAATCAGAAAACCCCTGGCTATAAAATGCATATTGAAATACAGATCGCAAAGTAATACAAAGAAAAAGAAAAGTTCCATAAAAAGCCATTACAAGTACACAGTAAAATAGCAAAATTATATGTGTGCCAATTCAAAACCAACAATAACGATGTGTGACGAAAGTGCTTAATTGCTATGGTTCTGTAAGTTACAAGTAGAAGAAACATCTTATTAATTAAATAATATTACGAAGCACAGGTATCAACAACCAAGAATATTTTAGAATCACTGGATAATAAATGATAACCCTATAACATTGTACTCACATGAATGATATCCCACACCTCTATCCCTCTTCTGATTATGGACTTTCTCAAGCTTTTAACACGGGTCACTCACAAGGATTCACTTAGATTAAATTAAGAACCAGTATCTATTGAACTCAAATCAAAATTAAGGAGAATGGAAAGGATTCAGAAATATCAGTTTGATCGTGTATTCTGAAATTCCATTTCCTGCCGTGGCTTCTGAAGGGGAGTTGATGATGATGCTCCGTACTGTCTGCCCATGGGAGTGGAACCATGAGGTGCCGGAGAAGGAACTGACATTTTTTCACATTGGCTCCCTAATAGTCTCTCGATCTCATGAATTCTGCCTTCTTTCCCAAAAACATCAAATACATTAGTTCGAAGGTTAGAAGTGACTGCAATTTTGTTTTTTACCATCTGGTCCAGTAAGTCCCGAGCATGGTCTAATCTTCCAACATTATTCAACCCCATAACCACATACTCATAACTTATTGGATCAGGCTTCACATCTTTCTCTCCCATTCTCCCAATAATATCTGAAGCCTCCTCGATTCTACCTCTTTTTACTAATTCATCAAAAACCTTATCACAAAAACCCTTGCCAGGTCTTATACTGGTCTCAGACATTTTATTAAAAAATTGAACTGCATCATCTACTCTTTCTTCTTTCAAGTAAAGCTCAATAAAAATCTTGTAACTAGTAAAATCTGGGCAGACTTGTTTTTTGGGCATTTCTGCAAATAACTCCTCTGCATCAGAAACCATCCCATTCTCACAAAGTTTTCCCATAATGTTATTAAAACAAGCGGCATCCATGTGATAAGGTTTTGATTTCTCTTTTGTTCCAACCCTCTTAAAAACTGTCATGGCTTCTGAAATGTTACCCAATTTGAAACACTCATTCACCATAATATTAAATGTATCGGAATTAACACCCTGAATGTTCGGCGGTGCATGTGTATCTAACATACTTTGGAATAAAGTTTCAGCTTCTGAACTTTTACCATGATTCAAAAGTACCTCTAGAAGAACATTGCAAGTAACAGGTGTCATCTTAAATTGGCGATCCAGGAGATTTTGATAGCTTTCCATTGCCTCTTTCTCTCTTCCTTGTTTGAAATACCAATCCATGAAAGTGGCATGCACAACTCCATCATAAACAACACATCTTTCACGAAGTTCATCAAGAAATTCTAACGCCCTTTCAAGATTTCCCAATTCCAAAAACCCTAAAATGAGATTATTATATACCAATGAATCAGCACCATGACCTTTAATAAGCATCTCACGAAGAAGATCAATGGCTTCATTAATACGATCAGATTCAACAAGTCCTTTGGTAAGATGTCTATAAGTTACTGGGGAAGGACTAAAAGGGGCATGACTAAGAATCTGATTATAAACATCCAAGGCAGCATCAACGCGTTTAGCATCACAGTGAGTGTTGATTAGAACATTATAAGAAACAACATTTGGAATAATATTGCACTGAATGAAGAAATACCGAAAAAGGGCAACGGCATCTTCATAACGTCCACCTCTATACATGGAAGCCATGACTGCATTACAGGTGAAGACAGTTGGCCGCGTATTGGAGAAAACTGCTTGTCGAGCTAAGGCAGCAGCACCATCAAGATCACCAGACCGAATTAAGGATTGCACCCGATTGTGGAGATTGAGTCGGTTACCAACAAGCGCAGAGGTGGAATCAGGGAGGCGCGGAGCATTAGGATCAGGACGAGGGCGTGGTGCTGCAGGATCACGGCGTAGAGCATGAGGTGGTGGCTCAATACGAAGGCGACGCTTGCGACGACGTCGCTCAGCTGCAGCTTCTTCTGCTGAAGAGAAACCATAACGAGGAGGTTGTGTTGCATTATCAGAGCTAGAAGCATAATTGGACAAAATAGAGGTAGGAGTGGTAGAATTAGGGCTTCGTTCAAACACATTTCTAAAGGGTTTGGTGGTGGAATTAGAGTTCGACTCAAAACCATTTCCGGTGGTGACGGTGGTGGAATTAGGGTTAGGTTCAAAAACATTTCTGAATGGGGGAGGAGCAGTAGTAGTAGCTGTGGGAGAGGAAGGCCCATAAGAGGGAGGTTGTTGTGGTGAGTATTGATATGAGGGAGGTTGTTGTGGTGAATACTGATATGAGGGAGGTTGTTGTGGTGAGTATTGATATGATTGGTTGTGATTTGTGGTGGTGGTGGTGGTGGAGGGATTAGGATTAGGGTTAGGAGTGTAGTAATTGGAGGAGGTTGTATGATCGGTATTAGAATCGGAGGAAAGTGGCGGTGGAGGTGGGATTTGTTGAGCTGAATAATACGAAAATGATCTGAGAGTGGTGGTTGAGGAAGAAGAACGTCGAACTGAACGAAGGATAGAACGATAGAGAGACATGATTTCTACGGTTTCCAAAAGAGGGGAGGTTCAGTAAAACCCTTGCCGAGATGGGAACTGAATGAAGAAGAAGAAGAAGATTAGGCTTTAAGTCTTCATTTTTGCCTCATTTGTAGAAAAACCCACTATGTTTCTTAAATTAAGTTTAGGTACCTTGACTCAGGTCAAATACTAAGACTAAATTTGCATATTCCATGGAATCTGTGTGCACTGGGTGACGCTGCCGGCCCTATTTGTCTTTGTAGAGAGAGCAAAGGCGGGAGTTATATTTTGAATTGCAAAACCGAGAGAGAGAAAGAGATGAAGTAGGTGTCGACTGTATTAGCTTTCTTTCTGTCCGAAGTCAACAAAATTCGAGTGTTTTGTTGAAGAAACAAAGATTAGGTTCGATTACTTTATCTTACTCTTAAATCTCACTGTTTAGGTTTAAATTTTGAAGTATCAGAAGAGATTTAGCTGCTTTCATTTACGAAACCCTAATCATTTCATATGAGTTCTTCTGCGTAGGGATTTTCAATCTAAGTCTTAGAAAGCTGTTTAGTGGTATAGATCTGAAATATGGGAGTCGAAAATTACCATGTGATTGAAATGGTAGGCGAAGGTTCTTTTGGGAAGGTGTATAAAGGACGACGAAAATTTTCTGGACAGGTAAGTTTTTTTTTTGTATTTTTTTTAGTTTGTCTGTTTTTCATCTTTTGTGTGATTGCTTACTGAAGATTTTATAATTTTTGATTTTTTTGTTTCAGACTGTTGCTATGAAATTTATTCTCAAACATGGTAAAAGCGACAAAGATATACAGAATTTGAGGCAGGAGATTGAGGTAATTTTAGGTTTTGATTGTGGATTTTTTTTTCTGTAGTAATTTACAAAGTGGAAGATAATAGTAATTGGGGATTGATATACATATGAAATTTAAAGCAGAAACAAGAAATTAAGGGTTGAACTTGATGGTTACTTCAACTAATTATTGGTTGTGAAATTTTGTTAAAATGTACAGATTCTGAGAAAGTTAAAACATGAAAATATAATTGCAATGTTGGACTCTTTTGAAACTCCGCAAGAATTTTGTGTTGTGACTGAGTTTGCACAGGTAACCTACTTTTACTATTATCTTTTATTCTGTAACACCCGTTAGATTGTCTACTAACCTTTTATGTTATAGGGTGAGCTTTTTGAAATTCTCGAGGATGACAAATGCCTCCCGGAAGAACAAGTTCAAGCTATCGCAAAGCAGTTGGTACTTTACTTCCTTCCACACTGCGATTTTAGAATTCCTGTACTGTTAAAAAAAACACAATAAAATTGATGGAAGTCCTGCACTCGATATTGTTATTCTGGACTGCTTTCTAACTAATGTTCCTACCAAGCCACACAAGGTTTACCTATACTAAATACGTTTCCTTCAAATTCAGGTGAGAGCATTGCATTACTTGCATTCAAACCGCATCATTCATCGAGATATGAAGCCTCAGAATATTTTAATTGGAGCTGGGTCTATCGTTAAGGTTGGAAAATCTAATATTCATTTTTCTTGTTTCTAAACTCCTATATGGGTCATATTATATTTGCTTAGAAAATGCAGCAACCATCTTCTTTTCCCTTTATGACCTTGACTGTCCTATACTAATGCAGACTTTGATCACTACATATTATTACATAGTCTATACCAATGTAATGTGTAGTAAAAGCTAACCTAATCTTGTCTTACAGCTTTGTGATTTTGGATTCGCGAGGGCAATGTCCACAAACACCGTAGTGTTGCGCTCTATCAAAGGTTAGTCCAGTTCCACTTTACTAGTTAAAGGATGGAGTTTGGTTTGCATGTTTCCCAGTAGACAACAAATATTATGCTTATGTTCACATCTAAAATGCTGTGTTATGGTGACTTGATTAATGTTCTTAACCATATGCCTGAAAATTCTCAATAAGAGGAAACAGCAAGTAATTTTTGATGTCAATTCTTAATGTTACCATTGAGATCAGATGCATTTTCTTTAATTTTTTTGTAAACACATAAAGACCCCTTCTTATTCCGCTGGTTGTAATTTTTTGTAAACACATAAAGATCCCTTCTTATTCCGCTTGTTGTAATTTTTTGATAACAATGCTTTATCAAATTGTTGGTGACAAATGACTTTCACCAACTCGATTAACAAAAATTGGGTTTTTTTCAGGTACTCCTTTGTACATGGCTCCCGAACTTGTACAGGAACAACCTTACAACCACACTGCTGATTTATGGTCTCTTGGAGTTATATTGTATGTTCCCGGTTTTCCTTGACTCTCTTGTACTGTTCGTACTTATAACAGTAACAACGCAATCAATTTATATTCTTGTCATTAGTCATAATTGGGTGTTATATAAAAATTAAATTCCAGATATTTGACCTTAACCGAGAATATTTAACATTAAAGCCCTTTTAAACTAAAAGCTTATGAATATTAGATTGGCCGAGACTATTAATCTTGTATATAATGCTAATCCAGTTTTCCTTGTGTCATCACTAGCCTTTACTCTCAGCACACTTTGAATTCATTTCTACCCTTTATATTATTTTCTAAGTCAAAACCTTGCTGAAAGTTGCATGGTGCTATCCACTTGGAGTAGTACGGGCTATGCTCTACGTCATACAGGCCTAACTCATCTTTTATTCATGATATTTGTAAGGGCGGTCCAGGTTTGGAAACCTCACCCTGACTTATTTTCGCCTTATCTTAGACCAATGATCACTCCCTTGACGTCGAGTATCATATGTTGCACCGTATACATAATACATGCGTGAATCCTCTTGAACCTACACCATTTTAATTACCGAGCTGAGATTGGACTAACCATAATTTAGAGTATGAAGGAAGAAGACTTAGTCTGATCATATTTGACTGAACCCGACTGTCGATAGCATCTGCTAGTAACTACGCCTTTCGTTTTTTCTTCTGATCTCAACAAGTATATTTATATCCATTATCATATTGAATAGTGCAGTACAAGATGGTGTTAGTTTGGGGTTTTTGACTGTTTCTTGAACCAGAAATTCTCCGGATGTGCTATACTGCTGCCATAATATTGTATTGTTTGCCCCTTCACAAAATTGTACATTGACATTACTATGTTTATCGAAGGAACTAACAAATTGCTATTTGGGTGTAACCAGGTACGAGCTATTTGTTGGTCAGCCTCCCTTTTATACAAATTCAGTATATCAACTAGTTCGACACATTATAAAGGTACATGTGCTCCCCCAAGCCTCTCTCTCTTTCTCTCTCCGGTATTTTGTATGTATCATTGAATGAGTTATTGATTGAGGATCATTCTACTTTTACAGGATCCTGTAAAGTATCCGGACACCATGAGTTCAAATTTTAAAAGCTTTCTTAAGGGATTGCTCAATAAGGTTATTACTATGTGAAGTTAGTGTCATTGCTGTAATGCCCGTATGTTCCACGTGAATGCTTATATTGTTATAAAATAACCTATACAGATGCCGCAAAGAAGGCTGACATGGCCCGCACTTCGTGAGCACCCCTTTGTTAAAGAAACCTCTGATGATCTGGAGGCTATGGTAGTGTTCCATTTATTTTTATGATTTTTCTTTTAAAGGTTTAGCGATCAAATTTGAAGACAGGTTTTCCTAAATTCCTTGCATTCTGATCCGACAAATACCTGACAGGAATCACGTATAGCAACTGCTGCAGCTACGGGTAATGAAGCAGCTTGGAAAGGCGAAGGCAACAACAAACATGCGGCCCCTGTTGGATCATATGCTGCAACTCCTGAGAGTGAGAATCTTGGGTATAAAGTTTGTAGGTCATATATTTTGCTTTCTATTGTTTCTAACTGCTCCAAAATTCGTTGTTGCAGAAAAAGTTCATTCTTCTACTACTCCTGAGAATAAAGGTTCCCGAAGTCCTTTGACTAATGATCGATTACATAGTCCTGTTGCAGCCATGGACAGTCCATTTCCTCATGAAGATCCCTCAGAATTAACAGTTCCTGCTGTTGACTCAGGTATATACATAGTGAAAATGAAAACATAGATCCTGGTTCATTTTGACATCCAAATAAATAGATTGGGACAGTTGATGGTATACACATTAGATAAGGTGGTCAGAATTTTTCTTCTTAGTTGATGTAAGGCATTATTTGTTTTTTGTTTTGTTTTGACATGATTAGATCTGGATGGCGACTGGTAAAAAACCAGAGGTGAATCTATAAATAATTTGTGCATGGGTGCATCTTAATAAGTTTGTTAGTTAATAATTAGGAGCAATTTGTCTTCTTTACATAGGCAAGTCACTCTGAGAGATTAAGTTCTCTGATTTAACTGTTACCATAATTCAGTGAGCCTAGTTTCAGCTGAGCGGGGTTAGTTGTGCAGATGGTTGATATGCGAAAGTTAACAGATACAAACCAACTTTTGCCTGAGTTAATGACTCTTGTAGTTAGTAATGGATAGTTCTGGTACCTGTTTATGATTCAGATATGTTGAATTTTGAGTAAGTTTGTCCATGCTCAGGCTGCCAGGTGTTGGATAGGTTGGAAAGTAACTCCAGGACAATGAAAGGAGCAAATTTCATTGGTCAAGATAGCGAAGCAATGTCACTTGTTTTGATGCCCTTAACGGACTGGTCCAAAGATTCATCAAAACCAAGCAGGTGAATTGAAATTTCTACACTTTCTCCAAATTGTACCATTTCCCCCCAAATACATATGTTACTAGATAGTCATTCAAGTCTTTGGCAGACATAGTGGCTGCTGAACAAGGCTCGCTTAGATGCTAGGTTCTTTCACATTTCTGCATTTTAAGTTCTTAACTGAACATAACATGACATGTAATAACGTATAGCTTGTGCATTTGACTGGAAATATGTAATTATGTATAGCATGTGCGCATAATTACCGTATGGCCTTATCATAATTACTGTATGCCCTCATACGACAATATCCAGTCTCAAAGAATGCTCTAAATCATTGTAAAAATGCTATTGCAGTTAGTATGGAGGTCATCTAAGCACCACTCTTTCATTTGAGATTTTTTAAAAATCTAACTTCCTTTAATAGCAAGTCTTTTCAAATAGTTTTTTGAAAAAACAATGCAATAACTTAGAGAACCTTCACGTGTTGCTTAATTGTGTATCCTCATTCCTCACTCCCTCACTGAACCAATCTTAGTAGGCTTCCTTTGAACAAATGATAATAGAAGTCCGTTCCTTTCCCGTGTACAAATTTTGTAGTCAGAATCTTCAGCTACTGATGTACTGTTTCAGTACTCAACGGTTTCACTTCATTGCAGTGCTTTAATTACATTTGCTACTGCTTGAATTTTTGTGATATGGTAATTGATTTTCCATGCTATATGAAGTAATTTGCTTGCCCAAATTGTTCAGGGATCAGGATATTGTTCGTGTAAACGTGTCTCTTAGAATCTTGTCAAACTTAGCCATGGCAGGTGCTCTTCATTCTGATGTGGCACTCGACGACATGATCAGGGAACTTCTTGTCTTCACTGATAGTGTAATCAACATGAAATCTCTGGATGGTAATGATTTAACAGCGAAGGTAATAACATTGATATCTTGATCCTGTAAATGCATTTTATTTCCGTGTTATTTTGCAAGGTATCTTTGTACTTAATGGTTTCCATTATATGGCTTTCTAAGGCTATTTTAGTATTACTGGCAGTTAAAGCTTTTGTATTCTTTGATGCTTCGTTGTGTCTGATGCGGTTTCAAATTCAAACTGCAGAGCTTCTCACTTATGAAGAAATTGGTGGATATTAGTGGAACTGATCTTCGAGATTCTTATATCCAGCATTGGTCGATATTAGTAGAACTGTACTCAAAGGTTAGTTTGATTTGTGGAGTAGATCGATCTTCACCACCACCTGTGGACTCTGTTTTTCTCAACATCTTATCATTCGATGCAGGTGGTCGACTATACTGAGGATGCATCTGGAAGGGTCTTGAACGAGTCAACTGGGTGCATTGCTGTTATGTTATCTAGAGTTGTGCAGGGACTTAAAAGATCTCTTGTAGGTGGAGGCCCAGAGGTGGTTTCGCCAAATGAAGTTCCGAAACAAATCTTGCGTCATGCAAAAACAGCTGGAGTGGCAGAGTCATTGTCTGTTTGCTTAGTTGCTTCAGGAACTAGTCTAATAGCAGGTTCTCCAAATATGTTACGTGCTGCTTGCGAAGCGTGCAGGGGTCTGTGGGCGTTGGTAAACGGATTTGAAATTTTGTTCACAGCAGGAAATATTTATTTGTTCCCACTAAAAACTTTCTGGAGCCATTCTCTACATCGACTTGACATTGGGGAGCATGAAAGAGGTTCAATGCTTGGGATTGAATCAGCAAAAGTTATTGATGCAGTAGCAAAAGCTCTGATCAAATCAAAAGCAATGCAGGTTGCAATTTACTATTGTCTACATCAACGCATGGAATCTGCTTTATCTGCTGCTATTCAGGTTTTACTTACTCTCTCATGCCACATATATGTATCCATTTTTGTTTAAAGAAATAGCAGTATCGTGTCTGTCTGACATTCTGCATGGATTTAATGCTGTGGCACGCTGTACATTCACTTTCTTAACTAGCAATATCTTACTGAGCTCGTTAACTTCATCGAATTTATCAGTTTCTCACATAATAAGCCACTTCTTTACTTATGTATGCATATAGATTCTAATATAACATCACTTCCCTTTCAGCTGATGTTAAGGTGCTGCGTTCATAATGAATCCGTATGTGGTTTGCTTTGTGGCCTACCTAATTCCTTGCCTGTTACAACTGTGGTCAGTGGAGGTGGAGATGGTACAATCATTTCAGAAATATTCTCTATATTATGTCTCTGCACTTCGCATCCAAACAAAGAACCACCAACAGGAGAAGCAAGTAAATCGAAAATATCAAACCCGAATGCCCTTGTCCTGCATTCATGCCTCATCCTTGTCACAACTGCACAATATTTGAAGCTGTCCGGACGAGTTTCGGCGTCGTTCATTCTCACGACTACTCCCAAAAAACAACTTTCTCGACTTTCAGTCCTTGCTCATTACTCTTCTTCTAATGATACAGTTACAACTTCTTTACAACCACATTGTCTCTCTGCCATGTTAGCTCTTGCTTCTGTTTTATCTCTTGAAAGTGGAGTTCCTTCTGAATCCTCTCTTTCTGAGTCTGCGATGCCTATGATACCTCCAACTACCACACTATGTAGCATTCTCGCTATTCCATCAACAGACAGAAATGAAGCGTCTTCTAACCATTATGGTATGCTCTCATACTGGCATGGGGTTAGAGATGGTTGTGTTGGTTTATTAGAAACTAGATTAAAGTGGGGTGGACCATTAGCAGTTCAGCAAGCCTGTGCAAAGAAAGCTCCCCAGATACTTCTTTGTTTATTAGCAAACCGTCTTCCGAATGTTGAAATGGATGAATCAGAAGATTTAATTGGCTTGTCACCTACTGGCGTTACGTGGATGGTATCTTCAATTTGTCATTGTCTTTCAAATGGAGCCTTATTATTTCGTGAGATCTTGGTTAGGAGTGAAAATGTCAAGCTAATATCTAGTTTGATATCTGAAACACACCTCAAGATCTTGAAATGCTGGAGTGGACCTGGTGGTGGAACTGATGGAGTCAGGGATCTAATTAATACAGTTATAGATCTCCTAGCATTTCCTTTTGTTGCAGTGCAGAATGTTACCTCAGGTTTACCATCAACCACTGCTTCAGTTAGCAGTGGTTTCCTTCTCAACATGGGTTCACCCGGTGGAAAACTAGGTGTCCAAGACAAGGAAATGGTGAAAGGGATTGAGGCAAACATGCCCAAGTATGTTCAAGTTCTCCTAGAGGTTGTATCTTTAATCCTCTGAATATAAAGCAGTTTACTTCATCGGTGGTGGTTACTGATACATCCACTTTTTCAGGTAGGAGTGCCTGATCGTATTCTTAAGTGCTTGGATTATGTTAAGTCAAGAGATTTAGGAAAACCTGTAGCATTTCTGGCAAAGATGGCAAGTGTTCGTCCCCTTGCACTTCATCTTCTAGGGAAAGGTCTATTGGATCCAGGGAACGTGAGGAAATTGCTCAACAGTTCAAACCCAAGGGAGGTTGTTTTGGATATTCTGATGATAATTTCAGACTTAGCTCGGATGGATAAGGTGAGAATCTCACACTGCTGCTTGATGAGTTCATCTAAGGGTGTCATTAATAGCTGTATACCTAGACTTAATCGAAGAGAAGTGAGACCCATTCTTTTGCTTCTGGTACTAAATATATTTAATCCAAGAGAAATGAGACCCATTCTTTGCTTCTGGTACTACATATATTGATTTTTGGGGAACAAGTACTAGCAAAATACTAAAATCCCTATACATAGTTATTGTAACCTGTTTGGGTTTTGGGTTATTTGGTATCAGGACAGGTAGTAACCAGAATGATTAGAGATGCCGATTTCCTTTATTCCTTAGTTTTTTGATATTTTTGGCCTCTAAGTATTAAATTAGAGAAAATTATAATGACGTCACCAGAATAACCACAGGAACCCTAAAAGGTGGTTGTGTCTGGTTCGACTTATCTCAATACTGGACTTAGAACTCGTACGAGCTGCAAACGAACATATTTAACAGGTTGCAATTCTTGGTAGTTAGTAACCAAACTGGAATTGAACTGTTGACGCCTTCAGTATGTGATGTGGTGACTGAGTAATGCAAGTACATTCTTATTCTTTTGGTTATCAACCGGTTAAATTTGTTTGCTTCGCCAAGTTTTAACTTTCTCTTCCACTTCCTACTTCCTATATTTATTTTATATTTTGCATTTTAAATCGTATAAATGGTTTGCAGGATTTCTATGAACACCTTAATAGGGCAGATCTCCTGGAGTCCATGAAGACATTCCTTAGCCATGAAGATCCAAATGTACGTGCAAAAACTTGCAGTGCTATAGGGAACATGTGTCGGCATAGCCCTTACTTTTATAGCTCACTGGTAAGGACATAATCCATGTGGTATTATATTTTATTGCATGTCATGGTTTTGTTGCTCTAAAAGATCCAATTTGCTGTGCGCTTCGTGTTATTCATGTATTTCATTTTTCAGGCAAGTCAACATATCATCAGTCTCCTTATAGATCGCTGTGCTGATCCAGACAAACGTACCAGAAAATATGCTTGTTTTGCTGTAAGATTATTCCCAATCTTATATTCCTATCTTTTATCTGTCTGATGATTCCAGAATGAGATGTTGGAAGAGCATTCTTCTCATGTCCAAATATAGGTTCATCTGTTTAATTCTAGTTCTGTAAGAATATTTCCTGCAGTTCTCTTCTGTGGATACCATATCAAGTAGAATAAGCTAATTAAAATTTGACTGTAAGACCAATAGTAGCAAATCCTTTTCGCTAGGGTATCAATAGATAAAGTGGATAGAAGGCCTTTGTTTCAGTTTGATAAGATTATGGATATAAACCGCATTCTGGTAACTGTAATTTTGACGGCAGCAAATGTGATTAATCACTTCCTCTATCTAATGTATCTAATATTGTGGTTTCATTATCTTCTACACCGTCGAGTTTTTCTTATTTAATGTTCTTATCTGTCTCCAGATCGGTAATGCAGCATATCACAATGACCTGTTGTATGAAGAACTTAGGAGATCCATACCTCTACTTACTAGTCTGCTGGTTTCGTCAGAGGAAGATAAAACGAGAGCAAATGCAGCTGGTGCACTGAGCAATCTTGTCCGCAACTCTAATAGGCTTTGTGAAGATATAATCTCGAAAGGAGCCATGCAGGTTTGTCAGATCCGTACACATTCCTTGTTGATGCCTTTGTTTGTGATACATATGCTAAACATGCTTCCTCTCTCTCATGTGTGTGTGTGTGTGCCGTCAGATCTTTCTAGAAGTTTTTTCTTAATCCTTCAATCTAAAGCTAATTTAACCTCAAAATCAAAACAAAAACACAACTCTCTCAGTACCATTAATTAAATTAGCTTTCAGTGCGTTAAAAGTTTACGAATGGGCTTGTTTGGTATATATATAAAAAGTGTTGTTGATCATCTACATATGGACCCTGTCGAACTGGATGGTACTAGAAAACAGTGGTACAACTGAGAAAAAAGTTGAAAATTAGTGTTGTAGATCATCTACAAACAGTTCCCGCCTGAAAATTGACTTAGTTTAGGAATAAGTACAAGTTTCCAAGTATCCAACTGAAACATAGACTTAGTATCTATGATTTTCTTCTTGTCATTTTCAAGTACGTAAGGCTGGTATAATTGTGGTAATTATTGTTCTTTTGCCTTTACAGGCTCTTCTGAAGTTGGTTGCCAACTGTTCCACCGTAGCTTTGAGCCCGAGTAGAAAGGATGCAGTAAATGAATCACCATTGAAGATTGCTCTATTTTCGTTGGCAAAAATGTGTTCCTACTCACCTTGTAGGCAGTTTGTCCGTTCTTCAGAACTGTTACCCATTATTGGACGTCTTAAACAATCCCCAGATGAAACTGTTGCCAATTATGTGTCCATTATAATCAAAAAAATTGCAGAAGCCTGAAAAGATATCTACATTTTGATCTGTGTACGCACACTCATGCAATAAGAAAAGTTTATTTATGTAATTAGATTAGATTCTATAATGTATATAGTAAATACTGCTGTTTACTTTGTACACCTTGTTCTTATTTTTCTGAAGAATCAGATTAATTACGAGGACCTTAGAGTGTGCTGTTTGGTGGTATGCAATCGTATTAGCCGAAGGAAACTAATTTACCATTTTTTAAGGTTCCCGGGAAATCAATCATTCTCAATTCATCCACATATTTACCTTCTATTTTACATGATTTACAAAAGGGGTACCAATATTGGGGGATACCATTTGAGCTATCCAACGATCAGGATTTTTTTACAATTGTTAGTCCTATCATCTAACTAATAATGGTATCCTCTTTATACATCGTTCTATTGTGACATCAAAAATACATGCCAACTAGAAAAAATAATACTCGAACTCCTTTATTATCTCCCATTGCCACTCAAGAAAGAAGATATCATCTAAATCCCATCCCAACTATATAAATAATTTTCTGTTAAACTCTTTCTAGGTTGGGTAGACAAAACTCACCGTCTTAATCAGAGTTGTGAAGATCTAATGCATGAGCATCTTAACAATCAACTAAGGATAAAGTTTAAAATTTAGGGATAATAATATAATTAATATAAACCCAATTAATATAAACTTAATTGATACAATGAATATCAATGAAGATTATATGGTTCACTGTTATATCATTTTTAATTTACTTACACTCTTCTAATCGCATGATAAAAAGAAATAAAATTACAATTAAGTAAGAAAAATTAAATCATCAATTTTACCCGCTAACTACAGTTCTCGTTTTTATTTTCGTACAAACCGATTATTAAATCACCTTTGCTTATTTATAAACCAGACAAAAGATCTTGCTATGATTCTTAACCAGAAATGTAGCCATCCGTGCACAGTCTTCTTATAGGTTTGGCGTGCTCTAGGCGAGCTCAAAATATGATGCTTTTATATGGGTTAACGTATAAGAAGTAAAGCTAGATTTTAATTTACGAGGAGATAAATATATACATTTAAAGTGATAACTTTGAACCGGCTACGAGGCCTAAAGCCTCCAAAAAAAATTCCAGCACATTTGGTTACTTATTGGGTCATATGCTTGTAATTTTGGGCCAAATTGCCGAAGGCTGCTAAAATTTGTTATTAATATTCAATATAATTGTTTATAAACGTTTAATTGTGTTAAGAATATTTAGGGTAAATCTCGTTTATTACTGGGATGCCCTTGTGTGTAGCCCTATAAATATGGGCTCTAATATTTGTCTATTGTACTAATGAATAGAATTTCTCCCTTCTTCTTCTCCTTTACTTTGTGTCTCCTTCTCTATTTTCTAGTTTCATAAGACGTTATCATGCACGTTGTTCTACCTTCTGAACGGAGAAGATGTTCTATACCTATATCGCACTTTCTGAAACGGCGCTGTGATTCTGTGAACAGTACCTTGTTTATTTTATTTTTTTTGTTACTTTTGTTTTGTTTTATCCTTTTTGATCAAAGTAGGGTTTGTTATTGGTTTAAGCACTTACAATTATTTGCTTATTTGCAGAAGCCTAGAAGGTTAAATATCCTCATTTGATCGGGGCCATGAATTCTAATTGGAGGCCTTTACATTTTATTTGCACCCCAAAATTTTCAGGGGCATATTAAACGGATTATGAAAATACTATTTTACCTTTTACTAAACCTAAATCTTAAAAATCAGTTAACCTCTAATTAAAAACCTTAATTAGGCCCCCAATTTATACACCCTATACTAAATCAGAAAATCAGTTTTTTCATCTTCCCTTCATCTTCTTCTTCTCCCTTTCTCTTCTCCACCACCATTAACGACCCCTTTGAAGAAAAAAAAAATTTCACCCGATTCATCGCGTGATCGTCGATGATAAAACTTTAATCGACGATTAATTTCTTCTACAAACATGGCTTGTACAAAGCAGACCGCTAGAAAAGCACTTCAAAAATCCCCAATCTCGTAGATACGGTAAAAGCCAAGGTATACGAGAGACGAACTCCCAAACCAAAAAAATCGAAACCCAAGAAAGAAATGGCTCCAATTAGAAGGTATGTGAACTAAAACCCACCTTCTATTCGATTTTTTGTTGTGTTTTGATTGTGAAATTGAGTTTGGTAACTGAAAATTAGCAGTTTCAGTGTAAGGGTCGTTAGTATCGAAATGGAAACCCCTAACGACTTTTGATTTGCATGCGGATTCTATGAAAAATCATTAGGGTATTGGGTTGAAGATGACGACCCTAATTCCGCTATTTCAACATTTTTTTCCCTAGAATAGAGTCGTTATTATATTAGGTTGAAGATGACGACCCGGTTTTGACGACCCTTTTTAATTGGTTAACGACTCTAGATGGAACTCGAACACCCTTCTGTTTAAAAAAATGATAGTGTCGTCATCTTATGTCTCATAGAGTCGTCATTTAGCTATATGCCCTAGAGTCGTCAACCCAAATCGTAGGATCATCATTGCCTTTTTGACGACCCATTGTTACACGATAACGACCATGTAAGAAAAAAAATCACCCTCTCTGTCCAAATATTTGGAAGGGTCGTTATCTGGAATTGGTAAAGTCGTCAATTTTTGTTATAAATTCGTCATCATATATATTAGAGTCGTCACCTTATATTGAAGGGTCGTTTGCTTAGTAGATCACCCCATTGACGACCCTTAAGCTGATACCATAAAATTGATATCTTATTGGGTTTTTTTGTGTGTTTGGACTATAATACCAAGAAGACCAAAGACACGGTTCCAATGATGATAAATCCTCCTTCCAAACCTCCCCGCCACGATAAATACTTAATTTCCGGTCCATTACGCGGAAGAAAGCCGAGTGAGGTAGCATTTTCTATCAGCGAACCAAGAGACAAAGGTAATGAGTTATCGGATTCGTCGGAATCATCCTCTCCTGTTATTTCCGCTAACGGTAGCGATGATGAAGAAGAAGAGATACAAGAAGATCCTCCCGTACGAGGTGAAGAAGAAGAGGAGGAAGAAGAGAGTGATAATGATGATGAAGATAATGGTAGTGGTGATGATTCTGATGATGGTAATGGTGGTGATGAGGATGAGGAAGGGGAAGAAGGTAATAATGGTGGTGATAAGGAGGATGAAGGTAATGATGCTGGTGATAAGGATGAGGAAAAGGATGAAGGTAATGATGCTGGTGATAAGGAGGAGGAAGAGAATGAACAGCCGAAGCCGGTAAAGCGGCTACGGAAGGATGGAACGGATATTGCACCCAGCGCGAGACACGTTCCCGCTACTCGTTTGCTGCTGGAACCTCTTCGCAGTGGTAAACCTAGAGGAGAACCTAGAGATGGCTGCGAAGTTCTATTTGGATATCCCGGATCGTGGGCTTATACCATCTATGAGACAATCGTAAGAATCCCAACTTTTCTTGTTATTTGATTAGTTGATTTTAACTTTCTAAATTTTTATTTTAATATTTACATGTTTATGTTTTGTAGGATCATAAGAATGCCGCACGTCTTTTCAGGTACCAATCTTCTTACACCAAAATGGAGCTGTGGCCGCTAGAAGGTGAATGTGCAAGAGTCAGAGAGTATGTTGAAAACTCCGGTTTGTATAATGCCGTTGTGAACTTTGTGATTGCGTATGACAAGGTTGCAGTATCTATTTTCTGTGAAAGGTATTACGGTGAAGTCGACACATTCCAACTCCCTTTTGGCGAGATGGCAGTGACTCCTGATGATGCAGAACAGATATTAGGGATGCAGGTCGAAGGTAAATCAACCAATGAGAAGTTCAAGAAAAGGCTTAGTTGGGATGAAATTTATGCATTCACCAGGAACTTGTTTGGCTGGGATAAAGAGACGACTAATGGGCTTTTCGTGTCGGGAACTAAATACCCGAAGAAAGAGTTCAAACTTGTAGAGATTAGGGAGATGTTTGCTGACACAGTAACCAAAGAAAAAGTCGGTGGTCTCTCTTATATGGAATGTCGTTATACGGCGGCTTGGTATTTATTGTACGTCCTTGCGTCAGTTGTATTTCCCGACAGCAAAGGTAACAGGGTCAGCGCCAACCTTCTTCAGTTATTGGATCCCTTGGAAGATGTGAACAAGTATTCTTGGGGGACTGCCATAGTAGCACATTTGAATGGTCAGCTTTCCCAGGCATCTCGTGAACGAAGTTCTCAACTTAATGGGAATTTGGCTCTACTCCAGGTATTTGGATTGATGAAAGTTGTCTTCTTTGTGTACGTTTTTTTTACTTTAATCTCTTTTTATGTTTATTTGATTGTTTTAAAATTTTCAACTTTGGTTGTTATAGGTGTGGATTTATGATCATTTCCTGTCACTGTTCAAAGATAATGTAGACATGAAACTCAACCCAAATTGGGGCAATGGTAGTCCAGTAGGAACCCGATACTTGTTCACCGGATCTCAGGATAAGGAACAAACTGATGTGTTTATATAAATGCGCCAAAAATTGGAAAACATCACAGCGAAAGTGATAATCTTTAATCCGTATAAGGATGGTAGAGTTGGCGCAATGGAAGATGTCGTGTATTACCATGGTCCTTTGTTTCACCCTTACGGTTTTTCAATGTATAATCCGATGAGAATCATGCGTCAACTTGGGTTTATTCAAGATTCACCCGATGACGACTATGTACCTCCGTTCAAGCACAAATTGGACAAATGCGAGGCTGACGTGTCGTACATAAAGGTGGTTTACGAACCTGAACCTGATACCAAGCATTGGAATGCTAGACACTCTAGCCTAGTAGACATCACATATTGGGTGCATGTTAATGAAGGTCACGAGGCAACAACACATTACTCTGCATGGTACGAAGGCTTCTCCCACGGTCGGGTGATACAGATAGATCAGACTACGGGTAGGAGGAGCAACATGGCATCCACCTCTGCTTCTCAAGCTGACACTAGGGATGATACTACCATTCATAAACTAGTGGTGAGTATTTATTTTTGTAATTGTGTTATTCATCTACATACAAATATAAGTTAGTTAACGTGAATTGGTATTTGAATGCATATAGAGGGAACGAATGAAGCTTTTTGTCAAGGCATTTTGTTGCTCGGATGACAAAGGGGACGTGTTTGATCTTGAGAAACAACATCGGTACGCTGATTTATGCATGCACGTTGAAAATCCCAATGCAAAGAAGATGTTTGCTGAGCTGGCTAAGGAAGGTAAGAGGACCCGGAAAACACGTAGCCAGTTAACACAAAAACGTGTTGAACAGGGGAAATGTAGCCAACATCATGATGAACAAGGTACTAGAGAAGATGGTGGTTCCCCAGGGGGCAGTGCAACTCAGGGTCCTCCTTAGAGCTGGCAAACAAGCCGAAAACCCGCAAGTTAACACGGCCCGGCCCGTGAAAACCCGCGCCCGTCCCGTCTGGTTCCTAAACAAGCCGGGCGCGGGTTGGAGAAATATCGGCTTGTGAGAAAACGGGTTAACCCGTCTCGACCCGTGAACCCGCGGGTTCAGCCCGGTAACCCGTCTACAGTCCATGATAATAAATTATATTTAATTTCCACCGTCAAATTATCTAGGATTAATCATATCCGTACGTTTAAGATATAAAATCAACCAAACCTTAGCCTCTCTCACTCTCTACTCTCCCGGGTCGACTCTTCTCTTCGTCCTCACATACACAGACACCAACTCCATCACTATCACAGCACCACAAAATAACCACCTTGTTCTTGTTCTTGTTCTTGTTCTTCTGTTCTTCATCTTCATTTAGTTTTTATGATTCCTCACAGACAACAACATGTATCGATTTAGGAACTTTCATTTAGGGCTTTTTACTTAATTCTTTGCATGTGTAAATTGAAGTTTAACAATAATGGATTTAATCTCTAATAATTGATGTGGGGATTTGCTTCTTCACTTTTCTTTTTGTTTCTATTTTTGGGTTGAGTTTTAGTCGGCTAAGTAAGAATGGAGAAGTGATGTTAGTGCTATGGTTATATAACAGAGATTATTAAGGATTTTAGAAGATAACATAAAAATGAAGCTTGGGTTGTATGCGTGTTGAATCTGTTGATACAACCCAAGGTTGGATTTTAGGATTTTATATGAAATTGGTTTGGATTTGGATTGAAAAATCAGCAAGGAGCAAGGTTGTATATGTGTTGTTGCCGTTGGTTTTTGAATATGAATAACTTGGATTTTTGGTAATTTTAGCGTCTTGAAATGATGAGAAAACTTGGGTTCTTCTTAGAAATCGATTTTGCAAGTGTAGAAGCTATATGAGGTTCTTAATAGAACATGGCAGAACAAATCTCTCAATACCAACAAAACTGTATATCAAGTGTTTGAGAAAAGTTCCAAGAGAAACAGATGTAAAAGTTCTTATTGCTTTCTATCTAAATGATTATAGGCTTCCTAAAGTTGAAAAGGGAAAGTGATTTTTGTCTTTTGATTTGGTTTTCAAATGCTCAAACCATGAATGATGGCTTAATCATCTTTTGTGTAGCTTCCGTTTATAGATGTCTTAGAATTTGTGTTAAATATGATGTTGGTTGTGGTAGTTGTTACAGATCTTTGAGTATGTCGTATTTATGCCTCTTCTACTCATGGGATTACTCTTCACTTAATTGATTTGTTATTGTTGATCTATGAATTCAACAATAACATATTTTGATCACCTAAAGAATTTGTGTATAGTTCATGAAGTTAGTTTCTTCGATATTTTGGATTGTTGGCTTTGTTGGTTAGTAGGTAATTGGATTTATGGTGCCCGTTAACATCTTATTTTATTTTTGTTTATGGATGCAGTGGTAGCAATTAAGGCTACAATTTAAATATCCTCAGACATTTTTTTGTTTATGGTCACAAATTAAGTTAATTAATTTTTAATTATACAAGCCGACCTAACCCGTAAGCCCGCAAGCTTTACCCGCTACGGGCGCGGATTGAAGAAATGACGACCCGTGAAGAATATCGACCCGCAAGCTTTAGCCCGTAATAACCCGTAACCCGCGGATTGGTAACAATCCAGCCCCGGTCTGCCCGTTTGCCAGCTCTAGTCCTCCTAAGAGAAGTCGGAAAGTTTCCCGGTCAGGGAGGTAAAGAGGAGGTCGAGGTCGAGATTGTGGTCTTGAGTGAGGAGATGTTACCGTCGACCTGAACTTATGTTTCATTTTACTGTTGACTTGAACTTATGTTTCTTAACTTTTCTTAGATGCAACTTATGTGTTTGGTTTGGATGGTTTGATGAAACAACTTATGTGTTTGGTTTGGATGGTTTGTTGAAAGTATTTTGTTTTCATAAGATTTTAGAACGATGTTTACAAGTATCTTTGTTAGAATGATTTAGGACTCTAAAGCAGACAAGATTATATACTGTGGCAGAGTAAGGGTCGTCAACTTTAAATCTAGCAGAATAACGACCCTAATTCTGATAAGTTGGATTTTCCATCTCAGCCAAAGAGTCGTTCACCCTATTTTTATCAAGTTGACGACTCTAAACCTAACAATTTAAAATTTTTTCACACCTAGAGTCGTCAGCTTTGTATTTAATCCAAATAACGACTCTTTCGTAGCAAAACTTCTAGGAGATTGCTTAAAAAATTCAGTGGAGGGGTCGTCAACGTAATAGTTATACGTGAACGACTTTAGCTTTCACAAAAGAATCGTCAATGCATAGACATAAGAGACTAACGACTCTTTGTAGAAACTTTGAACTAAGAGGAGAAAGGCCATGGATTTCAATAAGAAGATAAAATTACATAAATCTCGCATTACAGAAAAGCTAGTAAGGGTAATCAAGAATCTGACGCATCAAATGTTCGTCAATGGACCTTCTTGCTCTTCGATACAACGTTGTATATTTTTTGTGATGAATGAACTTAGTTTCCCCATTACGTATTGTCCATAACCCATTGAAACGTTCCAGCTGAAATTAAACGAGGAATGTTATACGTTAGTAACTTTGAACCATGAGAAAAGTATAAATATTATCGGATTACTCACTTTTTGCTTAAGAGGAGCTCGTGGATGATGGTCGTACACCATATTTCTAACTTTTACGTACTCTGGCATTGCATTTTTAATGTAGTTGAATCGAAATGCCAAGTCTCTCCATTTGCGGTTATTAGGATTCGCGGTACGCCCGTAGAAGAACTCCTTAACTCTCTTCCAAAACATTGAATAGATTTCATTTGGACGTTCACGAAACGTATTAGCAAACGTTTTAACGAGACACAAATCTTCATATGGTTCCCATTCCGCCATTACCATTGAAAGATTATGTAGTTTGGTAGAAAAAGAATGGTTTTGGGAAATTTTCTCAAGAGGAGAGGGTGGTATTATATATAAGAAAATCCCAACATTCGTATTTTTTGAAATTCACAACATGGGTCGTTAGGGTTGTAAATAAACAATATGACGACTCAAGAGAAGATTGTTGGAAACTAAGGTAGGGTCGTCAGTTAACTACCTATATATATATAACGACTCTTATTGAAAATAAATAGAAACCCCATTGAATTGAAACTTGGAAATAGTAGCATAGTAATTAGAAGATGAAAATAACGTGAGTAGTCCTATTACAGTTGATCTAACTAAATTCGTTTGAACACATTACATGTTATTCCTTTTTCTGGTGCGAGATTCAACTAGCATTGCGGCTTCGATGTGGTAAAACGACTCTCCTCTCCATTTGGTATATACATCTTTGGCCGCACGCCTATCACATTTGTGCCTAGCGAGAAACTCGTTGTAATTGGTGCATAATTTCATAACGTGAATCGTCCTATCACGAATGTGGGAGGGTTCATAATCATAGCGTAGTTTTTTGTTGTAATTAACGAAAGGACTCCAACCAACTTGAGTCAAAAATATACTCTCATGTTGATGTTCTTTGGGAAGATCTTTGACGATGTAATAATTTTTAACCCATTCTGTCTCTTCCTCGACTTGCTTGAATACTTCCCGGAGATGGGATTGTTCTTCGCCTAATTTTTTTGGCCTCGTGCATCTCTTCTTCTTCCTTCGTAGGATATGACGATGGAGTGAATGGTTTTTTAGTAGGTCGCATGCTTTTTTTGCGTATCTCTTCTTCCATTTCCAATATTGATTTGGTTGGTCGCTTCATCTTCTAAGTATGTTTTCAATTGAATTGCTAGTTGATGACGGAGTTGCCATTGAAAAAAATATTTTGTGAGGTTGTTTTCAATTGAATTTGCTAGTCGATGGCTTCCTCTATATATACATAATATCCCAACGGCTATTTTTTTGGGAAAAAGTGTACACATAAAGAGTCGTTGAGGGCATTTTCAAGAGAGTTGTCCATGTATACACTGTCCTGAAGACGACTCTAGATGGCAAAAACATACAGGAGAACACCAATCTTTTTACCAATAGAGTCATTATGGTATAGAGTGATGCACTGACGACTCTAGAGGGAAAAAACATACAACAGAACACGAAAATTTGTACCTTAAGAGTCGTTATGGTATATGGTTATCATGGTAAACAACACTAAATATTCACTAAATGGCAACTAAGCGTCGTTATGGTATAGAGGGACTCAATGACGACTCTAGATGGCAAAAACATACATGATAAGACCAAAATTGTAACCATAAGAGTCGTTATGGTATATGGTTATCGTGGTAAACGACTCTATAAGATAAATCAAATCGACCCTTAGGGTCGTTGGTGTTTTAATCCATATAAGATAACGACTCTAACTTAAAAAAAAAACGATCAAAAGAAACAAAAGTGAAAAACATTTATGCCGCAACATAAAACGCATTGTATTCCTTAAGCATTCTTCAAAATACAAATATCTGGGTTCAAGATACAACCATTGTCAAAAAGTATGCTTAAAAATGCAATGCAAAGCTCAAAATAAACATCTTCTCTCACGATTCATCGCCCATGTCTAAGTAAATTGGGGTTGTGTCCATAGCATTCCAAATGTTCATTCCATACTCATACTGGTTTGTCCACTCCTTGGTGTACTCTCCCCAATCACCATAGACCCGTGGTAGAGGACATTCTTTGGAAATCTTCAAGACTATGTAATGGTTATTGTTGACATGTGCCATTACAATTCTTCTTTTCTTTATCGCCGTCTCGGACCTAGTTTTTGAGGGTACGTACATACAAGAGGCTTTGGGGAAGCCTTTGCTGAATACAATTACAACACAAGTGAATATGTCCGCTAAAAGTTGACCACCAAAGGGCATTTGCATCCAAAACTTATAACCGGCCTTCTTCGACCCCTTCCTTCATTTCACGTTAGAAACCAACTCCTTAAACTTCAATTCCTTCTCTTTTGGATCTCCTTCCATGATCATTGTCAAATAGAGTTGCTTGTCCTCAACGAGATTTTCTGTCATTTTTTTCTTGCATATTCGATTTGGGTGAGCTTAAGTTCGTCGGCCTCGTCGAAATGCCCTAATTGTTCCGTTGCAACATGGTAACCACAATTTCCATCGCTGTCAACGTCGTCGGTGGATATAAGGTGATCCAAGATGACGTAAGGAAGTTGATCGGTATACTCTTTATACAAAGTGTAAGAAACACGATGTGGTCTTCCTTGGGAATCTCTAGGGGTGTGAGGATTACCCTTAATACCTCTTATCATCACCATTCCGCTCGTGTGGCTTTGCTGGGTACCGACCACATCCTCTACCACATCCATGTTTGCCTTCTGTTTCACTTCTCTATCACTTTGGGTGAATTCTTGCTTTTTTGGCCGACCCCTTGCCTTGGGCAGGAAAGAGTTCTCATACTCCGTATATTTCGCCTGGACATACTTATGACGTGATGGGTCACTAGTGCAGCTCTTGTCCGCATTCACAATTTCTCTAAACGACTTTTTAGTTGTTGGTCTACCCGGTGGTTTTTGTTTGATTGGCTCTTCTTCTACTCCCAAGCTCTTACGGGCAGCCGGACACAAATTAGAAACCAATATTTGTCTTCCTGCACAATTCATTTTTCGATATTTCTCATTGATGTACTTGCTAATCTCCAAGTCTCCAAATTGTTCATCAGCGGCTCCTGTGGGATTTGAGCTGAATGAAAGTTGCTTCCAAAATGGATCGATATCTTCAAGAGGAATGATCACCTTGTACCCACCAAGCTTATGTTTACACGGGAGGCCAAGCCACGTCTCGGTTGTACAATTACATTTAATCACTTTTCCATTGGAAGCTTTCGCTCGAAATTTGTTAACGGTCTTTACTATACTCCATCTGAGTCACTATCTTGCTTAGATCATCCTCGGCGTGCTCGTGAATAGCTTCCTGTACCGTAACTACCCCACCCTTGTTCTCTTCAAGATTTTTTTTCAAACGTCCGTGAGACTGCTCTGCAATAGTCGTGGACTCATTTTTGAAGTGCTTATACTTATTGGTCCATGCATAAACAAACTTCTCCTTCCAAGGATTCAACCATGTATCTAGGCAATAGTCAACCACCTTCTTATGATCCGTACTCCAATAATCAATAAACTTCTGCAAATTAGCATAGTACTTTACTTCGGTCTTCGAATGAGCCAAATGGTCCCAATATTTGCAGAAATCCTTCCATAGATACCCCTCTTCATCATATTTTTCCTTTTCTTTCCCTTTCTCTTTCGCTTTTTTTTTTTTTAAGTTGACTTAGACGCTCGTCTCCCTCCTTGGAACGTTAATTACCCTTCGCAGGTTTGATCTTTTGGATATGATTCTTGCAATTAGAAAGAAGATTAGTTTGGATGTGCCACGTACAAAGTAAATGTTGAGCAAGTGGAAAAACTTGATGAACGACACTCATAACGGAGAAATCCTTATCCGTAAAAATAACCTGTGGTGTCTCTTCGCCACTGTAAATCAACCTCACTTGTTCCAACGCCCAAACATAGTCCTTTATTTCTTCTTTTTCCATAAAGCACCATGCCACGGTGAATGATTGCTTATCAGAAGTATGACTGACCACATTCAACATCGGCATGTTATACCTGTTTGTCTTGTAGGTGCAATCTATGAACAGAACCTGGTAATAACACTGTGCCAAATCCACCATTCTTGGGTGCGCAAGAAAAATATGAGTCACTTTCTCACCCGGATCAACTTTTGTTTGCATGGCGTAGTTAAGTTTTTCTGCCAACCACTCTGATTGTTGCATAATTAATCTACCATCCCATTCGGTTCTCTTGATTTTTGCTTTGGCAGCGTAGATTGTGGAAATGGTAGACAAGTTATCCTTATCTTCCCCCCTTATTGAATTTAGGATCTTAAGAGGCCTACATCCCTTCATCTGACGAACCTTCTCCATTTGATGTGGTTTCAATCGGGCATATGTTAGGTGTCCTAAAAGACTTTTAGGTGGAAGATGGTTGTGACGACCATCCGGAATACGATACAAACTCCATAGATGAGTTTGATGATGCCTTTTGAAAACAATCCTGAACGGGAATTGTATCTTCTTGGACGAAGTTTTGTAGACCCTCGTCGTCTTCTTCTCATACTTGTAACTCTTCCCTTTGTGACTTTCTTCCTTATCCCCCGCTCTCTCGCATACCATCTCCATTTGCTTATAATCGACGTGTTTGCTTTGAACAACTACGCACATCTTCTCTTTTTCCTTGGAAATAATCCATTCCTTGACCTCAGCCTTAGTTTTCCACGTCTACATTGAACAAATAACACGTTCATGAGAACACTAATTAAACAATTTTCAAAAAGATATACATCGATTCAAACAATAAAAATGTACCAAATCGGTCATATAGTGTTGGGAGGTATCTGGACTGATAGTGGAGACGGCTTCAGGTTGAGAGCTCATATGTACAACCAACTACATAAAAAGTAAAATTTTTCATTAAAGAATCGTCAATTTATAAGATGTTAACATGACGACTCTATTGTTTATTTTAATTTGCCATATAAAGGGTCGGCATCTTTACATTTGCAGAATGACGACCCTAAAATTCGTCACCTTATGTTACAGGTTAACGACTTATTTTCCTGAAACTCTGATCTTCATCCCAAGGATAGAGTCGTCATGATGTGTTTTAGAATAACAACGACCCTTTTTCGTAAACCAACGACCCATCTTAAACCCTGACGACTCTACATTGACAAATATTAAATCATTCTGTTCAGTTTTCACCTTGAGTCATTACTGTACAAATATCTAACATGACGACTCTAAACAAAGTTATTGCAAATTTTGAAAATCAACGGTAACTTTGACTAGTACGAGCAGTTATTACAGAGTTGGGGAAAAGGTAACCGTTTTTTTTTTAAAAAGTAGCCGTTGGGTATTTTCTTTCCTATAAAAGGAGAATTATCCCTTTCAAAGTTATTCACCCATCACTTTCAATCTTCCCAAATCAGTTACCCATCACTTTCAAACACTAAAAATGGCTTAAACTCCGTTCAATAATCAAGAAGATGTTGCTATTGTTAGAGCACACATCACGGTCACGAAGCACGACTTTGAAAGAGCGCACTGGGTTGCCAGTAACCACGACCAAACCAGAGATCCGTACATTAACATGGATTAAATATCCGATGCTTGGTGGAAACGTGTATTTACGATTTTTAAAGCACTAAACGGAAATCGTTATAGAAGGACGCTCCAGCAGATAAGGGAAAGATACGATTATTTATACAATGAATGCGTAGTGTTGAGAGACGAATTGAAAGCTCGGGCTAAGGATCTTCCCAACGAACCTCGAATGGATAAAGTAAGTTTGTGAATCAATAGGCCGTTCATCAAAAATTATTTCTTTGGTTATTTTTATTCAACAACGCTAACTTATTAAAAAAATTGTTTTTACATTACTCTTTGGGTCGCAGCCAATACGAATTAAAGTACGTCAAGGAGTTTTTGCACGAGGACTGCTATCGTCTCTTGAGGGAAAGTGAATGGCAATTCGCCGCATATGATTAAACTCGTTTAGGTGTTCAAACGCAATGTAGTGAACTATTTTATGTGTTTTCCTTCTATTTTATTTCATAGTACATGTATGTTTTTTTCGGATTCAATAAAATGCATGAGTTCAAATATTGATTCAGTAAATATAATTCCCAAAATGGGTCGTTAGGGTTTGTAAATATACGAGTGACGACTCTATAGATTGTTTGAAATTGTTGGTATTAGTCGTCACTTTTGGAGAAAGACATATTAACGACTCTAAATGTTATTTAACATGGAGACTTTCTGATAGTAGAGTCGTCAGCCAATTACCATAACAAATGACGACTCTATGGATCTGCAAGCGTCGTCACTTTGTTAATTTGACCGGTAACGACCCACTTAGCAGTTAATGTGAATTTTGAATTCACCAAATATGGTTGAGTCGACAAACGGAAAAAATTCAAAAACTTGGCAGTTGGGTCGTTATATTCTATAAATAGACACCCATATCTCACATAATCCTCACCCAAATCATAATTCTCAACCTTCTCTTCCCCTTCTCATTTATTTATCATCCAAGAGGAAAAAGAAGAGGAAACACCATGACTACTCCCTACACTTACGAAGAGAATTGCGCCATTGCGAGAGCTTGGTTGACAGTCAAAAACCACTTTGAAGATCTAGGAAAAGACATTGATCAAACATCGGATTCTTGGTGGAACCGTGTATTCATCGTTTTTGTGGCGTTAGACGGAAATTGTAACTCAAGGTATTTGAAACTCGTCAAGGAACGGTTCGAGGAGATATTCTTCGAATGTGAAGCTTTCAAAAGAGAAATGAAGGCCGTAAGGGAAGCCTTACCCAATATGTTGGGTGCTATAAGAGTAAGTATTTAAACAAGAGGTAAAACTTATCGAAAGCTTTGAACAATACTACCTAAGTATATTATTTTTGTTTTGCATTTTCGGTTGGGGAAGGCATATGCCCGATACGAGGTGCTTCGTGGAAAAAAGTTTGAGTTCGACGATTGCTACCTCATCTTCGAAGGCACTACCTATAATTACAACGTTTATGGTAAAGTGTATAAGTGCACCGTTATTATCTATTGTATTTCATTTCCTTCAATGTATCGCTATGAAAGATGTATGCCTTTTACGATTCAATGAAATCAAAAATCTTAAAAATTAACAGTATGGGTCGTTAAGGTATATAAATATCGAAAGTGACGACTCTAACTAAAATTATTAATGGTTGGTTAGGGTCGTCAATATATATGAATATCCCTATGACGACTCAAATACCAAAAAACTTGCGTTTTTTACAGAGAGTTTGGATTCGAGAGTCGTCCGGGTATTAACAGAAACAACTAACGACTCTAGGTGAACCAGCAACAAGAGTCGTCATTGTTTAACACACCACCTTGACGATTTTTCATCACCTGCAAAAGTTGCAGGTTAGAGTCGTCGTCGTGAGTGTCAACAGACTGACGATTCTTTAGGGTCATTAGTGTATACAATACCCGACTATAACGACCCTCACTCTGAGTAGTTCCATAGTGACCATGAATCGACCACTTGGAGCACCATTCAGACAATTTGAAGAGTATAGGAAGTTTACCTGATTGTTTTGAGCTCCGGGTTATTCATTTCGAGGATTGGTTCCTTCATTTTGAGCAATATGTTCTTCATTTGCACCATTATTCATGGCTTCCTCTATTAACATCTCTTCATCAAACATCCAATCCATAGGATTAGTTGAGACAATCTTACCATCAACACAATCATGGTTGTTATTTGAACCTTCACCAACCTCATTCCCTCCACTTGAATCACTCATTTCTAAAAACCCTAGTTTTTCCTCTCAAAACTCCTCTTCTTCTTCTCAACACACAAAAACTCTAAAATAAAATCTCCCCAAATTTTTATCCCAAAATCAGATTTTAATCTAAACACACTTACCACACTAATTAACTTAATTAATTCTTAATACTAATCATTCAGGGACATTTTAGCCATTTAGAAGAATTTTTTTTGATAAGGGGTGACCCAAATTAGGGTGGGGTGACCTTTTTTGTCCTCTAGTGCAAGGCCGCCAATTAGAATTCATGGCCCCCAATCAAACGAGGTTAAATATACACCGTAACCAACAAACCACATGTATTATAAGTGGGTAAAATTTTGTTTCGATCAGAAAACATGTTATATATCCAAAGCGTATGCACACGTGGTGATATAGCAGTGGATGAATGTTTTCACCCTGTTCCTTTCTTATGGATTATATATCTTCACAACCCTGTCTACGAGAATATGCTGATGGTCATTCTCGAAGATTTTTTTTCTTTTTCTTTTTTTTTATGGGTGTGTTTAAAATCCATTGGTTAGTCCTATAAAGACATGGTTTATATTTATTGGATATGGGTGATCAATTTTTCAAAATAAAATTGATTTTCCTTTCTTCTCTACTCTTCTATTATAGAGAAAGAAAAAAAAAATCCATCAAAGATGGTTTACAGTTTCTATTACCATATCTATTGAAATTGTAATCACCAAAAAATTGGTATTATCACAATTCAATTACATTCACGGTAATCATTCACATGCATGGTTGAAAAACCTACGTCCAATTAAATGGTATTTTTGTCTATTAGACGAAGATCATGTGATTAATGGTTTCTATTTTTATTTTATTTTACAAGAAACCATCAGTCAGCTGACTATGCGATATTGAAAACGACAAAATTTTTTTTTTACTTGTCGGCACAATTTTGTTAATTGTACAAACCAATTGATATTGGTTTTTTCCCATCAAATCTCCTTGATGAGTTGTAAAAACTGGCATTCTAAAAACTTTTAGCCAATATTAGTTATTGATTTCTATTCTTTTAAAGAAATCTTCAACCCAAAGTAGATTTTTCTCTACAAAGAATACAATAATGATTTCTTTATTCTTCTCAAAAGAATCATTTAGACCAATTGGAATCAGATTTCTCTGTCGATCCTAAAAGGATGAGATTGGTTATTACATATTCACAATTGCAAACACCAATTGTTGCATTCCTGAGGGATATTGAGCAAAAAAAATTTCTTCCTAGTGCTACTCTCCAAAATTGAGACCGTTCAACTCTATGCTGGAATACGGTAGGACATAAAAGATCAATGGGTGCGCACCCGGCTTGTTAGCCAATGTTATTAGTCCTTTTAGTGACTATATTGATCTTTGTTTATTTTCTTTTGATGAAGAAATTGTACGTAATTTTCTAAATCAAATTCTCGTTAACCCTTGAGATCACGAAGTTATCGAAGATTTGTTTGCATATCTTTAATGCTTTTGGTTTTGACATATCATTTTTATTTTATTTTATTTTGGTGCCAAAAGTAATCCATGATTGATGGTAAATAAGTATGTCTATTAAGACTACATTTTTTTATGTCGAAAGACATATTTCATAATGACTATATGTCTCGAATTAATCGGATAATACTTTATGAAACTTTTTTTCGTATATGAGAAAAAAGAATTTCTGCCATAATCAGGGGGAGACTATACACTACCGGACGTTGGTGTTCATTAGCTTAAAAGTTATATCAATTTCTCTCCCATCACTCAAATCGATTAAGGATGTCATTATATGATTGGCGTGAAATTTCTCATTTTGCTTTTATGTAAGGTTTGCCTCTTAAGAGGAAATCCAGTCACATCTAACAAATAAGTAGCGTTCTATAAGAGGCTACATGTAGTGCTCTAATTGAGTGTACCAAAATCACATTCTCAAATATAATATCTTCTCACATGAAAACGAGGAGATTATAATGCCTACGGGCACTGGTACCAGTAATTGATTAAATTTTTCAAGACATGCATAAATTTGAGTATCGTGTGGGCTCGTAGTAAGCTAATTATTGTCGAAAATTCATTTGTTGTAGCTACTGAAATAATAAAGATGGTGGTTGTTAACCCCTCTGCAGAGGAATATCGACATATGTGATTGGTTGGCATTCAATCCAAATTAGATTGGATTATTTTTAATTTCTCAATTGACGTAATATAAGGATCCTAGCTAGACTCGACACCTTGAAAGTGCCATGCCTGAAAATTACAGGTTGGTGTTAGTCATATTACGTAATAAGAGAAGAAAAAAATATTTTTAAGAGCGATTACGGGTTATATGTTCAAACCCTAGGATTGGTTCAATAATTGTTCTTTTTATACAATACATTCCGCGTGGTAGTCCTTAAAGGACTTGTATGTGATCATAGAACATATCCAATTTGTAATCCTTATATAGAATTCAAATTATATATAGACAACCACCTGACTCGATTATATCAGGTTTAACAATCCTTTATGTGTTTTTAAAAAATTGGTAAAAGACCAAAAACCGGATTAATTAGTTGATTATGTCAGCTTCATAGGTCTCTTGAAGAGTCCACAAAAACACTAAAATCCACGCTTTAGCAGCATAAATTCTATTTTTTTATTTTTTAAATCTGCAGTTAGAATTATGCTAACTTAAACTCGTCTTTGAGATAGACTAGAGTTATGATTTTGATGCTCGTTTTTTGTAATACTCATATAGTTGAGTTAGCATCCATAAATCGTCAAAAGTTGTACTCTTTTTCCTTGGTTTCAGGTTTTGTCCCATGTGGTTTTCCTGACAAGGTTTTAACGAGGCAACATCTCGTTGACGTTTAATTTTCTTTCAAAAATGTTGATATTTGTGCTCTTTTTCCTTCGTCCATATTTTTTCCCATTGGGTTTTATTGGCAAGATTTTAGTGAGGCAATTTAATTCAACATGGCGGTCATCCAAGGGGGAGTTGTATCAATTTTGGTTATTTTGATGGATTCCCACCATTAACTAGGTCATTTTGTTAGCCACATCAACATAACCATCTCCTATGAATTTGGATATCATTCTGATCCATATAAGGTATGATCACAAATTTTGTTCACCTATGGTACTGTCACTACGTATTGGCACATTGTTGAAGAAACTACATCTGCAAATCATCTCCGAAGATAGCAAACCAAGACACAAGTTTTCAATGCATTTAGATAAGCTTGAAGATTCGAGTACACTACTATTAGAAGACTAACACAAAAGAAGACTTCATCAGAACAAATATCTTCTACATTCAAGAAATTCGTTCACCGACATTAGGAAGTCTCGACTCAAAGATTTGCAAGCCAAGATTCTACCAAATTACTTATCAGGGGGAGCATCATAGTAAAAGGTATTTTACTGGACTATCACGTTGTACTCTTTTTCCTTCGTCAAGGTTTTGTCGCACTGGGTTTTTCATTGTCAAGGTTTTAACGAGGCAACATATGCATGTCCAGCTCTGTTCTAAGTTTACTCATAGTTGTACTATTTTCCCTTCGATCAGGTTTTGTCCCTTTGGGGTTTCCTGGCAAGGTTTTAACGAGGCAATTAGCTTAGACACAATGTCATCAAGGGGAGTGTTATAAACGTTTAATTATGTTAAGAATATCTAGGGTAGATCTCGTTTATTACTGGGATGCCCTTGTGTCTAGCCCTATAAATAGGGGCTCTAATATTTGTCTATTGTACTAATGAATAAAATTTCTCCCTTCTTCTTCTCCTTTACTTTGTGTCTCCTTCTCTATTTTCTAGTTTCATAAGATAATTAAAAATTTACTGATGTTTATCTCTGTTACGAAATATTTAGTAACATTTATTACTATCACAGCTGTTTGTAACGTAGATAATTGTTGATATCACTTTCCAACGCCTGTAATTGTTACAAATTAACTATAAGAAAAAATAATAATAATTGGACCCCCACTAATTTGAGGCTCTAGGCAGCCGCCTAGTCTTCCTCTATCATAAGACAGCTCTGCATCCGTGAATGCAATCACCCAGTTATTGAAGATAACAAAGTTTGGAATCTCTTAAAGAGGTTCCTTTCCGTTTGTGGTCTTCAGTTACAGTTGAGGATTTAATCAAGAAATTTGGGTCTATTATTTTTGTTGATTTATCTGACTTAACTGATATTAGATGTTGTATAAAGTGTCATAAGAATGTCAAAAATATACCAAGGGTCATAAACCTCACAGTATAAGGGATTCTTAACCTAGTAGGAGTTGAAGTTCCAGCTTTATCAGGTTGTATGGATTCGAGTGACAAAGTTTGTTACTCAGCTCATTGTGGAAATCGATTATTAAATCATCTCTATTAAAAATACAAGGTGTAGGGCAGTGATGGTAGTATATAGGTGGCACATCGATGTTGTCATGGATTACATAGGTTGGTAATGGTGGATTACAAGATTTAAGATTAGATTTCATCAAGAAGAAGAAGGAATATGGTAGTCCATAAAGATAGAGGTTGCCGGTTGAGTATAATAGGGTTAGTTTTGTTTACCCAACATAAAAAAAAGTTAAATGAAAATTGATTTGTGTAGTTGGGATGGAATTTAGGGAAAGTGGGGATAGGAAATAGGTAAAGTCCTCATTAGATTTCAAGGAGGCAGTCTCCTTCTATTGTTAAGTTGTTGAAGTTGATTTTTTAGCCCACTACGTTGCTTGGAGAACTCCTAGTACTTCTGCTTCTTCAGGGTTTTTTGCCGATGATGGTCCTTCCCGTCCTCTTTCAAACTCGCCTGCATCATCTCTCAGAATTATTGCAAAGCCAAAGGGTTTTGACATAGAGATCCAAGCAACATCTATGTTAATTTTATATTACATTCTTCTGATGGAATACTGAAGAAAAAAAAATATAATCAGATTTGAAGTATCTTTGAAAAGATACTTACCTTTTGAAGGGAAAAGAGGACATGTATACGACGTAGAAAAACTCGGAATTCCCAGAAGGAACTTAAAAAGTGCATACACACCTGAAGACGCACTCAGGTACACCACCCTATTTGAAGTAACTCGAAGGGGGGAGGAACACCTAAAGAGACGCCCAGGTGCTCATAACCAACTCACACAACTCGGCACAGAAAGGGGTGAGATACCAAAAACGGTAGACAAAAGCTGAAAGAAATAAAGCCACGAGCCACTAAAGCTAAAAATGAACTAGAGTTTAATAAAAAGAAGTGTACAAACTTACTTTAATTAAATTGGGGGCAGATATGTAGATGACAAACCATAGCATCTACCTGAGAACTGACAGCTGAATAGTGATACAACTGAGAACATGAAATAAGACTCAATTAGACGTCGAAGACCTGAAACAGATGTACGATGGATCCATATGAGACCAAACAAGACAGAGACACGAAGATAGGCGCGGAATACCTGAGTCCATGTGCAAATCTAAGAAGATTCTTGATATTGTCAGCTGAAGGGGGGCCTGGAAAGTTATCCCAGGTTGGTACAAGCAAAATGTGGGAAACTATCAAGCCTAAGTTGTCACTTGCTTAGTCATCTACATGTTATTGTCGTGTTCATTTCATGTATAAATAGCCAGAAATGTTGATGATGTGAACAAATTAATTCTAATAATAGAAAATATACTTCAGACAATTCTCTCTCATCTCTCTCTCTCTCTATGATTCTCTTTTAAACCATCGTTAACCATACTTTGAAGATAATCGGGGAACCCAACTTTACATCACAGAATCCTGATTGGAGATTAGAAAACAGAGTGATAATCAAGATCGTATTCCATAATCAGGGACGACAATTATACATTATGAAGGTACGAATCCACTGACCAATAAAAGTATCTTTACTATGTTTAGCAAAGCCCCGATCTAAAGAAAGGCCACTGAGATGTTGATACTGCTCGCGATTTCTAGCCATTAGAGTAACAAAATAACAAAGAAATACACATGAACAAAGGATTCGAACATATAAAATAGATAATAAAGGAAAAAACAAAGTGCGAAATTTGAAAGCGATTTTAAGAGATTCAATCATAGATGAGTTTATAAATAAACAAAAAGCATAGTTTAAGCAAGAAGCATACTCGTGACTGATGAGTAGCATTTTAAGCCAGAAGAGCAAGTGATCAAGCAAAATGATCTCTAATGATCAAAGTCCATATCAAACTTGAGGATACACAAAGGCAAAAAGCAAGTAGTATGAGGTCAAAGCTAATCAAGTAGATGTTAACAGAGATAAAATGAGACAATACTAGGATTAAGGAATCGAGTTTGTAAAAAATATTGACTTAGCTTTGACTAAGGTGACCTGGTAAAATTGTTTTTATGTTTAATAAAGTAGAAATCTTAACGCAATGTTCAACCACTTTCTCTCTATTAAGGGTCCAGGCAATCTACAATAAACTCAACTTACTCATGGTGTGGTGAGCTATCTAATCGCCGTAATTGCTGATAGATAGAGTGAGAAGGAAAATTAAGCAGATGAAAAATCTAGGCGGAATTGGAAAATGTGAAGCATATATAAACAAGAAGAGATTCAAAGAATTAGGAACGGAATAAATACAAGGCAATGGTTTAGAAACTAAGCATAAATTCGGAGAGTAGAAAGAGATTTTAAAGAGAAACTGAACCATCTCAAGAACCAAAGGAGAAGAGGAAAAAAAAATGGAGTATGATCATACAAGTGATTCATCTGGGTCCAAGCTTATAGCTCAGTGGTTTCCCATCAACTCCAATAAAGAGGAAGTCGGGGTTCAATCCCCACCGTAAGGTTTGTATTAGTAGTATAGTTGCATAGTTGGGTTTGGCGGGTTGGGTCTGGCAGTGGGGTCAGTCTGATTGGATGGGTTCGGGTAGGGTCTTGGATCCGTCTTTAGCGTATCAGCTACCAAAAGACAGATCCAAAACCTATCTGATGTTTTGGTACCAAGGTTATCAGCTACCGAGCAGGACAACCACACCAAATTCAGTAATTTCTATGTGCTAATTGTCGTTGGAAGGTATTTATGCATCCAAAGCAGGGGAAAATATTTATCCTTTTGCAATCTCGATCCTAAACAAAACAAAAAACTGAGTCGAGGAACATCAGAGTGGATTCGAGTCCAATTGAAGAAGTCAAGATCATGTCATATTGTCACCCTCTATAATGAAATGCCTCTAGGGATGGACTACACATGTGTACGTTCCAAGACTGACATTTATCATCTTAATCCGAAAAACGGAAAGGAGGTGAAGGGATTCAAGGGAAGTTATCAAGGTTAATGTTTTTTGCTGGTTTTCTAATTACGTGGGTGTCATTATTGGATTCTGTTCGGATGATTTGTCTAAGATTCTATTATCTCTAGCTTTCAGAATCTGAGAAATAGACTCTCAAAAGATTGTGCATACTAGTATAATAAGCTAAAGAATGATCTTATGAAGAAGTGCTTTTTGTTGTTCTAGTTTTGGCTTCTATTTATTATTCGTGTTATTCCTTATAGTTCTAACAAGCATACATATTAGGAAATGAGTCACCAATTTTTAACCTAAAAACGAATCTACTGCCCATATAAAATTAGAAGGATCAGTTAAATAGAAGAGAAAAGGAATAGGCTAAATAAAAAAGGTTACTATGAATAGAAATCCAGTAGATTCAACTTTTAAGATTAAGGGTACGGGCTATGAGTTATAACTCCAAAGGTGTCACTATCATCCACAAAAAACCCATCAAAACAAAAGTAACACAAAAACCCCGAATAATAAAAATAACACAAAAACCCCAAAGGTGTTTTTGCCACCACTAACTACCACTACTAGCAACCAGCACCACATCCACCAACAAATACTAGCACTACCACCACCATAAAAAGCACCACCACCAACCAACACCATCACTAACCAGAAACAGTACCACCAAATTTTGGTTTCATTATAAACTTACCGTTTCATCATTAAAATCTTTGGTTTCATGATAAAAAAAATAGGCAAAAATATGATGAAACCAATTTTGTTTGGGGTTTTTGTATCCAAATTTTAAAATTTTGGGGTTTTTGTATCAATTTTGTTTAATATGGAGTTTTAATGGATCCCAACATTTGAACGTAGTTTTTGTACTCCAAATTTGGTCACCTTGGTGTTTTACTACTAGTTTTGTTACGGGTATGTATAACGACATCAAGCCTGAATTCAATAGGGAAACCATAAACAGATAAAAGCAATCAGAATCACCCAGGGTTGGAAATGCACCCAAACTCGAGATTTTCAAAAAGAAAAAATATACTCCGTCCGTCCTATTTTATTAGTCCGCTTTGACTAAGTCAAAATGTTCAGGAGACCAGAGGAAATATGATGATTACCCTTATTAAATGCTAAATTATTACTGTGATTAAATCTAACATGTATAGAATATAAGAAAAACATATGTCGTGTAATTTTATTATTTTTGGAAATATTTAAAAAAGGATAAAAACAAATATCTCCCCATTAATTTTGGTTATATTATCTAGTCTTATATTTTGATGTTTTTTTAATGGAATGAAGATATAAACATATGGGGAGTTTTATTTCTAGCCCAATTTTTTATATTTGTATATCAAGAACCCACCAATAAGATCCTATATATAATGGCCCATAATTAGAAATAATGATAAACGTTTACAAAAATAACCTTTTAAGTTTAACCTAGGAAATTAAAAGGAAAAGAAGTGGAAACATCTAATGAACCCAAGTTTGATTCCTCTCTCTTTTATAAACCCATCATTAAGATGATATATATCTCTTTTATAAACCCATCATTAAGATGATATATATGTGTAATCCAAAACACAAAATCTACGGACAAAGATAATAGTTTAATTAGATTTTTTTTTTCACATTTCAGATGGACTAACTTACCCTTAATTAGTTACTGATTATTTACATAAATAGTTTTAGAAAAAATCCGGTCAATGAATTTGTTACCATATTTTTCTCTTACTCCCATAATTTCGGGCCAATTAAAATTATTCTCATTAATAGGTAGACATCTGTTGTCATTTTTTTATCTCTCATGAGTTTCGCCTCTTTAGGTCTCTCATGAGTTTCGCATTAATTTTCGTAATAGTAATGTTTTTATAGTCTCCCGTGAAACGTTTTTGCCCTAGCAACTTCATCCCATCTAGCTGCTGATGCAAAAATAATATCAAGATCCGTTCTATTAAAATAATAGTATACTTGGCTTTTACTTGTACAGTTTTCTGTTTGCTATTTGCATCTCCATTTTTTCTCCCTCTCGTGCCAATCTTTTTTTTTTCTTGTTTGTTGTTTTCACTTCCAAATTAATTACGTTTCTCATCACTTGTTTGATTCTGTATTCGATCATAACCCCATTGGTCTTGATTATTTGATATGCCCATCCTTTAACCAATTGTTTTTCTTGATTATCCACCTAAAACTTATTTAGTCCAAATATATTTCATCTATTTTGAAAAAAGTAAAAACATTTTGGCACTTTTTATTTTGAACTTATAAGATCGTGTCATGTGAAAAAAATTTATTTCACCTTTTTTTTTTTTGTGAAAATTTGGAATTTCACCATTCCAGTATGTGAAAAATTTGTTTTTCATTTCTCTTTTTTTGTGAAAATTTCATTTTTAAGGGGTATTCACCCTTGCTTTTTAGGAACAAAATTTACACCCTTCTTATTTTTTGGAAATTCTGATTTTTCACCTTTCTTGTATGTGAAAAATTCGTTTTTCATTTCTCATTTTTTGTGAAAATTTTGTTTTTCAGTTTTCCTTATGTAAAAATAAGGCCTTGATATTTCTTGTGAAAAAATATTTTTTCACTTACAAAAAAATGTTCCTCTATCAAAAAGTGAAAATAAAATCTTAACTAAAATGTTTCTCGTTTTTAAAGGAAGCTTATTGAGGTAAAAGCTTTGACTTTTAACTATACAGTAAAATTAGTAGGTATGAGAAACTGTAAAGAGTAATTTTAGGAAGTAGATTTGTCATCCTTTTTATCTACTAGCGGTTTTGGATTTTCTTTTTAATTAATTTCCTTATTAGGGTTGAAGGGTATTATGTAAGTGTAACTAACTATGGGTTTTGGATATATCTAATCTTATTGATGGGTTACCGATATAAAAAAAATGGAAAATGAGAAAAAAAGTTCCCCATTTTATTTTTTATAAATTGAGATAATTAACCCAAAACAGACTTCCTAAACTAACTCCCTCAAAATACTATCGTCAAATAATTCCCTAAAAAAGCTCCATCAGTTAATTTGTTTACCAAAAAGGAATTTGAGATAAATAATAATCCACTTAGACTAATCCCTAGAAAAGCTCTACTGAGAAAAAAAACATATCCCTAAACATTTCCAGTTATCACGTAGGAGATGAATGAAAATTCCTTGTTTCACGTTGGTGAAAACTGAAAACTCCAGTTTTAACCCGTACTAAAATTCCAGTTTTTCCAAACAAAACAAAAAATCCTTAAATTTATAGGATTTATGAAAATTTCAGTTTTCAGTTGAAATAAATTGTGAAAATTTTAGTTTTCACAAGTTAAAAAGCATATGAAAATTCCGGTTTTCACAAGTATACATTAGTGATAATTGCAATTTATTAACTTTTACTTATCGGAACTTGTGAAATTCGCTATTATCATCGGTTGGGATAACTGTGATTATCATCAGCACTACACTGGCATTTTCCATTAAACACAAAAAATTTATGTGTGTTAATCAGGTTAGAAACTGTCATTAAAATATTTTCTAGTTAGGCGTTCGAGTGAAGATGATTCGAGAAGGAAGTATTATCAGGTAGCTTTGGTGAGGATAACGAGAGGACTTACAAACGGTATGTTCCATGATGAATTCGATTCAGATGGATATTTACATCATCTTTGTCGAGGAGAAATGTTTGCACTGCTCATGTGTACAGAACTAGTCAATGACGCAAACATGTTCAGGAAGAGGGTTTAGTTTTATGATTATTCTTCAGTGCCTATTGTCATTCTTGATTATACTCTTGCTTGATTATCTGCCTTAGTTGTGCGAATTAGATATTAAAAGTGACAGAAAACTCAAATATTTCTCACGGAGACTAAGAGGTCATTCTAGAGATGGTGACGTTAAATAATCGGGAAGAGATGAAAAATAAAAAGATATCCTTAACCGACCTAAAATAAAGGATACAACTCAATTCACCAAAAGAATCTGTATTTTTTTTTTAATAAATCGTTTGTGAAGGTTAATTTAGTCTCACGGAAAAATTGGAAATCTAAATTCAATCTAAAACTAATAATCTCAACCGTACATTTTATGTTTTGGGCTACAGATATATACTATTTTAATGATAGGTTTCTAGAAAAGAAAAAGAGGAACCAAACATGGATTCCTCACAAAATTCCGAAAGGTTTAAAATGTCAAATACACAGCCGAAGAGTGTGCACAAACTCGGAGGGGAGGGAAGTACAAAACGGGATTCCCGCTACGGTCGATAGAATCACGGATCCCTACATACAATGTTTAATACCCAAATTACCCTTAAGCCCTCACCGTTGATATCTTTGTAGTCAAAATAAATCAAACGCCTAGGAAAGCGAACTCTTCGTTAAAAAACCAACAAAAAAGACTGCCATAAACCCTAATAACCCTCTCCATCTCTAAAGTTCTAAACTAAATTCTAGATAATACTTTCAGGAGCAGAACTGGTAAGATTCCCTCTCATCAAGTGTTCATTTTATTGTCTAAACTTCTTAATTCTCCAATTTTATGATTCGTTGAAATGGATTTGTAGGGTTTCAGAATTTGACGTTCTACTCGTACTACAATGGATGAGATGACTCCATCACCATCAGCACCACCACCAACAACAACGACTGCATTACCAACTTCTTGCTGGAGCAAAATTGTTCAGAAAGAAGCTCCTCCAAAACCAAAACCAGCTAATTACGCAACCAATCGAGTCTTTGAGGGAAGTTGTAAATCAAGTAAAGGAATCTCAGTTGCTGTTGTTGATGCTAATGCCATTATTCAAGGTGGAATTAATCTCAATAATGTTGCCGATAAGTTTGTTTCTGTTTCTGAAGTTTTGGAGGAGATAAGAGATCCTGTTTCTCGTCAGAAGCTTGAACTCCTTCCCTTCACTGTAGAGACCATGGAACCCTCCGCAGAATCTCTTAATAAAGGTTATTGTCTTCCTCAGGTGTTGAATATTAGTTAGTTTTAATTCTGAATGCCATTGATAGTTTGCTATAGTTGAACATGACAACAATAGGGGTATTCCATTTGTTATTTGGTTTCAACAGTTATTTGCACTTGAACATGTATATGTTCTTAGATTGCTTTGAAGAACTTATTCATTTAATTTGCGTCAGTTGTGAACATTGTTGTATGCTCCATATCAAGATTTGTTATTAATATTCGGTGAGTTTATTATTTACATTATATCGTGTTCAGTTATCAGCTTTGCACGAGCAACCGGTGATTTACAAGTCCTCTCAGATGTTGATCTTAAACTTGTTGCGCTGACGTATATGTTGGAAAGCCAAATCCACGGGACTAACCATCTCCGAGATACTCCTCCTCCAATCCATGTTGTTAATGTGAAAAGGTTGGCTGAAAAGGATATGCCTGGTTGGGGTTCCAATGTACCTAATTTGGATGAGTGGGAAGCTTTAGAACATGCAGTCGATCAAGAGTCCAACTCAGAATCGAGGATCCTTCCTTTGAAAGACTTAAACCTTAATCTCTTACCTGTGGATGGTAACGGAGATCCTCAAAATGGTTTAACTGTAGATGTTAATGAAACTCGTAGTGAGACTCATTCAGAGGATGTTGGTCACAGTTTCAGGAAACCAAGGAGATATGCTCCCGTAAAGAAAGAGATAAAAATTGAAGGTAAGATGGTAGCTGACGGAGTTGATGCTTCACAGGGTCAAGATGACAATTCCAATGACTGGCTTCCTGCTGTATGTCGAAGTACTCATAGAAGATTTCTCAGAAGAAAAGCCAGACGTGAACTCTCCGAGGCATCATCAGAAAGTAATGTTCATCTAGATGGAGAGGAAAGCACTGACGGTGATACCGTCGAGGACACTCATGGCCCTAATCAGAAGTTAGATGGGACCAGGGAGAGGTTGGAAGTTGTAAACAATAGTGTTGAAGATGAAGAAAAAACTGTTGGGGAGAAAAGTGATGATGGTGATCTGACTGTAATACTCGAGCAAATGAGATTAGAACCTGGTTTATCAGGTAGTGTTTTGGGTGCAACATGCAATGAAGAATATGATCAGTTGGATATTTCAAGTGAGACAAATGACAGTGTTGACACATCATTTGTGGATGATGGTAGCAGCGAGCAGAGTTGGGCATTACGCTCCTTGTCTGAATCAAGTGTAGCCTGTGTAACGGGTGATTTCACAATGCAAAATGTTATTCTTCAAATTGGATTGCGTCTTCTGGCACCAGGTGGTATGCAGATTCGTGAACTACACAGGTATGTCTTAGTTGTATTTCGTTCATTGGGTCCCTGATATATCAAACCCTCTTCTGCCTTCCTCTTCAAACGAATTTTATTTACCTAACGACATAAGAGAAACAAGAAGATTGAGATTATTTTATGATGTATGAATGATATCCAACAGTGAAGTTGCTGTTATATGATTTGTGCATCATGTTTTTGGTACTGGAGTTCATGTCATATTAGGTGCTGTTTTTCGGCACCCGTAAAGGGTGTGAAATGCATGCAGCATGCTATTTGGAAAGGCATAGTTATCTAATTTGAGATGGTTTCTTTTTTGAGCCAGGTGGATATTGAAGTGTCATGCCTGTAACAAAGTGACTACTGAGATTGGGAGGATCTTCTGTCCAAAATGTGGGAATGGGGGCACCTTACGCAAGGTAGCAGCGACTGTTGGTGAAAATGGGGTTGTTTTAGCATCTCGTAAGCCACGTATAACCATACGTGGCACAAAAGTAAGTATTTAACTTGATCTTCCGACACTCGCTTTTAATGGAAATAATATGATCATCATTTAACAATTTTTTAACTTAAAAACTATAATAATTGTTTTAGGATCTTTCTTGCCTACTAGAACTCTTTGGTGAGTGTTGGCATCTGATGTTGTACACTCAAATAACCAACCCATGTAATCTATTTACTAGTTATTGCTTTGACCCTGTCACCCTGGCCTACAATATAATATGGATATAACACAATGGGTACCCAGTTTCCTTGTTCACCGCAGAAAGATTCTTTCAGGATAGTTTGTATGTTGTAGTTCCCAAGGTTTGTCAAGCTTATAGGGCGGAAATTTATCTGTTCGACCTAGAAACCTTTGCTAAGATCAGGCATTCTGTTAATTGAAATCCCCAACTATGGTATGTCTTGCAGTAGAATGTCTACTAAACTGATCTATGTTTTGGTTAGGATTTTTGTTAGCTTTGGCGAATCTTAGAAGTGTTTTTACAATAACATTTATTTTTCTTGTTTCAAGTCATATTTGTTCTATTTCACTAAACTTGACTTCGCTGATGAACATTTTTCTACAAACAGTTTTCACTT
The DNA here is from genome assembly GCA_023531105.1 of Papaver atlanticum. Taxonomy (NCBI): domain Eukaryota; kingdom Viridiplantae; phylum Streptophyta; class Magnoliopsida; order Ranunculales; family Papaveraceae; genus Papaver; species Papaver atlanticum. Next base: position 2,119,758 of record JAJJMB010008334.1, read on the forward strand.
CCTTTACCTCAAGGGGGAAGAGATGCCATTACCAAGAATCTCATATTACGTGAAGATCAACTACCACACAAAGTCTTATACCCCAAAACTAAAAAGAAATCAAATACGCAGGTATGTTTCTTCTTTTGTCAAGAATTTGGTTTTTCCTTTTATAAGTTTTCATCTCCAGCTTTAGTGTTTGCATGGCATCTCCAGTTATAGAAATAGCATTTTTCCATTTAACAATTTTATCCTTTTCCATCACAGGGAGATGATATTTTCATTTCGGATGATATCTTCCGCAACAGCTCGGACAAAAGAGCTCCTCTACAGCCACCAGTTAGAAAAGCTTTAGCTGTGTTTAGTGGAAAAAGGAATCCTAATGACAATCATTACTCTCGTGCCAAGCACTAAGAAGTTTGTTTTGTAAGAATTTGTGGTAGCTTACAGTTCTGAACGAAAGTTTTGTAATTCGCATTATTTATGCTAGTAGTTGTTTGAAAGAAGAATTTTTGAGGAACTCATTTTTGTTCTCTCGAAATCCATTTTTGTTCTCTCGATGTTCGAACCAGAACTCCTCAGTGTTAATTGGCTGTGACTTGTGACTGACTTCTGCATAGTTTGATAGTAGCATGGGCATCTTTTTGTGCTGTAGTAGGGAACCGTAAGTAAAAAACACTCCCAAATTGGGGAGAGTTTGGAATTAACTCAATGTAGTTGAGGACTGATTTTGTTGCCCTTGATCTGGCCTTGGGAGGAAATTTAGAGGGTTGATCCACCGTTGCCCGACCAGCAGAAAAAAGTTGCACTAGCTAAAGCAAAAAATCTGGTCCCTTTCATCACTGGTTCTCTATTATTTGTAGGTGTGGTGAGTTTTGCTAGACCTGTGGAACAGTGCGGAAGAGTAGAAAAGCAACACGTGGGTGTCCAAATTGGGGTGAAAAGAACCTCTTGCACCAGCAGGGACTGAACTAGCATTACCTTCACTGAACCAACATAACTATCACTGGATAACTAGACGTATAGTGAGATAGATAGAGGATTAGTTCCTCCAGCATTCAAAGGGAAAAACATTTAATGTCAGCACTGTGCTCGAGTTCTTCTTTATGGAAGCTACTTTGGGTAGGTTCATACCAACAGCATACACAGAGTCGCCATGGTTAATTTATAGGTGTTTAAACAGTGTCCAATAACTGGAGGTGCGTCCTAAGATTCATAAAAATAATAATTTGCCGTGCTTAACCATATACTTTCATTTTTTATTAGGGTATCTGGTACCATGCAGTATTTTTTTTTTGTTTGACCTTCCAACACAGGATATCAAAGATTAAAAAAAAAAAAAGGATTTGGGAGACCAGAATAACCACCAAATTAGTGTTCTAAATATCTATACCCGAGAAGTTACTGGAGCATAATACATCATACAGGTTTCAATCTACATTTCCCCGCATTCTGCGATGACACAAGCAAGTTTAGGTTTGTTGTTAGGTCCAGTCGCCACATTCTCTATCTTTCTGAGAACCAAAAGACCATCTCCAAGCACTCTCTGTAAGAAACAGCAAAATTCATTAAAAGGTGGTACATGAGTTCATCAATCAATTTATCTCTTTTTTTAAAAACTTTGGAAGATGTTACCATCAGTATATAAACAAAATCAGTAATACAGGACTCACCCCAAAGACTACATGCTTATTGTCAAGCCAGTCACACTTGGAGCATGTGAGAAAGAACTGTAATTCAACACAAACATATGGTTATTATACTGTAAAAATAAAGTTACTACTATGCAAATGGGTTTCATCAAAACTAAAAATGTTCAATAGTAAAGAGCCAATATATCGAGAATATGTGTTCCCATTCATGGGTATATACACATTTTTGATACTGTAGCAAAGTGTTTCGAACTTGCCAGGTTAAACCTTAATTGATCATCTGTTTATAACAAAATTATCATGCGAGGAAGCTCAACAACAAGAAAGCATAGCACTCCCTTCTATAATTGCTGACATTTCTCATCGCGATTATAAATGAAAATCATTTTTATTCTGAAAATTACATTGACAATACATAATATTAATCATTGTAGATGAATTTGAAAGGAATATTACCTGGCATCCATTGGTATTGGCTCCACTATTTGCCTGCTCAGAAATCAATAACAAGCATCTTTATTAGTTTCTCTCAAAATTATAATAGATCTGCACACATCAACTGTGAATAACTTCCTCAAACTAGACAATCAAGATAAAGCATCATTGTATTTCCATATGAGTCCACCAGAGCCGAAGTCACTTTAAGCCTAAAACCAAAGTGATACGATGATTTTTAATGGAAAGAACCATATCTTATTCTGGTATTTCTTACCATTAACATATTCCCTAAAACTGGAATGCTTAAGTTGATTTGATGAGAATTTGCACAAACTACCTAACCAAAATGTAAACTGCATCCTCAAGAAATAATAAAACAATTACAAACCATCACTGATATCTAGATAATATGGTTCGGGGGCTGGATTCCGCGCTGTCTAGGCTAACCCTAAACTATGAGACAGCCAAGAAACTCGAGGGTTCCTCAGCCAGTCTCCAGTATTTCAGTTTATATTATATCCTTTTCCACTTTGATGACCACTCTCCTATGGTAATTGATAATTTAGGGTCTAGACACTTAAAATCAGGCATGTAATAGAGTACTCCTAATTTCACAAAGATGACTCTGATTCAGGCCTTTTGGAATATTTGAATAAAAACATTTCATAAGATAATGAAAATCTAAGTGAACTGGTATTTTCGTCATAAAAAACAAACGCATTAAACCTTTTAATGAGAATATAGTGAGAGTTTCTAATTCATTGACCTAAAAGAACAGTTTTCCTAATTAGAAACGACTGGCTTTTATATGGGGTGCAAAATCTCATACCATTGACAGCAGTCCAGGCCCAGTATGCTTTGCGATGAAATTTTCATCGTCAAATTTACTTCCATAGATCGATACACATCCACTACCATCACCCTGAGAAAAAAAAATATTTATTTAATCTCAAAAAACAGGTAACTAAGAGATTTTGCACCAATTGTAAGTATTGTAGCCAAGGTAAGCATGAAGTCTTGCTATATACATAACATGCAAAGAAAAATGGATGAACATTATACAACTAAAGAAAGAAAAAGTATTTCCTTTAGGATCTGGTAGTAAGATAGATCTACGGAACGTAACTACCTAAGTGCAATGTCCTTTTGCCTAGAGGGAAGCTGATGCAAGCCCTACATAAACTAAGTGTACCCTGCGAGACGTTGACAAATAAACATATAGCTGATGAAAAAAGAGAAGGAAAGCAGAGATGTAAAGTCAGTCTCTCAATTGTAATTGAAACTAATTGTGATGAAAATCGTATTTACAGGGCATGTTACACACATACCTTGAGAAAATCACCAGCTTGAATCATGAAATCCTTAATCACCCTATGGAAGTGACACCCTTTGTACCCAACTGGTAATCCTGCTTTTCTGAAATATATTCAAAAAAATAATGCAAGGTCATTACATAATATTACCCTAGACTACGATTATCACAGACAGACAGTAAGTGGCTCAAGGCATCAAGTGCCAACAGCATATCAACAAAGTGAACTCTATGACTTAAATATTCCAAAATTACCTGAATTCTCCAGTGCAGAACTGCCTGGCAAAGAAAACAGAAACAAAATATCAGTTCTGAAACACATAAACCCTAAAACACATAAACCTTGGTACAAGAATTAAAGTGTTCAAATCTGGTCAAGTTAAAACTTAACACAATATTCCCAGTTTCATCCACAATCAATATGTTCACTAATAGGAAGAGAAAAACTAAAACCAATTAAGAAAACACAAATTTATGCATCCAAAAACATACTTAGAGGTATAATGAATCTGTGGTGAGAAAACAGCTGAAACAAGAAATCAAATTAGGGTACTCAATGGGTATGATTTAGAGGTGACATCGAATTCGTGAACAAGTAAGTATATACGGGAAACAAGAAGAAGAAAAACCTGAAATTTTCAGCGGTTTTGGGAGCGATATCAGCGAAGAGCTCCATCTTGATTCTTCCAGCAGCTATGGTTCCAATAGTGATGTCAAAAAAGACGATAGGGTTCTTAGGGTTTGATGGTCTCTGGTGCCATTCCACCACTGCATTTCCTCCGCCAGACGCCATGAACAAGAAGAAGAAGAAGTAGTAGACGCGGAGCAATTTAGAGTACACAAACTGGCGGTCTGCCGAGACTTCTTTTGGTTTATAAAGCTCACAAGGGTAAAACGGTCATTATGATATAAGTTCTGGGGGTGTATTTAGAAAACAAAAGGGTCTTCTTTTATTTCTCTAACCTGGGGTTAGGGGTTTTGCGCACCAACAGCGAGATCATAAAGGTAAGGGTTTTGGGTTCCTGATTGCATCTGAATGATTTTTGATGCTTTTGTTAGTGGTGTGAATCTTTTTATTGATTTCTAGGGTTTGTATTTCTTATTGGATTTGGAAGAAATGGAATCTTCTGTTTAGAATAATCTTATCTTAGTTAGAAAAATCTCATTTTGTAGAATAATCAAATCACCGGACATGTTTCCTGATGTTTTTTATTTTGGTTAGTTAAAGTTTGATTCAGTTAAGCTTAGCTCGAGAAAATCCCTCATTTACCATGAAATGGATATGACTGCTGTACTATCGAATTAGGTTTTGCATACTCTAAAAGCATCATAGAAATGGGATCTTCAATTCAGTGTTTATCACAATGTTGAAGAGAAGAATAATTACTGTAGAAATGGTCTCAGTAAACGTCAATGTGAGTGATTTCTGTTTTATCGTTGATAGGATAGGATTAGAAGCCTTTTATTCTATTGATTATATCAATGGGTTTCGGTTTGTGGTTCATTAAAGGATTTAACATTTTGTAGTTTTTGTTTTTTTTCTTATCAAAAGAAATGCATTAATGAAATAAACAAGTGAGGTGCCTTACCAAAAAGACTGGCAGGTTGGCAAAATTACAATGTTGCATTGGGCTGTGAGGCCTATGCAGTAGCCACCTGGTATCATGAACTTGTGTACTCAGTGTGTATAGTTTGCTCTTCCGGTTATTAGGTTCACGGGCACCTGACCAACTCAGGCAACAATTAGATGCTCAATTAGAAAAAGCATCGTTATCCAAACACGTCCCTTAAACTCCTAGCCCTAAACTCATTTCAAAAGAATATTTTTCTTTCTTTGTAATCGATCACTCGATATAATGAGGAAGTTCATCTAATCTAATCAAATCAATTCTTCTCCTCTGATCTACCACTCTTGGTTTTCTAGGGTTTATGAGAAAGTGAACCATGTCTGCTAATTGTGCAAGAAGAGCTTTTCAAAGCTTTGCAAAGTCATCATCATTTGCTTCTGGTGCTGCTAAGTTTGGTGGATTTACTTCTACTGCTAAACCAACTTCTACATCTCATTTTCTGAAATCTCCACTTTTTTCAAGGTATCTTTTTCCCTTAAATCTCTATTTTATAATTTCAATAAGGGTTCTTTTCGTTGAATATTTAAATCAGAAAGATATTTTTGCAATCTTATTGTTCATCGATTATGACGAATCTGAATGTTTTTTGATGTTTTTTAGGCTTCCCGTGTTGGGTTGCGCACAGTCGTTGATGCCATTGCACAGTGTTACTGCATCTGCGTTGCTTACTTCAAAGCTCTCTTTGAAGGCAGGAAATTGGGCTTGGCTTTCAGAAGGTGCGTGTCCCTTTCATTTTTCTTTCTTTGTTCTTTTTTCTTTTCTCATTTTGAATTTTAAGTCTCACACTTGTCTAGTTTATAATCAGCAAATTTATCGTGTTTGGTTGTTTAATGTACAATTAACAGAAGAATCTGTGAATTCATTCTTTGTCTGATTAAAGTATGAAGTAGTATTCTACCCTGTCGCAAATAAGTATTACATTGTTTATTTTTGAAGAGTCAAGTGCCATCAGGCCCATCACTTACCATCTTGATACCAAACATCTAAAACCCTGGATCTAATCGTTCATTCATTGGGCACCCTACTGAACATTTTGAAAGAAAGGGGCAATATTCTTCTGGAATTCAATAATAACTAAATGAATAAAGAGATCCAATGGTTGATGTCATGTCTTGTTTGTGTCTAATGACCTTGTGAGTCTGTTAGTTGTTTATCATAATTACTTCTCAATTTGTCTTCTCTGCTCAATATAGGATGTTGTGATTTGTTCTTCCCACTGCCATCGTTTACTATTAGGGAATTATTAGGTTCAAATGCTTTAACTCCTGGTGTCTGTCTTGACGGAACGTGTGTCATATGGGTGTGTGCATCCACTCCTTTAGAAAGTATCTTGCAGTAGCTTAAAGTGCATGTAGTAACCTTTGGGAGGCAAACCTTTTTTTCCTCTTTGTTAACACGTTACTGCGTAGGGAGAGTGGCTGTAGCCAGTAAGTTACGAAAGGAGGAGATCCTGTTTCAAGCTGTTGCATTAAGAGAGCAATCCCAACTTCTTTTAAGGCTTAAATTATTAAGCATAATTTGGAGAAATTGGATCTTGGGGATGTGTTCCAATAAGTTTAGCCTGAAAAATGGCATTATGTTGTAGGGATTCTCAGAAAATCTTTTTGGGCTGTGATTGTGTGACTGACTAGTAGACGTATGGTAACGAAGGATTTTCCTTCTTCCGAACCCTCTTTTTCATGTATTGTCTTCCTGAAATTTTGACAGGGAGTTCCCTCGATATTACGTAGGTGGATGACTATTCTTGATAAGCTTCCTTTCCAAGGTGGCAGATATGGTTTCAGGTGGTTCTTGATATTTGCTTGCCTAATCCTTTTTTTCTTCCTTTATATTTTCATTTCACAAAAAAAATTCTTAAGCTGTGAAACACAATTGGGTTAGGACTTCGGAGAAGTTGTAGTTATGTTTGTGCATGTAGTAGGGTGGTAAATCTGTGGTTGTCAATGTGGCTTATTAGAGAAATAATCTATTCATGACATCGCACAGCCTATTGAAGAACCCTCTTTAGTTTGTTAAAGGATTTTATTTTCCCTTGATGGCCATCCTCCATAAAATGGGTTATCAGATGTTTTTGTTTGTGGCTGAAAGATGAGGTAGTCCCGAAAGATGAGGATGCGTTATGTTGAATGACCTTTCTATATAATTGCCTTTTTGGTAGTTGATACAGTAGGAAACGAAACTTGATCTGCTTTTTTTGTTGTTGCTTGTAACAGGATTTGCGACCCCACTATAACATGGCCGGTGAATCTAGTAGGCTTAAGAAGTAGAATCAGACGCAGAGGGGAATCATTTCTGTTCCACCGTCATTTATTTGTAACTACAAGCAAAGAGAGCTAAATTGTGACATGACAATTGATGTACTTTTCACTCTTTAGTTACAGTTCCAAATTTGGTTTTTGGATATACATTTTGTATCAAGTCCCATCTTCATCATCAGGAGAGGCTTCTTAAATTGGCTGAATTCTTCTATTCTGGTGCTTGGTTAAGCAAAGATTTTGTTCCATTTTGTATCTAAATAGCTAGTCTAATTTTGTCGTTTTTGCAGCTTTTCATCAGTAGCTGATATATTCCTAGGTAGCCATTTGGGTCCTTGTACTGAGGGCCAACAACTAAAACAAATGATGTCAGGTAATCAGGTTATTTTGCTTTTTAGACTTTAACCAAACCATTCAGGGGCTTGGTGTTTTGCTGATGTTTGTTCTGGTGAACCAGTTATTTTAGTTAGTTAGATATACAATATTAAAAGAAAACACCTGTTTATTATTACTTTTGATCCAAAAAATATTTTATTATTGCAGACTACAAACTGGAAACAGTCCAGAATTTAAATATTTAATTATCGTTTTTGATTAATTAGTGGATTTAAAAATGCTTATCTTGAATAAGTCTGGGTATGCAGGAATAGGATGTGCTAGCATCTAGTGTGCTAAGAGTTGACGACCCTAAAATCCATAGTTATAGTAAAACCAGAGTTACCACGGAAACGTAACACTTTCCCAGAGGCAACTTCCAATACCTACAAAGGGATTTTTTTCCTGCATGATTCAAACCTCTGATCTCAATCAATCTCAGTTATGAAGTCAGCAGCAAAGTTGGTTTGTAGTAGCTCCTTTTACTGTCTCTATTGCCATTTCTTATTTTCACAGTGACATGATTCATCACATAAATTCTGGAATCAAACTTCATTAAATTAGATTAATTAAACAAATTAATGTACGTGCAAACAACTTAATTCAGTTTTCCTAACAAGAAAAAAAGAAGAATTTAGTTCCATTTCAAGTCAACACAACACAGGACAAGCACCCATTACAGCAAAAATCAAACGACTTTTATATATTTATAGCTTATCATTCTCTCATACACAAGAAGTAGCTACAATTTCTAGTTCTCCCTGTTTTTGTCTGTCTCTCGATCTCTCTATAGATTTTATTTCCCATTTTTTCATGGCACCACCACTACCACTTCCTGAACCTCAAATGGCTTTATACCCACTGTTTCGATCACCAAGCAATTCAGTTACACCAACAACTTCTTCACCTCCATCCCCATCTCGCCCGGGATTCTCCCTTCAAAATGATAATTCCGCAAACACAAAAAAATCAAAACCCAATAAATTATTCCGTCGGTTTCGTTCAGTCTTTCGTTCACTGCCCATTATAGCACCCGTACCTTGCAAAATGCCGACTATGAGTGTCGGAAGCAGTACCGATAACAACCACATGCACGGAGGAATTCGAATGACGGGTACGTTGTTTGGTTTCCGACGGTCTCGTATTAGCCTTGCTATTCAACAAAATCCTAAATGTCTTCCAATGCTTGTTCTTGAATTAGCAATACCAACAGCTAAGTTATTACAAGAGATGGGTTCAGGGTTAGTAAGAATAGCATTGGAATGTGATAAAAAGCATCCAAGTGAGAAAGTTAAGCTGCTCGATGAACCACTTTGGACTATGTTTTGTAACGGGAAGAAATTGGGGTATGGTGTAAAGAGGGACCCAAGTCAAGATGATTTGAATGTCATGCAATTGCTCCATGCTGTTTCCATGGGTGCTGGTGTTCTTCCTACTGAAAGATCAGAAAATGAAAATGTGACTGAGGGTGAAATGACTTACATGAGAGCGCATTTTGAACGTGTTACTGGATCCAAAGATTCAGAGACTTTTTATATGATGAATCCTGATGGTAATAGCGGACCTGAACTAAGCATATTTCTTGTCAGAATTTAACACTTTTATCATGATTTTTTTGGAATCTTTCAGCAGTTATACATATTCAAATTTATATTCATTTATTTTAATTTTTAATTTCTAGTGGTTGGTTTCTGAATTGGGCGAGCTTTTAAGTTGTAATTGTCTAATTGGTGTTCATTGACATGAAGGTTGAGATAGATCCACGACCCTAGTTTGGGTTGATGAGAGTTTTTTGTCTTTGGCAGAGTGGTGTATGTATGCATGTAATTCTGTTTCTTTCTTTCAATTGATATATAAACTGTAAACCACAACCTTGGCCCCTGATTAGTGTTAATGAGGACTACTGATCTTTTATATTGATGAGCATTCATCCATAGAATGGTTGTCCACCATCCCACCTGCTGCATCTTTGGAGAAAAAAACAATAATTGTGGAAGATGTCATCCAACGACTATTGCTGTTGCTTTAAAATAAAATTTGTGGAAGTTTGGTTCTACAACTGATATTGATCCAAGACACGTCCAGCACTCAACTTGTCAATGTCGCCTTTGTAAATGGTCCCAATTAAACTAGTGCAAGAAATATGGAAAAGAATATAACATGAACTGTAAAGACCACTAAAACAGTAAAACCCGCGGAAAAGATTGCGCCAGAAAAATGTAGAAACCAATTGAACTAAAGAGCCTGCATACAAATTCGAAGCTGCAACTATACAAAGCTGAATCTCCCCCGGTAATTAGGTATGAACAGATTTTAATATCCAAAAAAAAAGAGCTTTTATACAGTCAGGCCTAGTGTTAAGAGGTTTCATTAGTAATCACGGTATAACTTTCTTCATAATGGACAACCCTAGAAACAGAGAAATGACAACAATGATACCATGAAAACCTTACATGGTTCCCAAACAGCAGAGCAGATCAATTACACTACTTTGGACTGGTAAGATCTTTCTTCAATGGCTGTATCCCTTTCGAAGAATTTAAACAATCTATACTCGCCTCCTTATAGCAAAAAGATATTGACGATGGTTTTATCAGTTGGATTGAGACTCAAGGAGAATGTTTGTAGCCATGTTGATGTCATTTCTTGCATGTATCAGTGCCTGCCTTGCAGTGTTTCTGTCAAACCCCATCGACACTAATGTAGTAATGGATTCCTCAGGTGGCTCCGCGGTGAAAGCAGGTGGAGCAATCGGATTATTTCTCTAAACACACACACACCAAAAAGAAAAAGATAAGTAGAAAGAAATGATAATGATCAAATTCAAAAGGTACAAGCGTAGGGAATTTTCTGCAGTTACAAACAGACAATCTCAGCTTGTTTACAAGCAAAATTGCAACTCCGAGTCTAGATTAGCACTCATCTTCATGAGAAGATAGACACAAAATTAAAAATTGTCAGGAGTTTAAACAAACTAAACCAGTCTACCCATGGTATGTATGCCACGAGGTGAGGCGGGTCTTAAGCCTTATCATATCAAGGTGTGTAAACCTCAGTTCTACGAAGCATATGATACAAATAGGAGAAGAAAACCCCAATCAAGAAATGCTTTATTTGCATATCTTACTTGCATAATTATCTAATACCTGCTGCCCCATCTTTGACACACATTGTTGGTCGATGGTTGTAAACCACAAACCAAGTTCTGGCAAAAAAAAACAAAAAACTATGGAGTGTTTCAAGAGAATCAGGACAATTTAGGAAATTTCTAATGAAATCATAATATATTTACTATTCCACTGATACATGAGATGATGGGCCTAAAGAGTAGCCCACGAGTGCCGCATCAGAAAGAAAAGTATTTCATGATATAGATGAATAAGCGTGCAATAGGCTGATAACTAAACACGTCACACAGATCCAATGTGGAATAAAATGATGCAGTAGTTGTATCATGATTCAAATTGGACGACAAATGCATATGGACTCTCTGCACTAGGTTACTGTTCATGCTATGCCCAAATTTGATAAGCAAGTCGTACACTGGATGAAGAAGATATGTCGGTTAGTGTTAAATAGAGGACAATGATGCCTTAAACCAAATCTTCTACTACTATTTTAATTTCCTCAACCCTTCAGAACATAGACACCCAAAATCATTAAGTCTTTCAGTGGAATGGTTTTAAAGATACAAAATCTTAACTGCTTTAGGAGTAAGACTAATATAGAACTAGTTAAGATACTTGCCTGCACTTCACGACCTGTGAAAGAAGGTACATTCCCAATGACATTCCTGCTTGATGTTGTAGGGGGTGCGGTCCCAGGAGAAGGCAAAGAGAGCCGTGAGAAGAATGACGCGATGAATGCTGGGAACTGCAAAAAATTCACACAATTGCATTTCAAGAACAACATGATTGGATTTGCAGAATTGGGGACTAATTTAAAATCAAACTGTCATAACTCAAACTTTTATTTATAGGGAACGCCTTATGTTTCCCATGGAAGGCGTTCATTCACAAATAATATATTTCTTTAAAATAACTATTGTTTTTGAGTGCCCCATCTCGGCTTTCCTTAGATATTACAATTATGGTATAAATGCTTAGAGTGCTACAGCTTTTTGGCCCGACACATTATCTTATTGGACCTTACTGATTATTTTGATTGGTTAGATAAAAAAAAAATTGAAACGGAGAATTTCAGGGAGAAAGCACCCCAAAAAGAATATAAAAAATAAAAATCAGAAAGTAACCTTTATCTTGCGGATGCGAAGAATGTTGAGGCGATACAAGGAACCAGCAAGAATACCACATATACCTGGAAGGAAAGATCTTTTCCAGGATGAAAACAGAAGCTGTAAAATTGAAACAGAGTTAGATTCATACAGGCCGAAGTATTTTTTTGGAATCATCTCAGCTCCCACACACCATAGAAGAAAACCAAACCATTAAGTTCAAAAACAAAAGGTTACCTGTAGACCGGCTAAATATATGAAAGACTTGTCGGAGATGCTAACACCAAATATGCGAAACCGTGTTGAAACTGGAATATCAAAGTAGAATGGTACGAATGACGAAAATATAAGACCATAGGGTCCTGAGGTTAATATATTCAAGGTGGGATCTGCAAACAAAAAGGAGCAAAATTAATCCTCGGTTATTTCCTTAAGAGGGATATGCTGTTGGGTATGGAGGCAGCTGAAAGCAGATTAACATAGGTCTTCACTGTAGAGGTTTTTAGTCAAGTCTCGTGGTGATCATTGCAGCATGAATGGAAGTTCAAACATGTAGGCGAAAACAGTTTACTCACAAGAAATTCTTTCATATAACAAGTGCAACCACAAGATGAAAAAAGAAAATAAAATGATTAGAAGTGAACTGCTAAATTTTCTAACTCCTCAACCCTACTTGATATATGCAGCCTATAAGTAGTTAAGATTGTAAATGTATACTGCACTAAGGATCTATGTTGCCATATCATATGGAAGGGCACAAATGATTGTCAGTACTTTGTATGTCAGGTCTGCTTACTATCAGTTAATATGAAGCATTTCAACCTATATCCAATTTTACGAGGATTGGGGTATCTATTAGTGCATAAGCTGGAAAACCAGGTTTCTAGGACTTCCATTTGTAAATCTTTAGTATCAACGACACCGAAAAACTTATACAGTAATTAAACGCAATATGAATCAAAAGAGAAACATTTGAAGTTTTTATAAAGGAGTGTACCTTTAAGGAGTGTCAATGCAAGCACCTCGAACACTGATGAAACGGTCACGGAGAACAAGATAAAAACCTGCATAATACAATAGAAGTATTCTGTAAGAAACCAATCCAGTACCTTCTGAACAAGAGGACAAACGAACTATGCACTATCGATATTACTTCAGTCTATGCGTGTTATATATTAGTGATTCTCTTGCTGTGAGCATTTCAGCCATTATGAACTGTGCAAAATGGTCACTCGGAATGACTAAGTGTTATATGCTGGCTTAGTGTGTGTTTGGTCTTGAACTTCAAATGTGAAATTACTTGGATGCATGACCTAGTGGTGGAACTCAATGTCCGCACAATAAGCTAGCAAAAGATTCTGAAAAATTCTTCAACTAATGGCCAGCAAGAGAAGCTAGAATTGTCAATCCTTACTAACCGAGTATTTATTGGAGCCTATCTGTCTCTCGAATACCCTGAAGTAGTACAGTGAGTACAATCCGAACATCAGTTCTGGGGTGGATGAAAACGCAAAGACTGATGCAATTAGCTTCCAGATTTTGAGCTTTTTGAAACTATCCTGTAAGAAAAAATGAAATACATTTGGTCATACTGCTCAAAATTTTCAATCTGCACAGGAAAATCATGAAAATCACAAATATGATTCGTTTTTTATCAAAAAAAAGAAACAATGAAAGGATTTAGTTAAGAATAACTAAGGACTTAGATTACCGGTGCTTCTAGCACTGGGCTTCTTCTATGTAACACAGACATAGCACATGTTTTGATATGAAGGTAAACTCATGACTGAAAAGGTTGGTTATCTGGAGTTTGAACTATATGCTGTACTGCAACATGAACGTTTGAGCAAATAACAAGATTACTGATGTAATAACCAAGTTTTACATTTTCCATTTGACATGATAGAGAGACAATGGAAACTCTGTTTCTCATTATCTGATGCAGAGGATGACGGTGAGTAGATAATATAGAAAAGAGATCCTACCTTTTCAGACGATACAACACGAAAGTAGCAACACGCGAAGTTGAGACACATTAATCAGATCAAGAATCTCACTGAACACTTGGACATAAGCTAGAATCATACATAACTTCCATATTTTATATATGATCAACCCTAAGCACAAAGATGTTATTGAGGATGACATGATGACACTATCCCTTTTGACGAAATCCAAAGTCCAGGATATAACTTATAGCTTCGCAGACGATCATAAAGAGCAAACCTAAGATATACATCATTATTTTGGTACTTAGGTTAGATTCAAGGTTAGGAGTTTCATCTAAGGCATTAATATATCCTTCTTTCACTATAAACTATAGTTCCACCAAAAAATGGTCGCAATTGGGTCATAACACAATGCACCGCTCAGTAAAACTATATTTAGCAAATATATAACCAGATAACGTCTTAGGGCATTTCAAAGAGCTTCAATGTCAAATTAAGCAACTCACGACCACAATAGCAAAACAATAAAAAACCTAACAAATACCTATATTAAGTTAGGTATGAGAACACCAAAATCAATACAAAAATCGAAAAAATACCTGATATGATAGTCCAAGTGTGGATGAACGACCTTGAATCCCAAAGTAAATTGTAAGGAGTCCAGAAGCAAGAACGAAGGCTCTTGAGACAGGAGCATTCTCTTCAAAAGAAAAATCAAGAGATTTCGTCAAAAAATACAAACAAGGAGAGATCTGCAAATTAGGGCATCGTTAGGTTGGAAATGACAAAATACTTACGGAAACCAGATGGACCGCCGTTCATTTTTGGAGATTGAGTGAGAGAGCGAGAGGAGAAGAAGCAATTCAACGACCTCCCTCGCCTCCTTTGATCGGTGGTATAAAGAGAGAAAGAGATGGCTGGAGGTGTCTGTGTGTTGCTGGTATTTTGTTGCTGTACGTTGTTCTTGTCCGACTCGGTTGTTGTCAAAGTAAACTCCGAAAGGATTTTCTTCCCCTTTTCTAACTCGCATGCGGTAAAAACTACTGAACTTAAAACAAGTCTAGGTGTAGTAACACCTATAACATCGAAATTAAACAAAACATATAAAAAATCTGGTAAACTTCCGATCCAAATTCCTTCATGCTTCCTAGAAGCTCAATCTTTAGCCAATCTATCAGCAATGTTACTGGCTTCTCTATATCTTTGAGTAAACTTCACTTGATTGAAATAAGACTCGAGTTCAGAGATTTCTTTGACAAGACCAAAGGTATCCCATTGAGGTTGAACTTCTTCATTGCATAGTTGAACAACATAGCAAGAGTCACTCTCCACTTCCAAGTTGTGTCCATGTGCACAGCCAGACTTATAAACTAGCAACTGATTAGTAGTAGAGATTAAAATCATTAAAATTGCCAACAACTGCATAGTACAGTGGTAAAGCACCCCTATGTGTCCATAGTGCGGCCGAGAGGAAAGGACTAAAGGTTGGATTTCACATTTTCACCAATTTTCTCCGTGGATGGAGCTGAAATTGGTTCTTAATAGATGGCGGGGACTAGTCCGGCTTGTTAGGTTTGCTGAGGGGGTAATGTACTAGACGTAGGGATGTTCATGATTTTGATTAAATTATTAATCCAAACCAAATCAAACCAAATCATTTTGGTTTAAACAATTAATAAAAGTCATTAGATTATTTCTCTTTCGCCCGTTAAATTTGGGCATAACTGTAACTCTGGATATTTGTATTGGTGTCTCATACGACTCGTATCCTATATATATATATATGAGAGCTTTTGGTGTGTTTGAAGTTAAAAGAATTACATGTTCCAACAAGTTATGCATTGATTATTGTTACAACAGGTTTATTCATGAAGAAATGAATTATCTTATACTCAGAACCAATAATTTTTTATTTTATTTTTGTTAACGGTTTTACATGGAACCATCTCGGTTCAGTTTTGCACCAAACCGTTTATGAACTGGCTTGGTACGGTTTCAGAAACTTAAACGTCGTCACCCTTGATTTCGTCCAAAACTGTACCAAATCGTACCATGTATAGTCCTACAGATGTGGTCACTTGCCCTTACATGGTTAGCTCGATTATCTTCTTTTTCTTAAGCAAACTAAAATTTTGATTAAATCATCTTACTTTTCAAATAAGCTAGACAATCGTAGAAGAGGTGAGGTCCAAAATGTATTACAATTATTTTTCCTAATCTAAGTGGCTAAGTGATGTGCACTCAAATCACAATATCCCTTTAGGAGAAAAAAAATTATACTTTAAATTCATATACTATAAACATAAAGTTGTACATCTTTCCACCAAGCATCAGTAGTAGTAGTAGCAGTAGAATCATCAAAACTTTGCAAATTGATATTTTCATTTAGCACATGAGCATCACTCTCTAGCACCAGTTGACTAAGATTTAAATCCATCGTTTTAGCAAGAGCAAGCTTTATTCTATGCAATACATTCTCATAACTATGGATAATAGACATTAGAGATGTTAATGATTGTTACATAAGTGAGTTTGAGAGGATAATCTCACCGAGGAACTCCGACTGAACAAGAGGACCACGGGATCTAACGACAGTTAGTAGTGATGGAAATTCATCCCAGAGAGGGAGGGTATCAAGAATCTCTAAAAAGAGTAAGGCTTCTTGACAGGTCAAGTCCGTTAATAGAGTTATCAGCAAGGGTAATATTGAAAGAGTTTATCCCATTAAATGGTTATGATTGTGCATCCCTTACAAGAGAAACCCTTGAGCATTTATAGCACATGCCAGGGTCAAGATTAACAGAAACCTAACAGAGAAAAAGCTACCAGACAACTAACAATAACTGAGATAAAAAGAGAAAAGATAAAGATACCCAAGCGTCGTACACAAATCTAATAGAGCTATCTAATAACACATACACCCAATCTGATGCAAGGGTAGTAAAATACATCAGATTGTTGCGTAAACTGGAAAAGATATGATAGGTTAACCCCTTGGTGAGAATGTCAGCTAACTGTTCAGATGAAGGTATGTAAGTGAAAGACACAAAGTCAGCTTCAAGCAGATCACGAACAAAGTGATAGTCGACTTCAATGTGTTTAGTCCGAGCATGGAACATGAGATTTGCATCAAGGGCTCTAGCTCCATCATTGTCACAATAGAGAGTAAAACGAGTCTTTAGTGAAATGTGAAGTTCAGTTATAAGTGTGGAGAGCCACATTACTCAGCAACTAGGATTGAAAGAGCTTTATACTCTGTTTCATTACTTGATTTAGAGACAATTTGTTGTTTCTTGAATTGCCAGGAGATGAGAGAGTCACCAAGAAACACGCAGTAACCAGTTGTGGATTTTCTAGTGTCCATCCAGCCCAATCTGAATCAGAGTAACCTGACAGTGAAGAGATATCACCAACAGAAAGTGTAGTACCATACCGAAGAGAATACTTCAGGTAACGTAAAATTCTCTTCACTAAAAGCATATGAGTCGTCCTAGGAGCATGTATAAATTGGGAGGTGTAGTTAACTCCAAAGGTAATGTCAGGACGAGTGAGGGTGAGGTATTATAGGGCACCAACAATGTTGCAGTATTCCTTAGGCTCGAGAAGAAGCTCACCATCACTGACTGGATCTCTTTGACCATGTGTGACAAGGGTGTTACATGGTTTACAATTAATCATGCCAGTACGCTGAAGTAATTCTAAAGTATACTTGGACTGAGTGAGAAGCAAAGAGTTTGTGGAAGTATCATGCCCAAAAAATAATGTAAGTCACCCAAGTCTTTCATTGCAAAGGCTGTATTGAGTCTTTTAAAGAAAGATGACAAGAGAGATGAAGAGCTACCAATGAGTAAGATGTCATCCACATAAAGGAGTAGTAACAATACCTCTGACCCAGAGAAGTAAATAAAAATAGAATGATCAGATTCTGACATGATGAACCCATGGTTGATGAGGTAACTGCTAAGCTTGTGAAACCACGCATGAGGTGCTTGCATCAAGCCATAGAGTGACTTGTTGAGCTTACAAACATGAGTAGAGTGGTCTGGATCTACAAACCCCTTGAGTTGTTCCATGTACACAGTCTCTTAAAGATCACCATGGAAGAAAGCATTTGAGACATCCAACTACCTCAGATGAGGTACAATTGCAGAAAGGAAATACTTTCTCATCGAAAATCACATGAATTGAGATGTAGACCTTCTAACTAGAGTTATTATAACACTTGCATCCCTTGTGAAGTTGATTATATCCAACAAAAGTACATTGTGTGGACTTATGGCTCAACTTATCCTTCTTAGAGTGACCAAGGATATGGAAGCAAGCACATCCATAAACCTTCAGGAAAGATAAATCTGGTGGCTTATTAAAGAGTATCTCAAATGGTGTCTTGTAAGCAACTAACTTGGATGATGTTATGTTTATAAGGAAGGTGACAGTAAGGAAAGCATCTAACCAGAATCTCTTTGGCATACAAGCAGCAAAGGACAATGTATTACCCATTTCAGTGATATGTTTAATCTTCCTATATGCATCTCCATTCTGCTGAGGGGTACTTGGACAAGAAGAACACACAATAATGCCCGACTCATCAAGAAACATCTTGAAGGGACCCTTGACCAACTCACGAGCTCCATCACATTGAATTTTTTTGACAGTGCAAGATAATAAATTTTCAGTAGATGCTTTGAAATACTTAAAACACATAAGACTCTCATCCCCAGTCTTCTTTGGATATATCCATGTATTCTTGTTAAAGTCATCAAGGAACAAAATATAATACCTGAACCCTAGAGTAGATGTCACAGGCAAGGTAGTCAATATCGACTGTACATGCCGATATTACAGATTTTTATCGGGTATCGGAAAATACCTATATGATATCGAAAATATCTCCGATACGAAGACGGAACGATAAAAACGTTCGTATCGGCCGATACAGACCGATATATCGGTTTTACCTATACATCGATATTATCGGTTCCAGTATCATTTTTGGTAAAGATGAAATCTATGAAGAGAAAATTAGGCATTTCAGTATCATCTATGGTAAGATCTAGTAAACTAAACACGAACGAGTTAGGGTATTTTCTTTGTTTTGGAAAACAGATTGATTCATAATCGTTAATGGTACGGCAAACTGATTGCCTTCTTTGTTTCAGAATTTTTCTGCAACCCTTAACTTGTTATGGTGTTAGCATTAAGTTTTGATTGTGTATAGGACATTTCTAGGAATGAGAGTTAATGAGAATGTATGTAAACTGCCTCTTATTTTGGAAGTTTGAGAAATGTTTATGATTCTTATAGATATTTGAAATTATAATTTGAATGATGTATCGCCGATAAAAATCGATAATATCTTTTGTATAGGTGTATCGGACTCGCCCGATACGATACCGATGCGCGATATTAACTACTTTGGTCACAGGGGATGGCCCCTAAATATCATAGTGAACAAGTTGATATGGTGCGGTGTGAAAAAGCGGGGGGTCTAACAACCACACCTAATATTTCTTTAGGCAATCTGTATGGACTAACTAGACATAATTCCAAGAGAATCAACTAGACAGTCAGACTAATTCAAGGAAAATATATCCAAGAGTTATATCTCTGTTTCTCAATGTAATCAGCAAATCAAACAGATCGAATCCGTGAGCCTGATTATTATAAAAAACAACTTGAACGGTACCAAAGACCAATGTTCAAGTGTCAATCAATTTCAATCAACAACCAAAGGTTGGATTTACCAATTAATTGAACTACGCACAACCTGTGATATTTACATTATATGAACAAATATAATGCGGAAAGGAAATAACACAGTCACCAGAAGTTTTGTTAATGAGGAAACCGCAAATGCAGAAAAACCCCGGGACCTAGTCCAGATTTGAACACCACACTGTATTAAGCCGCTACAGACTCTAGCCTATTACAGGTTAACTTCAGATTGGAATGTAGTTAAGCCCTAACCAATATCACACTGATCAAGGTACAATCGCGTTCCTTACATCTCTGAATCCCAGCAGGACTCTACGCACTTGATTCCCTTAGCTGATCTTACCCACAACTAAGAGTTGCTACGACCCAAAGTCGAATACTTTATAAACAAATATGTCTCCCACAGAAAAATCCATATCTTGATAGATAAATTTGTCTTCCACAGAACTACCTATGAAGTTTTTGTTCTGTCTTTTGATAAATCAAGGTGAACAGGAACCAATTGATAATTCGGTCTTATATTCCCGAAGAACAACCTAGAAATATCAATCACCTCACAATAACTTAACTATATGGTAGTAGAACAAGTTATTGTGGAATCACAAAGAATGAGACGAAGAGCTTTGTGATTACTTTTTATATCTTACCTATCGGAGATAAATCTCGAGCAAATGTCAGAGAAGATAGTACTCAATACGATAGAACAAGTAATATCAGAACAACCAACTACGGAGAAAATAGTTGGGTATGGCTTCAGAATCCCAATGAAGTCCTTAAGTTGTTAACCTATAATGGTTTTAGGAAAAACCTAGGTTAAAGGAGAATCGACTCTAGTCGCAACTAGTATCACACAGGAGGTGTGGGGATTAGATTTCCCAGTTGCTAGAGTTCTCCCTTATATAGTCTTCAAATCAGGGTTTGATCACTTTGTGACAAAGCAATCAATATTCACCGTTGGATGAAAACCTGATTTAAGATTCAAGTTAATATCTTTTCACCGTTAGATGGCCTTAGCTTGTTACACATAAATGAAATATACCTTCATTTAGGTATGGGTAACCATACCTAAACGTGTATATTGAGTTGGCTCAATAACAGTTAACCGAAGTAGCCATATGAACACTTTTGTGTTAACCGTGTTCATCTTAACACTTCTAGATCAAATGAATCTAATAGTGTTACTCATACAGTTGTTTAATTGTTTATATTCTCATAGAAGTATACAAGACACAATTGAAGATAAATCGAATTGATTCAAAAGAATTAATTCATGAACATTTAGCCACGGTTTGCAAAGATTGCATTCCTTAATATATAAATGTATTTGTTCATGAGTATGAAATCATACTTAACCGATTTTAGAACTTAACCACATAAGTTTGCAAACGGGTACGCAAACTTAAGTTCCTGACTTTGGTCACGTCCGACAGTTCGCAAACGGGTACGCATACTGTCGTTCCAGATCGAACTCAGGTGAGTAAGTTTGCAAACGGGTACGCAAACTTAGTTCTCGGACTTTAACAGTTAAATTCGTTCGCATACAGGTATGCATACTTGGTTCCCGGACCCGAATCATTCTTATAACAGTTTGCATACTGGTACGCATAGTGTGCTATATCCAGACAATGGTTAATTGTTCTAAACTCCCATTTCAATCATTGAAACATTCTAGAAGACGACAATAGCTGTCTCACACAAACTATTAGCTTATAAGCAATTTTAAAGTGATTGAATGATCAATATGAAACATTCCAGGTCTACATCAAATGACTGTCTCACACAAATCATGTAAGATGTTACAAGGCGATTTTCACATAATCATCTTTTGACTTTCGTCAAGAATAATGATGAACGTAGTTAAAGCAAAAAGCTTTCCAACATATATTTCGAAAAAGATATAAGCGAGTTAAACTCAGCTCGAAATATCAAATGTGTATAATGTAAAGTCTATATAGCTATACGACTTTGTCTCAATAGGAGATAAAATAAAATAGACTTCTGAGTGATAGATGAGTTCAAGCCTCCACATACCTTTTGTTGATGAAGTTCCTCCAAGCTCCCCTTAGTAGATCTTCATTTTCAATCGATGAACGTTGTGAAGTCTAAAGCTCAACTACACATTCTATCCTAATCTGAGACATAGCTATAAGTAGACTAGAATTTAAGACTTATAGTTTTGACAACTAAACTTGACAAATAAGCTTGAGATAGCAACGCTTCCGAGTTCGACCGAGCAGTGCTTTAACACGGTGGATACTCTGTTTGAGGGTAGAAATGAGAGTCTCTTTCTCTTGCCAATCTGACATGACTGAAAGATGGAGTTGGAGGCATCAGTAGTGACTTAAATAAGAGAATCTGATGCTAGTTTCTGAAGGATGGAGTTAGTTGGATGACCAAGTCTTTGATTCTAGATGTTGGAGGTGCACTTAGTAGCTACATGAGCCTGAGGAGAAGCACAATGAAAAGAAAACAGAGGATATAAATTACCATCCTTAGGTCTTTTATAGATGATTTGTTGAGTGTTTAAGTCCTTAATGGTAGACCCCCAATGAATAAACTCAATTGAGAATTAATTATCACTTGTAAGCTTTCCAACTGACACAAGATTCTTCTATAAGTCTGGAACATGTAGTACATCTTTAAGAGAAATAGTAGAGTCAATTGAATCAAGAACAGAGTCACCCACCATTTTTATTGGTAACAGCTTACCATCACCCACTAAAACTTGTTCTCAGAGTAAGGATTTGGGTTTTGCAGAATTGTAGCAGAGTTGGTCATGTGGCTTGTAGCTGCTGAATAAAAGAGCCATTTGATGGGCGGTGGATATGGAGATGAAGGTTATGGTACTTGAATCGTATGGTTGGCATGATGTTTAGGGCCATTTGGTTTCGCATACCGATAAGGACATCTATAAGCAGAGTGTCCTTCCATTTTGCAGATCTGACAAACACAGTCACTGTAATCAGGTTTGACATTAGAGGAGGATGAACCTAAATTGTTGTTATGAATGTTTTTCTAGTAAAGAATGCGGAAGACGTGAGATTATCAACATCCAGAGTTGTTTCATGAAATTGGTTTTGTAACCACTACTCATGTTGTAAGAGACGAGATTTGAGTTCATTAAATTTCAGAGATACATCTCTATTTTGAATCGAGATAACAAACGAGTCAAAGTCACGAGCCAACCCATGCAACACATGCATAACAAGGTCTGAGTCAAAAAATCGTTCACCAATAGCTTATAATGAGTCAGAGATTTCTTTAATCTTTTGCAGATCGATCGTAACTAAATCAACACCCCGCTTCATATTGAACAACTGATTTCTCAACATAGACTTCCTAGCTACAAAGTGATTGGAGAAGGAAGTAGCAAGATATTCCCATACCTATCTAGAAGTAGTAGATCCCAGAATGTCCTTAGAAACATAGGATGTAAAATTTGCATTGAGACAGCTGATAACAAAACGATCCCACTTTCTCCAAAGAGCATAATCTGGATTTGGGGTAGTACCAGTAGCAGTGGTGATTGTAGAAGGAGGTAAAGAGATGGAACCATCAATGAAACCAAATAGATCTGTACTGATAAGAATATATTTCATTTGAACTTCAATACTAAGTAGTTTGAATCATACGATTTCTCAGAAACATAGTTTGAGATGTTTGTAAAAGGTATGGAGTGGGGAAAATTGTATTTGTAAGTTGAATTTGTGGTTGATTTGTGTTCTGTGGTTGTTGTATGGTTTCATCATCAAATGAAAATGCCATTTTTGTTGGCTGTTATAGTGAGGGTAGCGGCTGTTGATAGAATCAAAACCTAAAAATTTGATACCATGAAAGAGTTTATCTCATTAAATGGTTATGATTGCGCACCCCTTACAAGACAAACCCCTGAGCATTTATAACACATACCAGGGTTAAGATTAACAGAAACCTAACAGAGAGAAAGCTACCAGACAACTATTAGTAACTGAGATAAAAAGAGAAAAGATAAAGGCACCCAAGTGTCGTACACAAAGCTAATAAGGCTATCTTCTAACAAATATATACTTGGAGATAACATGTTTAATGACAACAAAATACAATTCTTAGCAATTCTTGTTTCTTAACAAAAATAATTTGGTATCTATATTACTAAATGAACCACACTAGAGTAGCAATATAGTTGAGAGAAGGATGAGTATAGTTATTGCTAAAAGAACCAGTACTCAACCAAAAGGTTAACCAATTAAAGATAAGAGAACAAAAAAATAAGATTATGTGAATAACACAACAGGTCACCAGAGGAAGCATCAAAGTTTCCTCCTCACCCATGCATAAAAAACACAGAGGTTAGTTACTCGTAGACTGCTACACTGTAGAATATGTTTTTTTTTGTTTTTTTTAACAAAAGAATGAACAACTAACCACAACATAGTTGTAACTTGCAGCGGCAAGTAAGTCATAATGTGTAAAAGTTTTATAGGGATATCAAAAACCATGAAATCTTAAAACAATAACCGCTTGTTCAGTTATTCCTTGGATTGAGATATTTGCATAATATCTTCCAAAGATTCTAAACCTTAACTCTCGGACTTTCCTGTCGGCTTATCCCAAACTTGACCCCTCTTAGGAATTTGATTGCCTCTAATGTGAGACTGATGATAGAGATTAATACTGATGGTGTTTTCGATTTAAGACCATTAGAAGTTATCCGTGCTAAATATTCGTAATTAGTTGATAGATGTTGCTACCCTGCAATTCTAACTTATAATGCTCATAAAGAAACCAATACATAAATGATAGTTATATTTTAGATTTGAACCTTCACTTAGTATTAGAAATTCAAGGCCTTATCGAGATTCTACGTTGAAACCAGTCTTGAACCAAATACCCTTTGTGGTAAAGCCGTAATCTCCACATATATTGATTTCAGAGAATAACGTGTTCTATAACTTAGCTCGTTAATTTCCATGTGCTCATATCTTGGATTCATGGTCTTCTTTATAGAGCGATTTTATTCTCTTTGGAAACAACCAGATTTTCATACTCATATAAGTAAGTTTCTTAAGATGTTTCTGCGGGACACCTGTAAAAAATAATAGACTTGTAAAGTATTAACATCAATCCTTATTCTTGCAGAATCACAACACTAATTATAAATGTGAAGATTTGGTACCCACTGAACCTTATTTATCTTTTTTAAAACATAGGTTGTGTTTTTGTTAAGGCGATAAACCTTATTTCACATGCCTTAGCCCATTTTTGTATACTTCATTGAAATCTTTTTTTTTGGGAGACTCTTCATAAATGGGTCTTCCAAGTTCTTCTTTGTTTCAATGGTTAACTACAATTAATCTTCTTTTACATAAGATGCAAGACGAAAACGTTAAAATGATAATAAAATTGTAACAAAGAAAAGAGATAGTTTGTTCATACCTCAAATTATTCTTACGAATAACTATTGTGAACAGTGATAATCATTTAGACTTCGGTTTCCCGACTATAAATAAAGATCATGATTAAACTTGAGCAAGTTAAATAAAATAAAATTTACTAATCAAAACATGTCCCAATTTTTGTTTATGGAGCTCTTAGATAACTCCTCTTAAAGAAACCCTAAACTTAACAAAAATATAAAGAACTTATTTCAACTTTCCTAACTTATTAAAACTCTTAAAATAAACTTCTAGGCTATCCTAAATTTAGAACAATTAATTGGGGGATACATAAACTAATTGGGGGATATTTTTACTGTAGCTGCCGACATGGTTTTTCAATGATGCCGGCATGGTCGATGGATTTCCGGCATTGAAAAACAATGCCGGCAGCTACAGTGAAATATCCCCCAATTAGTTTATGTATCCCCCAATTACATGTTCTAAATTTACCTTAATAAATAAATTCAAAAATTAATATATTTATACTAAAACATTGCCAATAAAATACAAATAATAATAATAACTAAATATGTTTATTTTCCATAAATCTTCCTCCATCATTCTACCGATGTTGGGAAAGACTCGTGATGGGTCGAAAACCGACTTTATTTATCCGCAAGTGCACGGTGTCGAAATTGTAGACAACAACAAATGTGGTTCGTTCTCTCAAGGAGTGTGAAAATACCTCTAACTGATACTAATCAAAGAAAATAAATATGCCAAATAATCTAAGCTAAACAAATCAAATTATTGTGGAAGAAAGAAATATCAAAGGTGACCAACATGTTAGGGATTCGGGAATTCCATTGCAGAGTTGAATTTATATGTATCCTATCACAAAAGTCTCATATTACTCATATATGGTAGCAACACATAGCATCATACACGGAGGATTTATTGATAAAAAGATCAATTATAATTGTCGAAATATATGTCTGGTCTCGACTTAAAATTAGATATTCGAAGCACTAAATATACATGGCATAGATAGTCAATGAATAATCATAGGAAAATAATCAATCAAGTCTATAAAATGGATTTGTTTAGTATCAAACTATGAGATATACTTGGCATAAAACATGAAGGAGTTATAATTCAAACCCATCAATTGAGACACTCCAACATCATTAAGCATGAAACTGACTTTGTTTTAGAAAACAAAATAAACTAACATCTACAAGTTCATCCGTCGCCCTAACATGGAAAACCAGCAAAACATGGATAGAAGAGAACAATCAAAATCGCAAAACCTTGTCTCTCTGTTCATGGCTCTGTAGCCGCCTCCCTGCTTTTTTTTTTTTTTGAACCCTGTTTTAGGGAATACGTAAAACTTTCAGGGCATACAAACCAATAATCCCATCTAAGGTGACCTTATAAGGGGTATCCCTTGGGTAGTTCAATTACCTATATACCCTTTAACCGTTTTAATTACTAATCTGCCCTTACCCTTAATATAAAAACCTAAAATCAGTTTAAAGAAAATCAAAATCAGTTTCTATACTTCTTCATCTTCTTTAGCCGAACCCTTCCTCTCCCTCGCGATAATTTTTTTTTCATCGCCATGACTAATCGTCGATTAAACTCAACTATACAATGGGTCGTACAAAGGAAAAGGCAACTGGTAGGCGTTCAAAATCGTCTTCAAATCCCTCAATTGAAGAAGAAGAACCAATTGAACCTGAAATTAAACCACAAAATCAACCAATCGAAGCACCAACTCCTGAAATGAGGATAAGAAAGTAAGTTCTACAAACCAATTCTCTTATTTGATGTTTTTAATCGATTCAATAGGGTAAATTCCTAAAAAATTAGGGTTTTTGACGGTTACATATCTAGGTTCGGCTCATATTTTAGGTGCGTTTTGAGCCGAACTGTTCTTCAAAATTTCAATCTGGAAATGTATATGAACAGTTCAGCATGAATTAGTATACCAAATATACGCCGAACCTAGTCACAGTTAGGAGTTCAGGGAAGAGTTCGGCGTGTTATATAATGTTAAATTTAAGTCGAACCTTGTTGCCCTAGTTTGCAGTGTAGATTAGGTGTAGGTTCGGCGCATAATGGGTTTATCGGGCAAGCCGAACCCTGACTTAATGTGTTCGACTTGTTATGCTTTTTTTTATTATAAGCCGGTCCCCTCGGCTTTGTCGTCCTTTAACTAGTACACAATTTATCTTCATCGCGTGTTCCTCATCCCAAGCCAGTGCTTCGGGTTTAGTTTTCCATCTCTACGTTCATTCAAACACAAATAATTAGTAAGAAAAACTTCGGAATATTCCGACAACATTAAGGTAAACAACAAGTTCTTACATACCAAATCATTTTGGAAGTGATCCTTAATATCTTCGTGAATTATGTCTACGGGATCAGGTTGATTTTCCATCGGTACAGGTCCATCAAGCATGATCTACAAAGAATAACACAAGGTAAGATACTACAATGAAAAATAAATGGTGAGGTTCGTCTATTACGATAATCTAAATACGAGCCGAACCTAGCATATTTACGAGGTTCAGCTGTAACGATATTCACATTATGTGCCGAACCAATACAAAATTATTAACCCAGGAATATACATGATCAGGTTCGGCTTATATTCTACTTATTCAAATAGCCGAACAATGTATTTCCAACAGGTTCGGCGCTTACGAATTTCTCAATATAAGCCGAACCTTAAACAATTTTTCTTCCAGCCAGTTCAGTGTAGGGTTCGGCTTATTAGGACAATTCAAAACAAGCCGAACTCTGGTCTAGAACGTAGGTTCGACTCTAATCATAACACTTTCAGCTAGCCGAACTGTTCATCCAGACTCGCCGAACTTTAGTGAAAAAACACTAACTTTTGATGATTTTAACCTACAAAAGTGAGATTAAACATAAGATAGAAGTGTACATGTGTATTAGAAGCATTGGGTTCCTCATATATGTATTCATCATCTAGATTTGGCTCATAATAATCATCATCTTGAGTTTGAGTTTGAGATTGAGATTGAGCTTGAGTTGTTTGTGTAAAATCATTTTCATAATCTAAGAAATCACCCATTTCCGGATCATTGTTGTAATTGATATGTATTTTCCTAGGTTTTTTAGATGAAGAATTACCCTCCTCATCCATTGAATCAAATACAAGTTTTTTTCTCACTTTCCCCTTCTCCTTCTCCAAAAAAACTTTTAACTTTTTTTTTTCTTACTCAAATTTTTTTATCTACACAAATTTATAACTAAATTATCTTAAAACTAATCATTAATCACTAATCAGAATTATTTTAACTAATCATTAGTATTAGCACTAATCCTAAAAGGGCAGATTTGCCATTACCAAAAATATTTGGTTAAGGGGCTTCTGATTTTGCTATTTACAACCCTTTTTTGTCTTTATTCAGTATGCCCTAAAAGTTTTACGTATGCCCTAAAACAGGGTTCTTTTTTTAGACTGTTTGTCTCCGTTGAAACTTATATATGTGCCGTGGGAAATATAACCTAGACCCATCTGATAGTTGCCAGGCCCAGTCCAATAGTTTCCCAAATTCAGGCTCTCCTAAAGTCCGGCCACTCCTGCCTAAACCCGACCATAGCCTTTGCTCCAACCACTGCCCATTCAAACTACAACACCACCAGCGCTTGTGTTACTTATCTTCTGACCTTCTTGATTCTAGCCACAACACCTTCTTCCATTGATTCAAATAACTCAACCAACAAAGCCCCACTGATTCCTGCCATTAACCCAAGCTGTACGGACAGAAACATTACCTTCTCCACTCTCAATATTCGAACCAACAGCACTTAACATGAATCAACGAACCCATACACAAATTCAAGTAAAACCCATCTAATTGATTCTTCTTGCCATAGTCACGCCTACAGAATTAGCAGTTCACCCATCATTCATCAACACCAGTTTGAGAATATGAACTCCACCACTGCCTGCAATCAAACCTTCATTCACCATCGTAGTTGCTGCCAGGTGCGCCTCTTCACCTTTCATCCATTTGACTGAATCACCCATGAATGCGCTTTAAAGTCACCATCATTAATCGAGATTATCTCAGGCCAAAACCCTCAGCACCACTTCGTCTCTTTGTCTCGGCTACACCAACCTCTCATGAGGACCAGCAACCACCAAAGAGAAATGTTGCCAAACTGTTGAGTAAATAGAACTCGTTGCAAAGAATGGGAAATATCGCACAGGCTACCAAGTTGGTTTAACCACTGCTCATGCCGTCAGTCCCTATAGAACTCAACAGCAGCTTCTTTTGTCGCTGCAAAACTTCTATTCCAGACTACAATAAACCAGCTCCAACTTCATCTCCGACGAATGTGCTATACAAAACGGTGATGTATATGAGAACTCTTTCGGTACTTTCTTCAAACAGCTATTGGGTGTAAATTTGTGTTGTTGCAGGTGAGTTTGCTGTGTTCGTCTGACCCATGCACATCTCCATACCTCATTGTTGTATGAGCTCTGATTGTCATTTCCCTTGAATGCAACAACACCAAGGTCTCGGCCTCTCTAAATTCAGATCACAAGTCGCCCCAAACCAAAACACCACCAGCAGCTTACAGCTCCAAACTTCATCGACGCCGGAATTGGGTAGAAACCCATCATAGCCATTCTGACCTTCTATTTCAATCCTCCAACATCTATCTTCTCATAAATCTCCATCTCTATCCATGATTAACTATCTCAGCTTCCACTAACAGATTCAAACGAACCTGAAGACGAACTGCAGTTGCTTGCTTGGAAGCAAACTAAAAATGCTCAGAACCCCTTTGTCTTGATCAAATGAATACCACCTGCTTGACCTTCGTCTGTTCGTAAAAGAATGAGATGTGGGGATTAGAACGCCACAAAATGTTGTGGTTAGAGAACACGTCCACCGTTTCAGTTGGCCCACTAGTCGGATCGCACGCTTAAGACAATGAAAACTCTTTTTTTTTTCTTCATAAAAGAGGCTAACCTCAAAAGATACATTGATAAAGCCGATTAAGGAAATCGGAAACCTTACAGAGATTTTTCAAGATCATAAAAAATTCATACAAATTGTAATAGCTCCACCAATTCTTGCCTATCAAATTTATCCCTTCATAATTAACAACAGTTTCAGAGGACCTTCTTCTCTCTCGCAAAGGAGAGGGCCAAACATCTAGGGCCAAATTGATTTTGGAGAAAAAACCAACGTGTATCAAAGCACAAGGCAGTGACTGGATAGAATCCAACCCAATGTTCATCAGAACATGTAAAAAACATGAACTGGAGTTTTTTAAGTTTAGATTACCTAGAGTAATCAGGGTAATAATGACCCAAGTAGCAGTAACAGTAGCCAAATAGTATCCAAAGTGTCTAAAATAGCAGTAGTATCCTAAGTGTCTCAAGTAACGGTGGTAATCTGAATCGGTCTTTAAGTGTCTGAAGCGGAAATGAACGGGCTGTCTCGGCATTGAAGCTATGGTAACAATTGTAGAAGATGATCTTAATCTAATTGTGTCTGTCTTTGTTTCCATTCATGGGTTGGTGCTGTGATTGTTTCTGACTTTGTTTCCGCAGCTAGGATCGTTGATGTTGGAGTTCTTGTTGCTGGTTTGGGTGATTTTCCTCCAAGAAGAAACATGCTTAAAGAAATGCTAAAAGACCAAAAGTGATCAGATTCATCAGCAGGTAGACAACAAACTCGCCGGTAAACACGTCGGAGTTCTTGTAACTGCCGGAAAATATTATCACTGATCTTGAAACAAACAATGATCAAATTAAGACCCAAATTGAAGAACAACATTACATACACAAACCCAATACCTAAATATGAAAAAACCACAACAAACATTAACCCCATGAAAGTGTAACCTAAAAGATAAAAACGAATTAAGCCTGAATTATCCAAATCAGAAACTTGATAAAAATTGACAAGAGAGAAAAACCCCAAGATGCGGAATGTAGAAGGAAGAGATGCCGAAAGTACCACTGAAGTTGTTGCTGCTTCATTATGTTCGCAGATTTGCATTGAGAAAGAAGGCGACGTGCTCTGAGTTCTTTGTTGTGATAGATCACAAACCATAGCTTCTCTAGCAGGTACAAACTCGAGTTGAAAAATCATGAAACAAACAATAAACTCAGGATTGAAAATAAAACCGAAAAGGCGACTAAATCTAGATTAACAAAGCACAAAAGATAGATCAAGAGAAAATATAATGAGTGATATTGTTTGATCTGCTCAGTTCTGGCATTTAAGAGTTTTCTTTGAGAAGAAAAAAGTTTTGGTGAGAGAATATCTCTAGTGGCGTGACATAAGACAATGAAAACTCTTCTTTGTTTAATTGAGTCAATGTCTCTGGTGGCGTGACACATGAGTTGGCTTGCCATCCATCCAACCACCTTCAGTTCAGCTCTGACTTCCTTTGTCACTGTAAATGGTAAATGCCAATTTAGCTTCTAACTAAGCCAATTATTCTCCGATGACCGGATATGGTTTGTAGTTCCTGGAAACGACTTAAAACAATATTATTAGCGAAATATTGAGTCCTAGCTAATGTAATTATGGGTGTTAAAATGTCGCACTTACGTGCTTATCAACTCGTCCTTGAATCTTGCCGGTATATCGTGTTCTGCACGTGTAACTCGTTAAAGACAATCTTCATACACATGAATTGATGACATAAAAAATAATATATACGGCATATAAAAGCATGAGGTATGATGGAAACCCCGAAAAGGATCATAAGTTGATTCAACAAGATTTTCCTTGTCAGGGCACATACTGGAGGCCATTTGTGTATCAAGTTAACCAATGACTAGCTTACTCTCCGGAAAAGACAACTCATCAATATCAGGAATTACCACATCAATAAGTTTAGCAGGATTAGATTACTCACCATTGAACCGTGGCATATCATGGGAAACCTCTTTCAGAATTTTTTTTCTTTGTCAACAATGGTATGTGCTTTGTCCTTTTGATAAAAATATTTCACATACTCCTCGTCATCCGAATATTTACCTAAGATTAGAGTTGTACATCTTTCAATAATAACTTGTGTTAGAGCATCACTTGACGAACTCATAAGTTTTGCTATCTCAAGCTTGTTGTAAATGTTAATTGTACAAAACTATATCTTGATTTCTATTATACTAAATTCAAGTCTCAGACTAGGATTAAAGTATGGTAGTTGAGTATTAGACATCATCGAATAACCCTCGAAGATTGAAGACTGAAGAACAAAAGAAGACATTTGCGAGAACTTCATCAACAAAGAGGTATGTGAAGACTGGCCTATCCTATTTACTCATGGCATTTACCATTTTATCTTATGAGACTATGTGGTATGATGTTAGTGGACTTTATAATGCAAATAAAAAATTTCGGGTTCAAGATTTTCTTGGTTAAACTTTCGAAATATGATTCAAGCTATGGATGTTCTAGATCCTTAGCAATCTTAGTTTAAACAATTTATTGTTCACAATTTTTTTTTTCTTTCAAGTTCATCATTTGGAAATTGCCCAAGCAACAATGCATACTATAAACGACTATTGGGAATATTTTAAATTAATTTTGTGAGAAGAAAAACTGCTTGGCTATAGGTAAACAGATTTGTATGTTTTCCAAAAGTCAGTATGAATTCTGCAGACTATATGGGTTCGCAAACCCAATTTGCAAACCACTACCAACTGACTTTCCCGAACTGCAAAGGTTTGCAAACCCTCGTGGCCTGAATTTCGCGAACTGTCCCTATTTGCAAACCCTTGTGCCCTGACTTCATGAATTTTTAGAGGTTCGCAAACCTGTCCAGTTCTAGTATTAGCAGAAGGTCACAAACTACTCCATATGACTATGTTCGATTTTGCTATAATTCTCATAGACAATTTTAAGACAATTGTATTCACAAAATCACTTTGTGCTTGTGGACCATTGATTAGTTAAGTTCAAGGGCTACTGATCTGCTAAGAACCATCATTGTGCACGATTTCAGAACCCTGGACTACAACTCATATTCTTCCATGTAATTTCAAGTAAACTTCTCACATGCTTATATGGATTCCTAATAAGAATTTCATCTAAGCTGAGAAAGTGTTTGCTTGAATTCAAGCAACACTACCTTGAATTGAAATCTACCTGTAGTATTAAAAATCTATAAATAAAGAGACTCTTGTTACATGATATCTCAATCTCTGGCACTCTTATGTCCTAGTTGATAAACTAGAGTCGTCCTCTATAACCTAGGTTCTTCATGGAACTGTATTCTAGGTTATGAATTTGAAGATTCCACTTAGGGATTCGTGAAGCCTGGACAAACTATATTTTACCTGATAGTTCGTGTATCCAGATCTTGTTCTTATTGATCTTTGAGGTTTCTGTAATCTCAAATCAGGAATGAGATATATAGAAATCACAAAATTCTCTTTGTCTCAGACGTTGTGACTCCTCAAGACAGATATCTAAACTCTTCTTTGATTTGGTTTGATTGTTCTTGAGAGATCGTTCGTAATCCAGGCTTCTCAGCTAACTAAGTGTAAGTATTTCAGATTCATGTGGTTTGATGCATTTTTTTACTGCAAACAGATTTCCAAACCTAGATCAAAAAATCAAAAGGGAAATCAAATAAGCTTGTCTGTTTGAGGTAGATTGGTGTCAAAAGTCTTCACTGGCGTTGAAGAAACTCGCAGGCTGTAAAGGATGTCACCTAAGGGAATCAAGTGTAAAATCTTGCGAGGTTCAAGAGGTGTAAGGAGCACGACTGTAGCTGCATTGCTTAGAGGGTTAATTCGGTTTCAATAATAATTTAGTCCGAAGTATGCAAGTGTCTATACCTGTTTAATACTGTTTGGTTTTCAAAGATGGACGAGGTCCCAGACTTTTTCTTATGGTGCATTTTTTCTCCTTAACAATACTTCCGGTGTCTTTTGTTTTTCCATTTTCGCATTATATTGTTTTATATTTATAATATGAATAATACAAGTAGTACGTGTTAGAGCACTGCTCGGTCGAACTCGCAAGCGTTGCTATCTCAAGCTTGTTTGTCAAGTTTAGGTGATCAAAACCATAAGTCTTGATTTCTAGTCTACTTATAGCTATGTCGCGAATTAGGATAGAATGTGTAGTTGAGCTTTAGACTTCACGGCGTTCATCGATTGAAGACGAAGATCTACTGATGAGAGCTTGGAGGAACTTCATCAACAAAAGGTATGTGAAGGCTAAAACTTATCTATCACTCAGAAGTCTATTCTATTCTATCTCCTATTGAGACTAAGTCGTATAGCTATATAGACTTTTACATTATACACATTTAATATTTCGAGCTGAGCTTAACTCGCTTATATCTTTCTCGAAATATGTGTTGGAAAGCTTTTTTCTTTAACTACATTCATCATTATTCTTGACGAATTTAGTTGGAAACAATTTATTTGTTGGAAACTAAATAATGAGTCGAAAGATGATCATGTGAAAATCGCCTTGTAACATCTTACATGATTTGTGTGAGATAGTCATTTGATGTAGACTCGGAATGTTTCGTATTGATCATTCGATCACTTGAAAATTACTTATAAGCTAATAGTTTGTGTGAGATAGCTATTGTCGTCTTCTAAGGATGTTTCAATGATTGAAATAGGAGTTTAGAACAATTATACCATTGTCTGGATATAGCACAGTATGCATACCAGTATGCAAACTGTTGTAATATGATTCAGGTCCGGGAACCAAGTTTGCGTACCAACACGCGAACGGTTTTAAGTTTTAACTGTGAAAGTCCAGGAACCAAGTATGCATACCTGTATGCGAACGGTTTCACCTGAGTTAGGTCCGGTACGACAGTATGCATACCCATTTGTGAACTATCGGACATGACCAAAGTCCGGAACTCTAGTTGGCGTACCCGTTTGCAAACTGAGTTGGTTTATGTTCTAAAATCGGTTAAGTATGATTTCATACTCATGAACAAATACATTTAAAAACTAAGGAATGCAATCTTTGCAAACCGTGGATACAATGTTCATGAACTGATTCTTTTGAATCAATCCGATTTTGTTTCAATTGTGTCTTGTATACTTTTATGAGAATATAAACAATTGAACAACTCTATGAGTAACACAATTAGATTCATTTGATTATCATTTGATTTAGAAGTGTTAGATGAATGTGGTTAATACTGAAAAGGCGAGGGTCTAACAACCTCACCCAATATTTCTCTTAGCAATCTGTATGGACTAACTCCAATATACTTTTAAGAGAATCAACTAGACAGTCAGACTCAATCTTAATAAAAAGTATATCAAAGAGTTATATCTCAATTTCTCGATTCAATCCCAACTCAAACAAATAGAAATCTGCGAGTCTGATTGAATACAAGAGAAATAAAATTGAACGGTACCAAATACCAATGTGCAAGGATCAATCAATTTCAATCAACAACCAAAGGTTGGGTTTACCAATTGATCGATGCAAATGCAATACCTGTGATATTTCAATTATATAACAAAATATAATGCGGAAAATAAATAACACAGACACCAGAAGTTTTGTTAACGAGGAAACCGCAAATGCATAAAAACCCCGGGACCTAGTCCAGATTGAACACCACACTGTATTAAGCCGCTACAGACACTAACCTACTACAAACTAACTTCGGTCTGGACTGTAGTTGAACCCCAATCAATCTCACACTGATTCAAGGTACAGTTGCGCTCCCTACGTCTCTGATCCCAGCAGGATACTACGCACTTAATTCCCTTAGCTGATCTCACCCACAACTAAGAGTTGCTAGGACCCAAAGTCGAAGACTTTAATAGACAAATTTGTATCACACAGAAAAGTCTACAAGAATCGATAAATTTGTCTCCCACAGAAATACCTACGAGTTTTGTTTCGTCTTTTGATAAATCAAGGTGAACAAGAACCAATCGATAACCCGGACTTATATTCCCGAAGAACAGCCTAGAATTATCAATCACCTCACAAAAATCTTAAGGCTAGATCTTATAGGCTAGATTGAGTTGCCAGATTAGCTAAAAAATATTACAGTTCAAAAAAAAAAGTGTTGTCTCTTTGTTAAACTAGTTCTCTCTCCTAGCATTTGCTCGCAGTTGAACTAGTAGCGAGATAGTTGCGTTGTTTCGTTCCGCGCCAAAAAATTACGATTTTCGCTGAATCATTCAACGCTAGAATATTTTTAACCCCAAGTGGGTACCAAACCAGTATTGTTTATTATTAAAAATATTCACGTGGGGTCCGACCAAGAATTGGTTTAACATTTTTTTTTTAATATTCACGTGGGTACCATACTTGTATGCACTTTGGATAGCAGACTTTCTTCTTTTTAACCTATTTAATATTTTTTTAATCTAATGTAGTGGAGTACGTTCAACTACATGAAAGTACAGTTTTTAAATTTAATGTCTCAAGCGTTGTTCCATTCAGCGCACCTAGCATGCTAGATTAACACTCCCATAAGATTTAGGAGGTTGCCCTAACTGACGTGGATTGCTAATCTAGCTGCTAGATTAGCACATAATAAGACTAAGCCTAATCGATTAGCGAAACAAGATATTGCGGAATCACAAACGATGAGACGAAGATGTTTGTGACTATTTTTCTATCTTGCCTATCGGAGAAATTAATCTCAAGCAAATCTTACGATTGCATTAAATCACGATAGAAACATTAAGATAAGATCACGCAACTACAGAGAAAATAGTTGGGTATGGCTTCACAATCCCAATGAAGTCTTTAAGTCGTTAACCTACAGGGTCTCGGTAGAAACCTAAGGTTAAAGGAGAATCGACTCTAGCATATACAACTAGTATCACACAGGAGGTGTGGGGATTATGTTTCCCAGTTGCTAGAGTTCTCCTTTATATAATCTCCAAATTAGGGTTTGCAATCTAAGTTACCTTGGTAACAAAGCATTCAATATTCATCTTTAGATGAAAACCTGATTAGATTTAAGCTAATATCTTTCAACCGTTAGATCGAACTTAGTTTGTTATACACAATTGAAATATACGTCATTTAGGTTTGAGTAATCGTACCTAAACGTGTACAATTAGTTGGTTCAACAGTAGTTAACCAATGGTTAGCCATATGAGCACTTTCATATCAACCTTATTCATCTTCACCATACTAGTCCAAATGACTCAAATAAACTAGTTCGAGAGTTGTTCAATTGCTTAGATCTTATAGAAGTATACAAGACACAATCGAAGCAAAATCGGTTTTGATTCACTCGAATCGATTCATGAACATTATAGCCACGGTTTGCAAATTGCATTCCTTAATACATAAATGTTTTAGTTCATGAACAAACCAATTTTAGAAAGTAACACACTTAAGTATGCGTACGGGTATGCGTACTTAAGTAACCGGATTTGAGTTTGTTTTGGTTTCCAAACTTAGCAGAAATTCACGGACGTGAACTTTCCGCCAGTATGCGTACGGGTACGCATACTTAGGTAACCGGATTGAGTTGGTTTTGATTTCCAAACTCAGCAGAAATTCACGGACGTGAACTTCCGCAAGTATGCATACGGGTACGCATACTTACCCGGTCTCCATCAACCATTTAGTACACACACAAGTATGCATACATTTGGTTCCCGGTTTTGGACTTATACACTAATGCGCGAACACATTATATGCTTATATCCAAAGATGGTTACATGTTCTAACATCTTTATTTAAATCATTGAAACATTCTCAGAGGATGTTAAATAAAGGTTATTCACACGCTATTCTTCATCAAAGCAATTTTCAAGATATTGAAATAATCAACATGACTTTCGTCACTTGTAAAGATGAACTTGGCGAAAGCGAAAGCTTACCAACACATATTTCGAGAAATAGATAGGCGAGATAAACTTGGCTCGAAATAGCAAATGTGTATAATCGAAGTCTATATAGCAATACGACTTTTGTCTCAAGATAGGAGATAGAGTAGATAGACTTTTGAGTGATAGATAAGTTCAAGTTTACACATACCTTTTTGTCGATGAAGATCCACCAGTTCCTTGAGTAGTTCTTCGTCTTTGCATGATGAATGCCATGGAGTCTAGAGCTCAACTACACTTTATATCCTAGTCCGAGACTTAACTATAAGTAGACTAGAAATCAAGACTTATAGTTTTGGAAACTAAACTTGACAACAAGCTTGAGATAGCAACGCTTGCGAGTTCGACCGAGCAATGCTCTAACAATCTCCCTCTTTGTCAATTTTAGTGACAAAACTATCAATACATATGGAATATAAAATAAATAAACTGTGCAGCTTCTCTTCCACATGCATGATCTCCTTGGTTCTTCAACATTACTCGAAATCTTCGTCACTTTCAAGTACTCCAATGATTCCAAAGATATTCAAATCGGCATCACCGTTGTTGAAGATCCATAGCCATAACAATGAGAAAACAAAAGCTCTCAATCATTGTTACACAATGTCATAGTATTATTACACAGCATCAAAGTTCAATTGTATCACAAATTTGACAACAATACTATGGTGATATGTATCACTCCCCCTTAGTCAATACTTTATCTCACATGAAAACCACTCCCCCTTACATAATGATCCGAAAACCATATGTATTTGTAGTTTGAACTACACATTAATTCTCCCCCTTTTTGTCAATAAAATTTGCAAAGGTACGAAACTAGTGGGATCCTAATGAGATTTCCATAGAGACACTTCATGACCAAAAGAAAGCACATATCAACTTTTTAGATGCAATCATATAGCCGAAACTAAATGCATTCATCAAGGAGTTTATAAAGATACAAGATAACCCCTATAATATTCCACAGCCGAACTCCCCACAAAGATTTGGCAATTAAGCACAAGTTCAATTAAGAACTCTCCCCCATAAAATGTCATTCCCGAAAGAACAACAAGAGCGACCTTACTTTCACAAGAAAAGAAGGATTTCTTTGGACAACAACAAATCACAAGAATACGAATTTGTATCCAAAATACTCAATTAAATTAACCACAAGAGAACCCATGATTAATTCAATTGGAAATGCTCAACATAAGAAAACTTACAGAGTCGCACAGTATATACATAAATATATGGATCAGGGAAGATCAATACTGCGGATTAAACAAAGATTCATTCTATCTTTCATTACTATTCGCACAATGACATATAATAGACTTAATCTTTGTAAACAAAAGCTCATCCTTTCTTCATCAATATTTGCATAATGACATAAAAGGCTTATCTTTTGTTTTTGTCAAAAATTCATTCATTCTTTTATCAATACTTGCATATCGACGTACGAAAGACTTAACTTTTGACAACGTATGGGACAATCATAGTTCACGGACGCAAACACACATATCCCATAAAAAATTGCAATATATAAAACCATAAAGATTAATACTGCAAAAATCATCTTCCAAACAAACTTTAGAATTTAAATAAATAAATCTAAAAACATTGAAGATGAAAACGTTGGACATAGCTATATGTAATCACAATAATGGCTATTCCAAACTCTAGGTATTCTTCTTAAAAACACAAGAATAAAATTCTCATAAGAAGTTTTCCTAGACATTGTAGAGATTTCTCAGAGCATCTACTGAGAATTCCTTCTCATTATTGAAAAACCCATTGATTATGGGATTGTTCAATTCCTCTAAGTCTTCAGAAATATCTGTCAACTCACTAAGTTCTCTTTTTAGCTCACGCAAGGTGTTCTTTGTTAGAGACAACATTTGTTCATAGTGAGTTATCTTTTCTAAAGAGGAAACAATTTGAGATTTTAAATCATTTCTTTTGCTGATGAAATCTTTCACCATACCTCTAAGGTTATTATCAAAATGACAAACAGACAAGAGGCAGTCAGAGGAAGAACCTTCTCCATCATTTGTAGATCTCTCTTTCTTCATTCTTGAGGAAGATAATCCTTCACACAGATACACATTAACTGCTTCAACTGCATCCCTTTTTGTGGTACTTCTAATTACAGGAGCCATGAAACTGTAGCTTTCAAGGAGAAAAGAGATGAACTTTGATTACAAATGATTATAAATAGATTTATGGACAACCAAACCCTAGAAGAACTTTGAACAAGTCTTTTATGGTTCATAATCCATTATCTAAAATATCAGGAGAATATTTTCTTAACAAAAATAATAAATACAAAACTTGAGCCACCTTGATGCAAACCTCACTTTCTCAAGTTAAAGATGAGGATGCGGACGTCACTGGTATTAGACAGCGACAAAGTGAGCCGAATGCTCACCTCTTTTACCACATAGTGGCTTATCAAGGTTCGTTGCATAAACAGATTTCTTACCTCGTCTGAATCTGTACTTTATGGATTTTTTTGAAAAACCTTGTTGATTATCCAACTCTAGATTCATCCTTTGCATGTTTTCCTGTAGTTTGTCAATTCTTTTGTTGTTCCTCTTGAATCTCCAACAAATACTTTGAACATGATTTGCATTTCCACAAAACGAACAAATCAATAAGGATTTTTTGTTCTATTGAATTGCCTTCTGTTTATCACAACATTCAACGTACACTGTTCTAGCATTAGTCGGAACAAGAGAGTTGTTTGTGTTCACAGTTTTTCCTTTAAACCCCAAACCATTTGTGTTTCCAAAGGACTTCTGACCGAATAACATTGCTGAGATTTTGTCAGAACTTCCAGATAACCTTTGTAGGTCATTCTTAAGAGCATTAATCTCTTTTTCCTTTAGAGACACGGTTCTGGTGAATTCATCATTAAGACAATCTATCTCAAGATTTTTCACCTGGAGCGATGATTCAAGTTTCCTCAACGAAGCTCTTAGTTGAAGATTTTCTTGGTGAATTTCTCTACTTTTATTCAAGAATTCACAAATCTCTATGTCGGACTCTAGTTCTGAATCAGAAATTGAGTAGGTGAAGGATTCTGCTGCAAGAGCTGAAAGTTCATTGCGCAAATCAGATGCATCCAAGATGTTGACACCAAATGAAGATTTTTCTTGTATTGAAGCATTAACTGGAGAGAGACGTTTATCACATCTTTTACTTATTTTCACAAACTCTTTGATTTTTTCTGTTGTTAGTGATTTATCAAAATCAACATGATTGGAACAACATTCATCATCCCAAGACAAGTTAGAAAGTTCACTTGCGTTGGTCACAGCATTGACCGCAGATGTCCTGACTGAGTTTTGATCAAGATCAAGAATTTTTAACTTTCCAATTAGAGTATTTCTGGAAAGTGTATCAAGGTTATTTCCTTCAACGATGGCATGCTTCTTAGAATCGTATCTAGATGGTAGCAATCTGAGAATTTTAATCACAATGTCCTTTTCAGGAACGGTCTTACCCAATGCAAAGGATGTATTAACAATTTCAGACACTTTTTGAATAAACTTATCAAATGAATCTTCATCTTCCATATGAAGGTTTTCCCAATCGGAATTTAGGTTTTGAAGACTGGCTTCCTTTTCGCTGATATTCCCTTCAAATACGGTTTCTAAGATATCCCAAGCATCTTTAGAACGTGTGCACGTAGTCACATGGTGCTGAAGATCTGGAGTAATGGCATGTATGATGGCATTCAAACCGTCAGAATTTTTCTTTGCAGCAAGTATCTCAGCAGCGTCATATGCACCAATATCTTAAGGTACGGTTGCATCTCCTACTGCCACAATGGAAGCATCATAGCCATTAACAACAAAAACCCATGATTGAAAATAACGCGCTTGAAGAAAGGCACGCATAACAATTTTCCTCCACAAGTAAT
Organism: Papaver atlanticum; assembly: GCA_023531105.1. Lineage (NCBI taxonomy): Eukaryota > Viridiplantae > Streptophyta > Magnoliopsida > Ranunculales > Papaveraceae > Papaver > Papaver atlanticum. The sequence continues at coordinate 2,161,427 of JAJJMB010008334.1, forward strand.
TTGAGCCATCGAAGACTGGTGGTACGTTTATAGAGATATCACTTCTGTCCATAGCGTCAGATCGCTACAAACACAGACTTATAAGGTCTTTAACGTGTTTGCCATCTCTGATACCAATTGAAAAAGTGGGGGTCTAACAACCTCACCCAATATTTCGCATAGCAATCTATATGGACTAACTCCAATATACTTTTAAGAGAATCAACTAGACAGTCAGACTCAATTTTAATAAAAAGTATATCAATGAGTTATATCTCAATTTCTCGATTCAATCCCAACTCAAACAAACAGAAATCTGCGAGTCTAATTGAATACAAGAGAAATAAACTTGAACGGTAACAAAGACCAATGTTTAAGGATCAATCAATTTCAATCAACAACCAAAGGTTGGATTTACCAATTGATCGATGCAAACGCACAACCTGTGATATTTCAATTATATAACAAAATATAATGCGGAAAAGAAATAACACAGACACCAGAAGTTTTATTAACGAGGAAACCGCAAATGCATAAAAACCCCGGGACCTAGTCTAGATTGAACACCACACTGTATTAAGCCGCTAAAAACACTAGCTTACTACAAACTAACTTCGGTATTGACTGTAGTTGAACCCCAATCAATCTCACACTAATTCAAGGTACAGTTGCGCTCCTTACATCTCAGATCCCAGCAGGATACTACACACTTGATTCCCTTAGCTGATCTCACCCACAATTAAGAGTTGCTACGACCCAAAGTCAAAGACTTTAATAAACAAATCTGTATCACACAGAAAAGTCTACAAGAATAGATAAATCTGTCTCCAACAGAAATACCTACGAGTTTTGTTCCGTCTATTGATAAATCAAGGTGAACAGGAACCAATCGATAACCATAACTTATATTCCCGAAGAACAACCTAGAATTATCAATCACCTCACAATAATCTTAATCGACTAGCGAAACAAGATATTGCGGAATCACAAACGATGAGACAAAGATGTTTGTGACTACTTTTATATCTTTCTTATCGGAGAAATTAATCTCAATCAAACTTACGATTGCACTCAATCACGATAGAAACAGCAAGATCAGATCACGCAACTACAGAGAAAATAGTTGGGTCTGGCTTCACAATCCCAATGAAGTCTTTAAGTCGTTAACCTACAGGGCCTCGGTAGAAACCTAAGGTTAAAGGAGAATCGACTCTATCTTATACAACTAGTATCACACATGAGGTGTGGAGATTAGGTTTCCCAGTTGCTAAAGTTCTCCTTTATATAGTTTCCAAATCAGGGTTTGCAATCTAAGTTACCTTGGTAACAAAGCATTCAATATTCACCGTTAGATGAAAACCTGATTAGATTCAAGCTAATATCTTTCAACCGTTAGCGAACTTAGCTTGTTATACACAATTGAAATATACGTCATTTAGGTTTGAGTAACCATACCTAAACGTGTACACTTAGTTGGTTCAACAGTAGTTAACCAATGGTTATCCATATGAGCACTTTCATATCAACCTTATTCATCTTCACCATAACTAGTCCAAATGACTCAAATGAACTAGTTCGAGAGTTGTTCAATTGCTTAGATCTTATAGAAGTATACAAGACACAATCGAAGCAAAATCGGTTTTGATTCACTCGAATCGATTCATGAACATTATAGCCACAGTTTGCAAATTGCATTCCTTAATATATAAATGTTTTAGTTCATGAACAAACCAATTTTAGAAAGTAACACACTTAAGTATGCTTACGGGTATGCGTACTTAAGTAACCGAATTTGAGTTTGTTTTGGTTTCCAAACTCAGCAGAAATTCACGGACGTGAACTTTTCACCAATATGCGTACGGGTACGCATACTTAGGTAACCGGATTGAGTTGGTTTTGATTTCCAAACTCAGCAGAAATTCATGGATACTTACCCGGTCTCCATCAACCATTTAGTACACACACAAGTATGCATACATTTGGTTCCCGGTTTTGGACTTATATACTAATGCGCGAACACATTATATGCTTATATCCAAAGATGGTTACATGTTCTAAACTCTTTATTTCAATCATCGAAACATTCTTAGAGGATGTTAAATAGAGGTTATTCACACGCTATTCTTCATCAAAGCAATTTTCAAGATATTGAAATAATCAACATGACTTTCGTCACTTGTAAAGATGAACTTGGCCAAAGAGAAAGCTTACCAACACATATTTCGAGAAATAGATAAGCGAGATAAACTCGGCTCGAAATAGCAATTGTGTATAATCGAAGTCTATATAGCAATACGACTTTTGTCTCAAGATAGGAGATAGAGTAGATAGATTTTTGAGTGATAGATAAGTTCAAGTCTCCACATACCTTTTTGTCGATGAAGATCCACCAGTTCCTTGAGTAGTTCTTCGTCTTTGCATGATGAACGCCGTGGAGTCTAGAGCTCAACTACACTTTCTATCCTAGTCCGAGACTTAGCTATAAGTAGACTAGAAATCAAGACTTATAGTTTTGGCAACTAAACTTGACAACAAGCTTGAGATAGCAACGCTTGCGAGTTCGACCGAGCAATGCTCTAACAAATACAAAAGTGTTCATATGGCTAACTTCGGTTAACTGTTATTGAACCAACTCAATATACATGTTTAGGTGTACGGTTACCCATATCTAAATGAAGGTATATTTCATTTGTGTATAACAAGCTAAGTCCATCTAACGGTGGAGAGATATTGCTTTGGTTTTAAGCAAACTTAGCCTGAATCTTAAATTAGGATTTCATCTAACGGTGAATATTGATTGCTTTGTTTCAAAGCTATCAAATCCTGATTTGAAGACTATATAAGGGAGAACTCTAGCAACTGCAAACCTAATCCCCACACCTCATGTGTGATACTAGTTGCGACTAGAGTCGATTCTCCTTTAACCTAGGTTTTTCCTAAAACCATTATAGGTTAACGACTTAAAGACTTCATTGGGATTCTGAAGACAGACCCAACTATTTTCTCTGTAGTTGCGTGTTCTGATCTTACTTGTTCTATCATATTGAATACTATCTTCTCTAAGATTTACTTGAGATTTATCTCCGATAGGTAAGATATAAAAAGTAATCTCGAAGCTCTTCGTCTCATTCTTTGTGACTCCACAATAACTTGTTCTACTACCATATAGTTAAGTTATTGTGAGATGATTGATATTTCTAGGCTGTTATTCGGGAATAGAAGACCGGATTATCAATTGGTTCCTCTTCACCTTGATTTATCAAAAGACGGAACAAAAAATCGTAGGTATTTCTGTGCGAGACAGCTTTATCTATCAGAATAGACTTTTCTGTGGGAGATAGATTTGTTTATAAAGTTTTCGACTTTGGGTCGTAACAACTCTTAGTTGTGGGTGAGATCAGCTAAGGGAATCAAGTGCGTAGAGTCCTGTTGGGATTCAGAGGCATAAGGAACGCGACTGTACCTTAATCGGTGTAAGACTTGTTTAGGGGTCAACTACATTCCAATCTGAAGTTAACTTATAGTAGGATAGTGTCTGTAGCGGCTTAATATAGTGTGGTGTTCAAATCTGGACTAGGTCCCGGGTTTTTTTTTTTGCATTTGCGGTTTCCTCGTTAACAAAACTTCTGGTGTTTGTGTCATTTCTTTTCCGCATTATATTTTCTATATAATTGAAATATCACGGGTTGTGCGTAGTTCAATCAATTGGTAAATCCAACCTTTGGTTGTTGATTGAAATTGATTGACACTTGAACATTGGTCTTTGGTACCGTTCAAGTTGTTTCTCATAATAATCACGCTCTCGGATTTTATCTGTTTGATTTGCTGATTAATTGAGAAACAGAGATATTACTCTTCGATATATTTCCTTGATTGAGTCTGACTGTCTAGTTGATTCTCTTGGGACTATATTGGAGTTAGTCCATACAGATTGCCTAACGAAATATTGGGTGTGGTTGTTAGACCCCCGCTTTTTTAGTACGTAATCAATCTGGATAGTATAAGTCTTTATTATTTGAGATCAAATGCAAGACTTTTTCTTGTTGAATTCATATCTTGAAAGATAGATTGCAAGTTTTATACTTCGAATACGGCCAGATTGATCTTTGATATTGATTTTTGAGATCGTCCAAGAACTCTTATACACAACCGGGTTCATGAACATTTGGTTTAAACATATCTATTGTGGAACAAAAATAGAAAAATTCTATACACAATCTTCTTCAAGGGTTTTTGCTTTAATATACTTGTGATTGTGTTAGGTTCCGTCCATATGGGTTGCCGAACGAAAAAGTTGGTGGTGTACTGGCTGCCTTTTCCTTTTCAATTGATATCAGAGCAGGAAATTACTGATAGATCTAATAAGTCCGTATTTGTGGCGATCCGAATCTATGGATAAGAGTTCAATCTCTATTAACGTACCACCAACTTTCGATGACAAAAATTACTTATGGTGGAGGATAACTATGTGTTTCTTCTTGCAAGCTCGTTACTTTCAAACTTGGGTTTGAGTAGTCAAGGGCTATACTCCTTCAACAGTCACTGTGAATAACAAGACTAATGCGAAGGATATAACTGATTATGACGTATTCGAAATCAGTGTTTTAAAGCATAAGTCTGACAGATTGAACATTATTATCCATACGATCATCCAAGATCTTCAACATCAAGTATCTACATGCACTACGTCGAAGGGTTCTTGGGATATCTTAGAGACCATATTCGAAGGGAATACCTCAGAAAAGGAAGCAAAGCTTCAAAACCTAACTTTTGATTAGGAAAACCTTCGTATGGATGATGAAGATTTGTTCAATGAATTTAATCACAAGTTATATAAAATAGTGAATGCCTCTCATGTGTTAGGTAGGATTATTTCCGAAAAGGGTATTATGATGAAAATTCTAAGATCTTTGTGGTAGGACTTTAACAATACCTACAATTGTACTAACCGCAAGTATACAACGTTGGTATTATAAACAGGGTAAGTACGAGTCGATCCTCAGGGACTTGGTGGATGAAAGGTTGAAGCCAGAATAAAACTAAACTGATTTAGACAAGGAGTAACAAAAAAGGGTGTTGTCGATACGACTAGATGTTGGCAAGATAAAACTATGAAAACAGAACACAAATATAAATGAAAAGTGAGTTTGAAAAAACTCAGATAAAGGAAACTAGGGCAGCTGAATCCACCTCCTAACATCTGCTAAGTCAATTCAGTTTCAATACTATTCTTTTCCCTTGTGATGGACACCGGTGAAGATGCAAGTCTGTCGTATATCTGGGATAGTCTCAAATGGATGGTCTAATATCAACTAAGGTAATCAATCCCTACTTTGTATTTGGTGGGAACTACAATATTTCCCATCCACATGGATAACTTGATATCAGGCTACGTTTCTAAACTGAGGAAAAAACTCAAAAATTCAGGCATAAAGAGTTCTCGGATGAAGGAAACTTACGAGAGAACAATGGTTTCTAATAAGAAAGAGGAGTTGATCAAGAATCCATCCATAGCCCATGCTGTTAGGCTGGAATTTTCAAAACCTTCTGAAAATTCCCACTTAAGTCTTCGATAATATTTATAAGAATGAAGAACATTCAACAGATGCAAAGGCAATCGTATGAGCAATTTTGAATGGGATTCAATGTTGCAAATTGAAGGAGATAATATGAATGTTATAAAAGTTCTCAATGGCTCAATCATCAATGTTTCTTGGACTACATGTAGTCTCTTATATATTTTTAGCTAAGTCAAAATATATTTACAGCTAAAGAAATTACAAAAGTAAAGAAAATGGGCAGGGCCCTGAAAAGCTAAAAAAAAAGAGAAAAGGGCATGCAAGCCATAAAATAATTATCTAAATCTAAAATAACTAGTACCCGCACTCTCAATGTTAGTTAAGAGAGCAGGCCTTCCTTGGAAGGTTAAAACAGTTTCCTTGTCCCAATTAATTGCATGTTTCGACATGGTATCAGTAGAGATATTAATCTCTATATATACATTTTTTAAACGTAATTCTAGCATACATAGTCTTCAACCTTGTCCATCTTCCCATTACCCGCCAAGGTAACTTCCCACTGATAAAGGCACAAACTGCACCCTTGGAGTCGGAAGCAATAATAATATTGTTTGTCATCCATAAAACGGCCCAATCCAGAGCCCATTCTAAATCGGCAATAACAGCTTCAATTTCCGCTCATAATTAGTAGCTGAGCCCAAGCCCACAGATAAAACACCCACACACAAGCTGTTTGAGTCACGAAGAACACATCCATCCCCTGCACGCCCTGGATTTAGTCTTGTTGCACCGTCACAACACAGCATCAAAGTATTTTCATCGGGAGGTATCCATTCACAACCTACATGATCGTTATTCCTGACTTTTCTGTGCTTCACATTGAAAAATCTCACCAAAGCCAAATCTTCTTGACTGTTATGCATGAAGCTCTTAATCCTACGAGAGTAACCTGTAATTAACAGTAAAATGCTTGTCTTCAGGGAATGAAAGTTTACCTTCTCATCTTCAAAACACGCTTCGTTCCTTGCTTTCCACAATTCTGACCTCGTAACTTGGATAGCCAAAAGCCACAGATCTTTTGCCATTGGACTTCTACCAGACAGAGACGCATAACAGGTTTTAAAATCAACATTCGGAGCAACATGAAAAACTTCTGCCAACCAACTCAACACTGCCTTGCCACCTGACAGTCCCATAGGATATGTTGTAGATTTTCAGCTTCTTGTTTGCAAAGATAACAACGATTGGCTAACTCGTTTTTCAATCTATCAACTAATCTGTCTTGTGTAGCATGATAGATTCATAAGAATCTATATTTTGACTGAAACGATTTAATCAATATATTGATATAGAAGGAGATAAAATGTTTACAGGACAGACTAGAGTTTATATACTCATCTGAATTCTATCGACTCTTAGACTCACACGTGTGATAGCACACATCTACAGCTTGACCAGACTTACACAGCTCACACACTTACAAGACTGAACTACATATGCTATTATAGCACAACACTGAGGATGCAACAGTCTCCGGTTCATAGCAGCAATTGTAGGATGAACTACGTTTTTCCATAGAATACCGGACCCATTATAACTAGCAGTCTGGTGGTGGCGAATTACTTCCACTGTTGATTTAACTGAGAAAATACCGTGTTTGTCAGGACTCCAGACTCTCACATCATTACCTCCCGTTTGCCGAATCATATGTTCAATGTCCACACCACAGGCGACCAAATTACCAATCATCAGATCACTGAAATTCCAGTCATTGTTGTATATATAGCTGCTAAGTCTTGCAGCGTACTCACTCCTTTGAGCATCAGGGATGCCTAAGATAGAAGCAATGCTACCAGGGCCTAGCCAATTGTCAAACCACAGCGAGATACTATCTCCATTTCCCACAATCCATCCCGTGTTTTCATCAACAACATCATGAATCCATTGTATACCCCTAAGGATAGAAGAGTTATGCTTGTATTTAATCAACGTACCATCTACTTTACAGAATTTTGCACGCATATACATGTAATCTCATATAATTCTTTAGGAAATGGAAGTGTTCTTTCGTTAGGAAAGCAACAAATTCTGCTCTGCTGCAATTACTCTTGCAAAGTATGCTAGGACAAGTTATATTTTTGGCACAATAACTTTATGCACGGGTACTTGGTTATTTACTACCAGACTTTCTTTTCCTTGATCTTGAGAAAAATTATGTCTATGTAACTGGGATTTCTTCGATTAATCTTTCTTTCCTACTCAAAGAAGAAAGAGAAATACAAATTTGAAGGCACAAGAAAATGATTTTCATGTTGAATTTCTCATGGTTTGTGTAAAAGATGGCAGCAGATTCAAGACAAATATCAAACATCAACATTCATTTAACCAGAGATCACAACAGCCGACTCACAAAAAAAAGGAAATTAAAAAAAGAAAGAGAAAAACTATCAGAAATTCCTGCCTTCTGCAATATATATGTTTCTTTTACCAAGCATCCAAAACATTTGCATCAGCACATGTTCACACTGCCATAACGTGTGGTAAGCAGAACTATACCAAGGCGTACAATCATTTATGAATTAATCGAGCTAGCAGAGGCGTGGTTCATATCACCATTCTAATTTCTGTAACAAGATCTAAATCTCAGCGACTAATGCTCATAACTGTATACTAATAAAACTGAAGAAGAATTCAGAGAAATGTTGTACTGCCGTTAAGCGTTGAAAACTTTCTTACCTCCCTTTCGGACTTCAAAAATATATCTCGGGGGGTGTAGTAACAGTCGCTGGGTATCTCATCCAATTGAGACCTGTGGGATTCATACAAATCATACTTCTTTTACTTTTTCTTTGGGGGAAAGCGACACTTACTAAAGGACGCTGATATCAACTCGACTCTTGTGGAGTTGAAATGCCGGAGTGATCCAACTCCCGCAACTGCACTGGATGCCTGACCAGTTAAAGTAACCAAGGCGAGCATCACAATGGACACATGATAGCTTTCCTTCCAATGCACCTTCTTCCACTGTATTAATAATGAAAAAAAGGCAAAACAAGTATTTAGGTCACACAGACAAATGTTGAGGTTAAGAGTTTTTAAAATCGTCCGGCACCTAGTTGAGTTGACTGAGCAATCTTGGGATTAGACGGGCATACTACCAAATCAATCCAAGTCTCAACTGCCAGCCACAGATAATATATGGTTGGGGGGTCTTGGAACCATGAATGATTCTGCCTAGTCAAGCATTCAATGGATGACTCGCCATAACTGTGTTTCACGGCCGATCTTATTTTTCTATATTCATAATCACTTTCAATTTATCTTTACTTGCATGATGAATACTTCTCAGATCTCACTAGTGGGTAAATCCTAGCAACATTTTCAGCTGGTCATCCAATTCTGGCCAAAGCAACTCAGTATCAAACCCAAACTACCCAAATCCAGGAAGAAGAAATGCATATCCTAAACTGTTCAACAATTCATTATAATGCCTCTTTTCTCTCCTAACAACTCCTGGTTACCCACTTAAACCTTGTTTTCTGTATCAGTTATCAAGCGCCAGATTGGAACACAACTGATTGTCTGATGCACTTGAATGCCAAACTAAAAGCCTTCTTGGAGCGAGAAGAACAGATGTGAATTTCCGGATTTCAGGTACAAACTTAGTGATTTTAATGGGGGACAGTAAATCCTATTTTCATCCAAATTTATCGTAAATATATTAACATCAAGCAAAAACACATAGAGTCAACGAGCAACAGAAGTTTGCAGTTTATACCTGACTTCATCCATTGCAGGGGCTCAACAAAGATGGAAGAGCACTCATGCTCATCATATGTTTTTGATGACTTGGAGTTTTTACGCTTTTTCCACTCAAAGCATGACTCACCCTCTCCAGGTTCATGCCCTACTAGATTCTCTTCTAGTGCAACAATTCTCCTACACTTTTTGCACCGGTAAGCAGGCATTCGCTTTGCTTCTTCTGAAGATGCGGAGACCTCAGAAGAAATGGTTGATGTGGGTAACCCAGGATCAACACCAAATTTTGAACTGTCTATCCTCTCACCTCTGTTGTACGAATCGCCTGAAATCAAGAACGGTACTAGTTTTAAAGAAAAGAATACTGAAACAAACTTGTCTTGAGGAAAAACATAGGATAAGTTAAACAAAATATAAATCAGATAGTTTCTTCGTGTAAAAGTAGCAACCGGAAATAGAAAGTGTACATTATATTAACAAATATGTATAGCCATATACCAAGATACCAAGAAATTGAAGAAAAAAAAAAATACTCGGTCACGGTAGAAGGATAACAAAATCTACGTGGACGCTAGGCCACCGTGATTCACATTCTAAGGTGGTCAACATTACAATCGATATAAGATCTAAAGTTAAGAATTAAGTACGACACAACAGGTAGTCATAAATTCACAATTCCAAAGCCTTTTGACTGAATTGCTATTTCTCTAATCTAACTCCATCCTATTCGGAAAAAAAAAAAAAAAAAAAAAAAAAAAATCTAGCTCCACCAGGAAACAAAGTAGGTTGTAAGGATATCAAGTTCTTATAGAACTTATATTCACATCAGACTCATTCATGCTGTCAGTTTTGTGAATTGTGAGACCTACCAGGGATTTCCCATGTTATAGTGGCTTTATACATCCGTTTTATCTTATGAATCCATCTCCCTCTCTGCCCACTCGGAACCATCACTAACTCCTCTTACCAATTTCAGTCAGCATCGATGAAGAACTGAGAAAGCCTAAAACTTTAAAATATTGTAAGTAAAATAATACGAGTTCTCCAAGTGGTCATGTGACACCAGGTAATTACGACTAGACAACTTGCATCTATTTGATACAGCAGACCATAAGCAATGAAAGCATAACTGGATGAAAAATGATATCGCCATGCTTAGGTGGTCGCAGTCAAATGATATTTCTAAGCACAATGTTTTACTATTAGGTTATCACATCATAAATAATAAACAAACACAGGTGGCGTTTAATAAAACAACCAAGAAGAATACAAGTACCGTTTCAGGCATTCTTTCCTTACTTTATCATGTGCAGGTGAGCGGCTTAAACATGTGCACAAGTGGTAACCCTTCAGGACCACGGACCTATACCAGTCATCTACACACTACGACAGTCTCGTTAAGATCAGATGAGAACCTCTGAAATGCACTATCCTCACTGTTGACAAGCATAAACCAAGTTTTGCTGCTGCACTAGAGAATCTACATTACCTTTGTCAGGATACGATCCTCAATAGATTCTTATTAAACGTAATAGGGGAATCCATAACTAACTTACATGGCATGGTAAAAGGACGTTGGACAAATTAATCATATTTTCCTGTTCTAAGAAATGATTCGTATTTTCCTGACGTAGAAAATAGAACTGTTGGTTTGTGGGGTTTGAAACTAAATAAATCTATATAAATCTACACTAGCAAATCTAGCATTCATAGCAGAAGTTAGTCTATGCCAAACTAGAATTGGTCCTACTATTAGAGGCAGTTCTACTTTTAGTTTTCAGACAGCCCCTAGATGGCTACAACTGTAATTCAAATTATCATTGTACAGTAAATCGAAAGACATGTAAGTTGGTACATAATTAACCAGCAAAAGAGAAACCCACCCATCACTTTCAGTTGAAATCGCTTGTATATGGTACTTGCACGATTAATTTTGAAACCCATCTCTTCGAACATTTTTAACTGCATTCAAGAAACACTTTAATGATTACTAAACAACAAACTTAATATTGAGAGTGATTCCAGGATAAACCCTTGAGTAACCAACTCAAGATTTCTCACCTGATCCAGAAAGCCATCATTGGGGCAAACAAACTCACAGCTTTGTCTTAAAGACTCAAGCGCATCTGCAGGAATATAAACACAAATGAAAGAATAAAGAACAGTATAGTGGATGATCTTTGATTTATCTCTGGAAAACAAAAAGGAACTGTGTATAAGAATTGCCATTTATAGTTGCAATTGGTCATTGGCCCCAAACAGGAATCTTTGATGCAAAGTCAAAAATATTATGAATAAATGGACATCATTTTTTTTCTTCCAATTGTAAACACTCTTTGCTTACTCCAATGATCAGGAGATCAGATTATTACTCTCGAAGCATGAAATTTATGCAGCCATATCTAAGAGTACCAAACATCTATTTTTTCGTTAAAAACAAAAGGTTCGCACAAACCTTCCTGAGATAATTGTTCACTTCTCATCAGGTATGCTGTAACAATAGCTGCGCTGCAGAAACACAAATGAAAGAGCATAAACCTTGGACTGAAGTACTTGGTTGCATTCAGCGAAATTAAATTACATTCACTTAAACAGCGATCAATATGATCTATAATAATACTCTCCTAAAGGGGGTGGATACAGAGGGAGGAGACGAAGGGTTCAAACAATTGAACTCCAATCAAGTAATTAGGAAAGCATGTAATATGCAAGAACCAAGAGTAGTGGATGGAGAGAGCATTTCCTCTTTGTTCTTTCTTCTTTCTTAGGACGGAACAATTAAAGACAGAGGGTTGCTTCAGTGGAAGAACCATGTTTAGTATTCGCACTAGTTTTCGTGTTTACAGTAAATGTCAAATAACGGTGTGCATGAAAAAGCATTAGTGGCATAGTAAGTTCAACAGATTGCTTGAGAAATATTATCTCAATCAGCCAAGTTAACTCAAATCCTTTGTCTTCAATAGGAATATTATCTCAAGACTACTCCAGACTCGGATCCACGCGTTAAACCAGTTAATATGCACTTCCACATGAATTGGCTGTATCTAAAGATTTAAGTATAACTCATCCTTAAATATGATCGCGCATGACATTGCTTCAACTGAAGGAAGTATTACTAAACCCTTTTCAATACTGATGCATCACTTCCACTAAAAGATCAAAATCTCAGGTTTGTAACTTATTTATTGCAGGTGACCATCAAAATCCTCATGATGCTATATCTCAGTTTGTTGAGTGCTAGTGGAGTTGTGCTTGTATTTTAAAAGTGCTCCTTCATGACACACTGAGACATAGAACTATGATGCTTAATGTTTTTTTCAAAGTTGGGCTGTTTTTTATCATCTGTTGGAAATATTTGCTTAGTCAGGTATCCTTAACTATATACAGTGACTCATACTTCTTCATTAAATCATCGACTCTAGTGGTTCTGAGCTAATATGGTGAATACATAACATTTTTTGTGGTTAACGTCTTATCTGGTACCATACTGTACAACATCAACTTTGATTACAAAAAGAAAAAGAATTAAAACAAAAGAAAAGAAAATTACCTTCGCGATACGCCTGCGAAGCAATGAACTAAGATAGATCCTTGTTTTCTACTGTCCTCAATAAAATCCAAACATACCTCCAAATAATCCAATAAATTCTCACTCTCCATATCTCTCACTGGAACTGCCATTCTCACCAATTTCAAATCCTTTCCAGCATTTTCAAGTGAATACAAAAGTTTTTGTGATTTACCACCTAAACTATCATCATCTTGAGAAGTTGAAGAAGCATTTTCAGAACCACCAACAAACACTTTCCTGATTTCTTTTGCATTTATAGTAATAGAAGGTCGCCATTCGGTGAAAAACGATATCGAAGTTGAGTTAAGAAGAGAAACAATAAATTTGAACTCAGTGTTGTCATCTTGAAGAATCTCAGCAGAGTCATTAATATTACCAATAAAAAGGCGTTCTCTAACCAAATACGGCATAGCTGCCAAATAACTATGTTGCTCAAAACCCTAATTTCTTTCACTCTTCTTTAATTCAAACCCCAAACTGTAAACACACATAAAAAAAAAAAAAACATTAAAAACTAGTAGTAATTTCTTTAACACGATTATAATAATAAAGCTTCTTATTTGTTTCGTAAGTCGTATAAGTTTACATTACTTTGTCTCTGTTCAATCTCATTCCATGTTTCAATTCAACATATACAAAAAGGAAAAAAAAAAATGAAGGAACTAAGCTCAGAAATGAGAAAACAGCCATTGTTTTTAGATGCTGATGATGAATATTAGTGGTAGCAAAAAGAAGTTAGAGATGTATTTCATTACCTGAAGTCACCTGGAGAAAAGAAAATTGAAGATCTTTTTATTGCTTTCCTATCTATTTATTTCTCATCTTTTTTTTTTCCCTTTTGTCTGTGCTTTGCTTATTATCCTGTTGCTCTTTATCTTTATGATGATGAATGAATAAGAAGAGCAGAGAAGTAACCGTTTCAGGAGGAGCCAATTGGATGCGGTTTATTGGATGTTGTAAATTTTAAGAATTTTCCTTCAATTTCTTTTCTTTTCTAAAGCATCTTTCTTTTTCTTTTTTCTTTTTTCTTTTTCTTTCCCGAATATTTTGTTTATGTGAGGGGAAAAATCCAAATTAAGTACACTAAATCAGTTTCTGTGGAGAATATGCGCATTGATTGTGTTTTGTTTGATTGGAATAATGATTCTCTCATTTTTCACTTTCGGCCTCGTATCGTATATACTCTAAACTTTGATGCCAACATTAAATTCTTGAATGACAAAAAAAAAAGGAAAAGAAAAAATTCCTAAATGACTAAAAAAGAAGAAAAAAGAACTCTTTAGATTTTCCAACCTAGTTGGGAGCCTTGGCGGACTAGAGAAAGGGATATGGAGTGTTTAAGATTGGGTTTTATGGAGATGCTCAAGAGCTTCCCAAAGTAAAAAGTTGTGGCTAAATCCCCCTCTTCCCGCTAGCCTTTTCTGGTATTTGAGAATCCCAGCGGGAAGACTCCAAAGACGGGCAATGATTAGCCATTCTGAAAAACGGATAGCCATCAACCGTTCTACATCAAAAATCGGCTAACGGTTATCCGTTCCCTTTGAACGGCTACTAATTACCCGTTGTTGGGTTTCTTAGAACGGCCAATCACTGCCCGTTCCTTGACCTTTTTCGTTTACACTCCATCAACACTCATTTTCAGTTTTATTGTTCATCTAAATATTCAAATATTATCGACACTCTTTTTACACTGCACCGGTGGACAGTTCCGAAATTTCTTGTAGTACGATTTTTCCCCGTAGTGTTGGATCTACGTGTCTAAGGTGCATTGTGCTCACCAAAACTTAAAATGCCAATCTTTTTAATGGATTGTAATGTACACATTGAGTCGATAAGTCGTATTTAGATTGATAATTGTAAATATAAGTGAGAAAGATGTGTAAACAAGTTCATTTTATTCAGATAATTTAACAACGTAGTACACTTAATCCAAATTACTGGAAATTAAACCTAGCTCACTGTCGCAGGAAACGCGGTTGCACTTAGCTTGTGCAGCAAGCCTTTAAACTGTTCGGTTTCCCTAACGGCTGAGTGTAGTCTCGGAGGGTTTGCCAGAGATGTACCCACAAAACCTGTATTGCCAGTGCAGCTGAACTAATCTTCATCACCCTCTTCACCAGATTCATGGCATAACACCTCGGGATCATACTCCCCCAGCAACCCTCGTGCTGCATTCTCCTTCATCAGCCACTTGGTATCATTCATAGTGGGACGTCTCATGTATTCCGCATTAAACCCAAACATAATTGCATCACAAAACTTCTTAATATAATTGTAAATAATAGAAGCAACCATACGGGTATAGTCATCCACACTATCAGGCGGGATACCTTTACAAAGACACTTCATAATGGCATACATTTTCATGTGTGGGCTATGACCGGGAATTCTTGCAGCATTTTTTCTTTGTCGAAAGTTTGGGTCAACCTCACAAATTTTATGCAAAATTCTTAAAAAAAAAGTGGCTAATACATATACTTAAACGGTGACGGAAATTTTTCGGTCCCCAAGTCCAACCATCATTAAAATAATCCTGCATCATCCTTGCATCCGCTTCGGCACGACTTCTATCGATTGATTCTCTTTGCATCACTTGCGTTGCAACCGGTTGATGCAAATTTTGAGTATTTTGCACCATAAACTGATATAGCATGAGAAGATTTTGATTTGTATCTTCTTCATCATAATCATCACCAAGACGAACCCCGTATTTGATTGACATATAACTCCTTAAAGACATGCTTCAATTAAAAACAACACCGGAGTAGCAATTAAATAGTGGCAAAGTGGACATCTAACAAATTTGACACTAGAATTAAACTATAACAAAGTTTACAACCACCAACGTTTGCAATTGAATTCCAACAAAAGTGCAGCATATTATGACCATGATAATATCTATATCTTCTAAATTACCAAGAGAATTAGACATGCAATCTAAGTTATCTCTTTTTCAAACATAACAATTGATATAACTTGCAATTAAGATACGAGTCCCTAAAATAACAATGTTAAACAAATTAAAGTTTACACAAAGTGGTAACTAATACTACTTGGATTCAATTTATGTTATTCATCAAAAAATATAATGAAAATCTTTTCAATTGAAAATAAAAATAAAAACGAGGGTTTAAGGTTTCATTGGATTACCTTAATTTGATTATTGAGATGATTAACCTCTTCAAAAAGTAGTCTAACTTGCAATTTAGATCTTCTTCAACAAACCCATTATCAGAAAGTGTGCAGGTGATGATTCTTTGATTAACTAAGGTCTCATGTGTGAGAAGAAAGAAAAAATTGGGGAAGAACAAATGAACTGTGGTCGAGTCTTCTGGATGTTTTGAGCCTAAATTTGAAATGGGCAATGGTTAGCCGGTTTGGACTGGTCAAGATAAGGATAATGGGTAATGAGTGATCGTTTATTCAAAAACGGGCAATGACTATCCGTTCTGAAGTGAATGGTTGATGACTTACCGTTTTTTTTTGTTTGTTTTTTTTTGCTTAGAACGGCTAACCATTAACCGTCCCTTGATTTCTCGTAGAATTACCGCTAGAGCTAGGCCATTTCCAGGATGATGTGTAAATTCATTTGGGAAGAGCTTGGGCATCTCCATAAGACCCGGTCTAAAGTGTATAAAAAGACTGCCCTCTATGCTGACCTTAATAATTCTAATAAATACAAAAACCTAATTTTACTTATCTAAAATAAATACAAAAACCTAGATCATTTCCTATTAAAAAAATTAGGTTTAATCAAAATATTTTTTTTCTAAAAAATCCCATGTTAATCGGAAACTAAAACATGATCCCAAATAACAATTCATTTTTTATTTTTTTTCAAACAATATATTCGGTGACAAACAATTCGAGTGATTGAGTTAAATCCCTTTAATTTGTTCCTTTTAATACTGTTTAATCAATGATTTAACTATGCGATTCTGAAATTCCCTCATCAAATTTTTCTGAAACTCAACCAGAGCCGGTGATGATAATCTATTACAAATGTTGGTTGTTGTTGATGTTCAGTAAACACGAAGAACATCGCCCAAAATAGGTCGATAGGGTACATATACATCAACAGATTTTGATGTTCATCATGTTTAATGAACATCAACTATAACCGGTATACTTATATGCCTATATATCAACAAATTCATTTACCTTGTTTGGATTTTTACATAAAGTAAGAATGATGATAGTTGGTTTGTCCTACAATCTAATTATTCCATTCGAAATATCAATTTTTCTGTGTGTTTTTTAAAACACAATCGGTTTTACGGGACTCCCATTATGTGCCGATTGTGGAAAGGTAATTTCTTTCCAAAATTCTAAGTTTGCAATCGGCCTATATATGTGCCTATATATACTCTTAAATCTCCCGGCTTTTATTTCTTTTTTGGCTCAATACGGCTAGGTTTTTAGAAAATATATTTGTTGTGTGTATAAAGAGGATAGCCCATTGTCCATCATACACTACTAAAAATTCATACAAATCGTAAAAACACAATCAAAACCAACCGCTGATAACGGGCCGTATTGCGTTGAATAAAGTCAAGTAATCTATCAACTCGCAACTCACTTGTGATGGGTTAATGTTCATGAAAGAATCAAAATAATCGATCAACTTCATCAAAGATTATATGAAATTCTTTCACAACAACTGGAAACACCTCCAAGATGATCAATGGGTTTGTTTAGATGTCACACAAGGCTAAATCATACACAATCCTTCCCTGAATTCACCCTTTTCCTCTTACCTATAGCAGAAACCCCACCGTTAACCACCACCAATGCATGCTCCCAGAACTCATCCAATAAACAAACAATAGTTGCATCACCTCCATATACGCATGATTCACTTTCTCAAGAATCTAAAAGAAAAGAAGAGAACAATGATTTCATATCTGCCAAATTTATTCCTCAAACTTCTTCTACCCATTTTAATATTCGATCTCCAACTTCTACAAGTTCATCATCCTTCTTCTCAACTGCCTCTGCTTTCTCAAAAAAGGAAGAAAAAAAATAAAGCAACAAACCCTCTTCAACAGAACGGGGAAAGTGAGATTCCATTACAACAGAGACATCTAAAGTTTAACCCACCTTTACCAACAGAAAATCATCACCAACTTTCCACACAAAAATCTAAAAATCATCCACAAAAAGCCACCATTCAAGATACCTATATATTCCAGTTAACGGAAAGGATGAGAGATCTAATGCATGCACACCATAACAACTTCTTGGCACTCCATGAACTGGGAAATCGACTACTATATGAAATATTAAAAGAAACAATCAAAAAGCATTGGCACCCGCTCGCCTTTAAGCATATCCAAACAGAGACGAACACTCCTGAGTATAAAGTAATCATGTTCCATGAAAGCGACAAAGCGATGATTCTAGCACATCAACCTTGGATCATTGGAAACCAGGTAATGCTATTTGAAGAATATGGTAAGTATCAAGAGAACCCCCATCTGTATGTTTCAAAAAAAGCTGTTTTTTGGGCTCAACTGTTATTCCTCCCTAACTATCTCGAAGATGAAACTGCTATCAGAGAACTAATGGCACAAATAGGATCTGTCTTAGAAGTTGATCTATGTGGAAAACCTGCTAGAGCAAAAATGAAGATGGACCTTTCAAAACCCTTTACACCAGGCATATTGTTAAACATCAGAGGACATTATTGGGTACAAATTGCATATGAATACCTCCCAAACATTTGTTATAGATGTGGGCTCTTAGGACATGTTGCTAGAGACTGCACTATTTTTGCGAGTTATGAGCATGCTTTGCAGGATACCAAGTTTCCTCTGTTTCCCTATCATAAGCTCAATGGCAGGATGAGAGCTCAAAACCCAAAACCAAAAAAACTCGGCCTTGGCTCCTCCACATCTTCCAACCCAAGTGATGAAGAAACATCGTCAACCCCATCAGGAATCTCCAACCAACACTTGCAGCAGATAATCCAGGAAGAAGCAAGGCGAGTTCAAGAACAGCTGAGGGAGAAGAACACTAGAACAGTAACACCACCACCACCAGAACCGAGCCAGCCAGCAACTCAACCGAGTCAGACTCCGGTTCCATCACGGCTATCAGCTATTATAAGTCAGATAGGTTTAAAATGGACCTCAGTCCCGCAAAACCAGCTGGAAAAAAACTCTGCCAACACTGCTTTAGCGCCCCCAAAGCTAGCAGCTGACTAATCCAAGATATTAACTAAATAAAGAGGCACTAAGGAATCTAAATCATATACTTAAGCATTCAATTAAGAAATCTGTTACAAAACTTAACCCAAAATCTATCCCCGCTCTGAAATATACATATATACAAGAACTCCTCTCAAATGATACATATACAATAGTCATTTGGTTTACAAATAGAATAAACAACATAATAAACATAGCCGAAGTTAACCAACTAACGGACTCAACTCCTCGAAGCTCCGCTGTGCAACTCTGATCTGTCTCTGAAACTGAAAGTGGGAATGGGTGAGCACATCATCCCTAAAAGGGGCGCCCAGTAGGAATAACGTTTAACTTTCAAGTAATCACTGGAATGATTTGGAAAACAATTCATATTTTCCCAAAACGCTAAAGACAACCAACTCATAGAGGTAAACAATCATGTATATGGAACTAACTCCTTCGTCAAACAATGTATAATATTCAATGCCAAATTCCAGCACCTATATAGTAATATTATGGTGTATCGCCCTAGCCCTTGCATAAAAGCTCGAAAGTAAGTAGGTACCACAGATGGGAATTCTTATTTCCCAAGCATTCAAATGGAAATTCTTATTTCCCAAACATTCATGAAGACAAACAAGGCATTACAATTCCTTTCCAAGAATTAGAAAGATTAAAAGAAACAACGGTACTTTCGGAATTTTAAATAAAACAATGCACGGAATACACAATCAAACAATGCATGAATTTGTTAAACATAAACTTTTGTAAAAGAAGACAACAATAATCACAAAAGAGTTAAATGTAAATTCCCACCTCTTTTGATGACAAGCCACGCCTACCTCGAGATCCACGATCCAATGGTTCATCCTTTGAATCGATCGTTGTTAATAAGGACTAACTGTTAATCACGCAAGAACTTTAAGAATCTAGCCAAAATGGCTCACACAAGAATCATACAAGTCCATCTAATGTTTCTAAGCCCATTTATGGTTCTACACATTTTCATCATCTATCTTTAGCATATCTAAGGCCTACCAATTCAATTAGGTTGATTCTATAGTCCATTCATTAGCTAAGTCTTATGAATATCTACAACTTTGTAGAAGGACCCAAATGCTAATTCGGACCATAAAGGGTCCAAAACATCAATTTAAGAAAACAGGGTTCATCCTAGTCAACTAACAGTCACTAACGGTCAAACTGACGATCAAAGGTCAACTAATAGTCAACGTCTAAGTCAAGGTCAAAGATCAAGTCAACTGTCAATGGGTTAAGGTCAGGTCGATTGGTCCAAGTCAAGTCAAAGGGTTAACTCGGTCAAGTCTGGTCTGGTCTGGCTCACTGAGCCGAATCTGAGTCAAGCCGATTCAACTCAAACAGATACATTGAGTCAGCTAAGCTGACTGGGCGGCTGACTAACAGCCTAATTCTATTGCAGCTACAAGAACACAACCTGATTCTATTTATTTGATCACTACACAAATAATTCATTCAAACAGAATTATACAATTCAATATACAATTGTAATCTAAGCTTTACCTGCAATTGCATCTTTAAGACATACACAGATCATCTCAACACATTCATCCAACCCTCAATACAAAGCTTCAGTCACATATCATCTCATTCATATAATCTCAGATTACTACCACTTGCAATTCCAATCCCAGGCAACATTCAACACTTTAACTCCTTTGCAGTTACAGCCCTAAGTAACAACCATACCACCAACTGCATTCATTAACTTCAATTGCAACTCAATCAATAGAACTACTAACATCCAACACACCGACACCATTCCCTGTACATTTACCTAATCTCCATCAGTTCAACAAGTTGCAACTGTAACTGTCAAAACAGTTCCTACACCTCCACCAGCCACTCAGATATCATTACTCCACCAATTCCATGAGCTGCAACACCAACACTACTAACAATTCAACTTAGCTCAACAGCATTACCACCAGGCTCATTTACTGCAGCCATCTGAGTTCGTCAAACTCTGCAAAATCCTAAGCATTCATCTACATCCACCATTACAACACCACCACCAATATCTAACCTTTCACCACCATCATCCTAACTTATGAGTCATCTCCACAAGAACCAATCCTTAAACATAAATATAAACCTAAACTACAATTCCCAGTCCTGCCACAGTTGTTCTCATACACCTAATTTCAATTCAAATAAACACCCAATTCCAGCTTTACCCAAATCTTAATTCAATAACCAAAACAACAAATACTCAAACTTGATAAACGTATCTTAACGATTTGTGATTCAATCAAATGAATAAGAAAATTACCTTAGACAAAAGCCAACTCTCTTACAGCTGGTCAATCTTCTATGTTAATTCGTCTCAACTTCAACCAACTCTCTATACTCATCTCCCACATCCACAATTATTATCTTCTCCATCATGAATTCATTAACA
The DNA here is from genome assembly GCA_023531105.1 of Papaver atlanticum. NCBI lineage: Eukaryota > Viridiplantae > Streptophyta > Magnoliopsida > Ranunculales > Papaveraceae > Papaver > Papaver atlanticum. Next base: position 2,182,883 of record JAJJMB010008334.1, read on the forward strand.
TCAATTTGTTATTGAAACCCTATTATTCAGTTCAATCACATAAACCCTAACTTCTCGATTTCATCTCAGAATCCCCAATTCAAATCTCAATCTTCAAATCAATCAAAAACCCATCTTTAATCCGTCACTTAAACCCTCAATTTCATCTTCCAGTTCTTCATCTGAATTTCCACTCAAACCCTAATTTCTTCAATCAACATAAACTCTAATCAAATCCCTAATTGCTCTCTTCAATGATTCATAACACCAACATCGACTTCATCGTCTTCTCATCATAACCAATTGATTCTCTCAAAACCAATCTCAACCTTAACTCATCAAGCCCTAATTATCTTCTTCCTCTTTGTATACCATCTCAATAAAAACCTTAACCAGTACTAATTCATCACTTCCATGATCTAAAACATCTACCTTCATCATCCGAACAGGTTAATCAACTGATTTACTCACTCGATTCTCACAGACTCTCAGCAGAAGAAGAACAGGAAAAAGAAGAAGAAAGAAACGAGAAGAAGAAAGAAGAAGAAAATAGAAATGAGAGTTTATCATCTCGGTCGTTTGGGGATAAGGCCGACCCGGATTGTTAAAGGCACCCGACCAAAAGATAAGGGCTGTCAAGTCGGTTAACTGTAAAATGGCTATTTTGCCCTTCAAACAAAACTGATGATATCTTCTTCATTCGATATCTGAATGACACGTTAGAGTAGTCCATTCTGCATAACTTTTCGAGATCTATCTAGTGATACTAGTTTCGTATCTAGATCGGTGTTACATTAATTTATACTAATTAATGTTCGTGTTAAACTAATCGAGTCATTATCGGCTAATTCGTCACTTGATCATTGCTAGACCAGTCAAATACCGTTGACGAGCTTAAGGGTCTTTACAACTGCTCCCCAAATTCATTCCTCTAAAGGGGATACAGCATTCCATGCATCTGTTACAGTTTCGGTGGTGACAGAAAAAAGCAATGATAGAATACATGGTCCCGAGAATGTTTCCACTGACATGGACCCACAAAATAGCAAAAACAAAGGACCAAGTGACAACATTCAAATACGAACACACTTTGGAGGGCCTATACATTTTGGAGTACCTGTAAAAGACGTTGTAATTCCTGATGCTGGCAGATCAAGATTGTTCCCACCAAAGAAAACAACAACAACACTGTCTGAGACAGGACCTTCTCAGTCTACACAACAACAACAATCAAGCCTGGCCCAGCACCCTTTTTTCCAACCTTCCCCTTCATCAAACAAGCCCAACTCCCTACAACATTTTTTCAATCCGAACTACATCAGACTCATTGAAGCTTTTCTACAGGATAAAGATGCTCAAGTGAATATAGTCGTTTCAAACAAAGATGGTGAACCACACGTCAAAGTCACCCATAACCATTTCTTGGCCCCATCCAGTGAACCAAACACTCCACTCAAAACCTACAAAAGGAAGCTCATCTATCCAAGAAAATCCATTATATCTCACCTCAATTTACCTCCAACCCCTAAGTTTGCTGCTTCACCACCACCTCAAAAAACCAGGAAATATGTCTCTGTTGCCTCTCTTATCCCTCATTCTACCAGAGAGTCTCAACCTCAGTTGGAAATACCTACCTGCAGGACCCACAAACCTAGATCCATAAGATTTCTTCACCCTGATAACACCATTCACCCCTACAAACCAAATCCTGCAACCTCTAGTAACCAACCCAAACAAACCAAACCAGCATGGCACCTATCTTTAGATGACGAGACTGCTGCAGCTGATGATCACAGGAATAAAGGAAAGCGAGTTGTTGGTACTAGACAACACTCGCAACAACCATGAATCTCTTGTCTTGGAACTGTTAAGGCATTAACAGTGCACTGACATTTCACAAAGTATGTGAGTATACACGTAGTTACAAACCGTCTCTACTATTTTTATCAGAAACTTTAGCTAATCGTGTAATAATGAATAATCTCTGCTACTTTTTTGGATTTCATGATTGCTTTGTTATTCCTTGTATTGGAAGACATGGAGGGCTCTGTTTAATGTGGCAAGCTCACCTAAATATCCAAGTTATTGTGGAAAATCAAAACCTAATCCATGTTTATGTCTCGTCTGTCTCTTCTCCGAGCCCTTGGCTATTCACTGGAATATATGAACCACCTCACCAACCAGCAAGAAAAGATTTTTGGGAACTCTTTGACACTGTAATCCCTCCACACAATCTACCATGGCTGTTGACGGGAGATTTTAATGATATTACGTCTCAAGAGGAGAAAAAAGGTGGTATTCTAATCAACTCAGCTAAAATACAACCATTCACCGATATGATCAACAGAATTGGCCTTATTGATCTAGGATACCAAGTCGATCCTTATACTTGGTCAAACAGACAAGTAGGAACTAATTTTATTTTGGAAAGACTAGATCGAGGACTATGAAACCAACTTTGGTTCACGGCTCATCAAGGTGCAGTAATAAACCATCTACCACGAATCGCTTTTGACCATGCTACACTGATGCTAATACAAGGAGCATTACACATGGGAAATCGTGAAACATTCATAGTTGAACATATGTGGTTCCTATATCCAAACTTCGAAAAGACGGTACAAAAAATATGGAATCAACAAAGTGATCCATACCTAGCTCAAAACTTACTTTGCAAGCAACAAAGTTTAGCCATCAAATTAAAGCGATGGGCCAAAGAAATTTTCAGGCATCTTCCTTCTCTTATCAAAGCGGCAGAAAACTCAGTCATGCAAGCTCAACACCAATGTGCCATCTTAACAAATGCAACACTGTCACTTTGGCTTAAAAAAGAACGAGATGCTCAAAACACTCATATGGCTTTGTCTTATTGCCAAGAAGTTTACTGGAAACAAAGATATCGAGTTCTGTGGTTGCAGCAAGGCGACCTCAATACAACCTACTTCCACACCCAAGCTTCGATTCATAAATGACATAACCATATTCATCAACTCACGACGGACCAAGGTACATGGACCCAATCCTCTCAACAAGTCATTGACCTCATCACTAGTTTTTTTACTAATCAATACATGGCTCCACCAACAATCATCGTTTGGTCCTTGTTTGAGGATATCCAACCCAGATTAACGACAAATCAATGTAGTGGACTGATAGCACCAGTTAGCCATGAGGAATTCGAAATTGCACTAAAAGGAATCGGGTCGGATCAAGCTCCAGGTCTGGATTGGTATACCGACAAATTCTACAAAGACCTACAACATATCACTGGACCGGACCTTTGGGCTATGGTGGAACATTTTTTCATTCACAAACACATTCAACACCCAATCAACCATACCAACATCACTCTCATCCCTAAAAACCAAAACCCTACCAAACCATCTCAATTCCGCCCGATTGGTTTATGCAATGTGGCTTACAAAGTGATAGCCAAAATCTTAGTAAATAGATTGAGACCTATCTTACAATTTATCATCATCCCATTCCAAAGCGCTTTCGTCCCAAATAGAGAAATTCATGATAACATATCCATAGTTGCTGAACTTTTCCATCATATCAGATCTTCTTCACCTACCAAACACTCAAAAATAGCCCTGAAATTAGATATCAAAAAGGTTTATGATAGCCTAGGATGGGGTTTTATCAAAGCCACTTTAACAAAGATGGGTTTCCCTGATACATTTTTTGATTACATCATGACATGCATCACAACGGTCACCTATGCTATTAATATCAACGGCTCGGCTCAAGGACACATCATACCAACTCGAGGCCTACGGCAGGGTGACCCATTGTCACCTTATATTTTCATCATTGTGCAGAGATATTGTCAACAAATCTAGGCAAACTGGAGATAGAAGGAAGATTGGAAGGTTTGAAGATTTCTAAGAGAGGGCCTCCTATTTTGCACCTGATGTATGCTGATGACCTTCTCATCACTTATAAGGCCAAACCGAAGATATGTGCTAATATGAATAATATCTTGCAAGTATACTATAGTTCAGCAGGACAAGAGATCAATAGAGACAAGTTAAGCCTCATTCATCATCCTACACTGTGGCTAGAAAAGATCCAAGAGTTAGCAGATTTTTCCCAAATAGGACCAACAACAGATCCACCTAAATATTTAGGAGTTACATTCAAGAAAAGAAGATACTCGGCACATATACATGCGGACCTGCTGGATCGACTTCAAAGGAAATCACAAGGTTGGATAACAAAATGCGTTAATCAAGAAGGAAGGATGGTTTTGATCAAAACCTCTCTAACTCCAACGGCTAATCATATCATGCAAACTCAGATGCTACCGGATTATGTGCACAAGAAGATGGACAGAATAACCAGGAATTTTTTATGGGGACATGATAATCAACGATGAAAAATGCATCCAATCGGATGGGACAAGCTCTCTAAAAAAAGGAAAGATGGAGGCATTGGCATCAGGACGAGCAGAGAGCACAATCAGGCATTACTACTCAAAAGGGAATGAAACATGCATACATGTCATCAATCGATATGAAAAAAGATGTGTGATGAAAAGTATCTGCACAATGAACCAATATTGGATTCACAACATCCAAGGCCCGCAAAATCAAACACAAGCCCATACTGGAGAAATTTATCTAATTAACTTGGTTTCTTTTTTGCAGGACAATTGTTTTAAAATCATTGGCAATGGACAATCAACCAAAATCCACAGTAACTGGATACCAAAACAAGCATTACCGATTTCAACAACATTGGCACAAGATGCAACAGTTGATTCACTTATCAATGCTGATACAAATACATGGAACCATCAGATCATCTACCAATCATTAGACACCAATACAGCCCAAAATATCATCAATACTCATTTACCCACCTCACCATCCCAAGACAGATATATTTGGCCATACTCAAAATCAGGAGAGTATACTGCAAAAACTGGATATAAAATTCCCACTCTTTCACAACCATCAACACCTTCCATATCAACACCTTCCATACCTCCATCGACCAATCTAACCACAAACACCAACAACCTTGTGGACTATAGGCCCATCTGGGAGCTTAATTGTCCACCGAAAATCAGGCTTTTCCTGTGGAAAGTCGCATTAGAAGGATTACCAACTTTCTCCAAACTCCACCATATCCACCTCACCCCTACCAACCAATGTCCAATATGCACCACTCATATAGAAACCGAGCCACATCTCTTTTTCGAATGTAATCAAGCAATAGAACTATGTAACCTAATCATCACCCATCTACCCAGAAGCCCGGATCCACAAACAAATACAATACCCAACAAACCAAACAACATTTGGGAAATGCTAGCAAAGAACCTGACGGCGACAACTAAGACAATTTTCGGGTTTATCGTATGGCATTTATGGCTTGCGCAAGAAACTCGCTAGTCTACCAAAGGAAAAAACAAACGACAACACAAATCGAAAGTATTGTTCTAACAATGGTCAAAGAATTTCAATGGGCCCAACAACACCTGATACCCATCTACCCAGGACAACACCCTCAAGCAACAAGAAATAAAAGATTAAGAGATATCACGATTCATGTCGCATGGCAGCCACCACAAAAACACTGGATCAAGATAAATATTAATGGAGCAGCACGAGGAAATCCCGGACCGGCAGGAGCAGTATGTATTGGAAGAACACATACATGACAAGTGATAACGGCAATGGCAACACCTCTAGGCATCATAACAGCAATAGCGGCGGAAACATGGGGAATCCTATTAGCAACAAGAATAGCAACACGGAACCAATGGCCTATGGTGTGGTTCGAAGCAGATTCACAAGCATCAGTACAAATGATCACAAACAAAGACAACACCTATCCATGGTACCTTGCAGGACTTTTAGGGGAAATCAAGCAACTAATGGAAAGCATTCCTCATGTAAAACTAACACATGCGTATAGAGAAGCCAACCAAGCGGCATACAAACTGGCGAATGAAGCAGTCGACCATCAACAACAAAACCCAACTACATCGACAACAAGAATTTGGGACAACTCTTGTCCATCGTTTATTGCAAATATTGTAACCAATGATAGAAATGGGGTATCCTACACCCGCACTATCCGAATTATTCTTTAATATTTTTAATAATGCTACCTCCTTCAAAATAAATAAATAATCATACACTACTTATTCAAGGAAATCTTTCTTCATATATAGTTCATTATTTCATTCAAAGATATCCTTTGACAGTGTCAAATCCATCATCGTAAACTACCAAGTCAATTGCTATAATGGAAGTAGTGATACTCAGGAGAAACAAACGAACTACTCAATCATCAGCACTTACCAAATATATTACTGCTATGGAAGAAGTTTTATGCAAAAGAAGCAAACAAATAGCTTCAAAAGCAACTATATCATCATAATTACCGAGTGAAGTGATTTTATGGATGGAGAAAAAGATATACAAATGAGAAACAAAGAAATTCAAAACCAAATCAAACTAAGGAATATGAAAAAGGAAGTTACGACCGAATGGGTCAAAGAAATTTACATCATCAAGGATCTTCCCGAGGAACATAAACATCAGAGTATATTTTGGAATCAAATTCCAACAGGTATTTTTATTCCCAAGTTGGACGGTAAGTACAGGAAACCACGCCCATATTACGAACCAGAGTACGTTTCTTCAAGGGCCATTCATCTTAAGAAATTGTGTTACAAATACAACGAGTTTTTCGCTAGACACAAAGAGGACAAGTATACGGCACATGATGCATATACCAAATTGAGAGGAGAGTCATTTTATCATTTCCACATAGACCGATTCTGAATAATCCAGGAAAAGTCGTTTCAGATCGTCCTATAGGGATATCAACATAAGCCGATTTCTCTATATAAGCCGATTCTGAATATTTTCCAGAAAAATTAGTTTCGAAATCGGTCTTTAAGGACACGAAAATAAGCCGATTCTCATGTTTATTTCATAAATTTTCTTCGTAAATATTTGTAATATAACCAAAAAGCAAATCACTTTCAATTATTAAGCTTGGTTCAAATTGCAAGATACCATATATGAAAACGATAAAATATAAACATCTGATAGTTCATGTTTTTAGCAAATTCAAAACATTTATTATAACACTTAGAGACCCTTGATTTGATCAGGCTCGACCAATTTTTCCCAACGTTGCATGTTTGGCTCGTATTTTTTCATTCATTCCTTGGTGAGCCCTGAGTCATCATGAAACCTACACGTTAGAGGTAATGGACAATCTTCACGTAGCCTAAGACTGATAAATTGAAGTAAAAAAATTTCGATCCTTAAGCGATCCATCACAAATGGTTCTCTTCGGTGTGAATGTATGAACAATGGGTTCCTTTCCCTTGGATTGTATTGCACTTGCTTCAATTTATTTATAAGGAAAGATGGGATCCTCGAAATCCTTTGACTTGAATTGTTTCCTATTCGGCTCACTTTCTTTCTTCTTTTTGCGAACTCTTTTCATTTGAACCATACCCTTTTCTTTTTAGTTGTTACCTCTTTATACTCATGTTGAGAAGGAAACATTGAATCCTTTGACTTGATCACTTATGTGCTACTTGGCCCATTTTATTCCTTCTTTGGTTTGACCCCTTTTTGAAAAAGCGGGGGTCTAACAACCTCACCCAATATTTATTTTAGCAATCTGTATGGACTAACTCCAATATACTTTTAACATAAATTAGACAGTCAGACTCAATCTTAATAAAAAGTATATCAAAGAGTTATATCTCAATTCCTTAATTCAATCCTTACTCAAACAAATAGAAAACTGCGAGCCTGATTGAATACAAGAGAAATAACTTGAATGGTACAAAAGACCATTGTTCAAGGATCAATCAATTTCAATCAACAACCAAAGGTTAGATTTACCAATTGATCGATTCAACATACAACCTGTGATATTTCAATTATATATAAAAATATAATGGGAAAAGAAATAACACAGACACCAGAATTTTTGTTAACGAGGAAACCGCAAATGCAGAAAACCCCCGGGACCTAGTCTAGATTGAACACACACTGTATTAAGCCGCTACAGCCACTATCCTACTACAAACTAACTTCGGTCTTGACTGTAGTTGAACCCCAATCAATCTCACATTGATCCAAGGTACAGTTGCGCTCCTTACGTCTCTGATCCCAGCAGGATACTACGCACTTGATTCCCTTAGCTGATCTCACCCACAAGTAAGAGTTGCTATGACCCAAATTCGAAGACTTTAATAAAAAAATATGTCTCACACAGAAAAGTCTATAGGAATAGATAAATTTGTCTCCCACAGAAATACCTGCAAGTTTTGTTCCGTCTTTTGATAAATCAAGGTGAACATGAACCAATTGATAACCCGGACTTATATTCCCGAAGAACAACCTAGAATTATCAATCACCTCACAATAATCTTAATCGACTAGCGAAACAAGATATTATGGAATCACAAACGATGAGACGAAGGTGTTTGTGACTACTTTTCTATCTTTCCTATCGGAGATATAAATCTCAAGCCAATCTTACGATTGTGCTCAATCGCGATAGAAACAGCAAGATCATATCACGCAACTACAGAGAAAATAGTTGGGTCTGGCTTCACAATCCCAATAAAGTCGTTAAGTCGTTAACCTACAAGGTCTTGAGAGAAACCTAAGGTTAAAGGATAATCGACTCTAACTTATACAACTAGTATCACACATGAGGTATGGGGATTAGGTTTCCCAGTTCCTAAAGTTCTCCTTTATATAGTCTTCAAATCAGGGTTTGCAATCTAAGTTACCTTGGTAACAAAGCATTCAATATTCACCGTTAGATGAAAACCTGATTAGATTCAAGCTAATATCTTTCAACCGTTAGATCGAACTTAGCTTGTTATACACAAATTGAAAAGTGACTTCATTTAGGTTTGAGTAACCGTACCTAAACGTGTACACCTAGTTGGTTCAACAATAGTTAACCAAGTGGTTAGCCATATGAACACTTTCATATCAACCTTATTCATCTTCACCATAACTAGTTCAAATGACTCAAATGAACTAGTTATAGAGTTGGTCAATTGCTTAGATCTCATAGAAGTATAAAAGACACAATCGAAACAAAATCAGTTTTGATTCACTCGAATCGATTCATGAACATTATAGCCACGGTTTGCAAAGATTGCATTCCTTAATATATATAATTTTTTTAGTTCATGAACAAACCGATTTTATAAAGTAACCTACCTAAGTATGCGAATGGGTACGCGTACTTAAGAAACCGGATTGAGTTTGTTTTCAATTCCAAACTCCAGCAGAAATTCACGGACGTGAACTTTTCACCAGTACGCGTACGGGTACGCATACTGTCCCGGATTTCCAACAACCACCAGTACGCGTACGGGTACGCATACTTTGGGTTCCCGGTTTTGGACTTTTACACAAATCTTAAAACACACTATGCTTATATCCAAAGATGGTTACATGTTCTAAACTCTCATTTCAATCATTGAAACATTCTTAGAGGATGTTAAATAAGTGTTATTCACAAACTATTTTTAATCAAAGCGATTTTCAAGAAATTGAAATAACCAACATGACTTTCGTCACGAGTAAAGATGAACTTGGCCAAAGCGAAAGATTACCAACACATATTTAGAGAAATAGATAAGCGAGATAAACTCGGCTCGAAATAGCAAATGTATATAATCGAAGTCTATATAGCAATACGACTTTTGTCTCAAGATAGGAGATATAATAGATAGACTTTTGACTGATAGATAAGTTCAAGTCTTCACATACCTTTTTGTCGATAAAGTTCCACCAGTTCCTTGAGTAGTTCTTCGTCTTTGCATGATGAACGCCGTGGAGTCTAAAGCTCAACTACACTTACTATCCTAGTCTGAGACTTAGCTATAAGTAGGCTAGAAATCAAGACTTTTAGTTTTGGCAACTAAACTTGACAAACAAGCTTGAGATAGCAACGCTTGCGAGTTCCACCGAGCAGTGCTCTAACAATCTTCCCCTTTGTCAATTTTAGTGACAAAACTATCAATACATAAGGAATACAAAATAAATAAACTTTGCAGCTTCTCATCCACATGCTTGATTTCCTTGGTTCTTCAACATTACTCGAAATCTTTGTCACTTCCAAGTACTCCAATGATTCCAAAGATATTCAAATCAGCATCATCGTTGTTGAAGATCCATAGCCATAACAATGAGAAAACAATAGCTCTCAATCATTGTTACACAGTGTCATAGTATTATTACACAGCATCAAAGTTCAATTGTATCACAACTTCGACAACAATACTATGGTGATATGTATCACTCCCCCTTAATCAATACTTCATATCACATGAAAACCACTCCCCCTTACATCATGATCCGAAAACCATATGTATTTGTAGTGCGAACTACACATTAATTCTCACCCTTTTTATCAATAAAATTGGCAAATGTACGAAAACTAGTGGAATCCTAATGAAATTTCCATAGAGACACTTCATGAACAAAAGAAAGCACATATAAACTTTTTTAGATGCAATCATATAGCCGAAACTAAATGCATTCATCAAGGAGTTTATAAAGATACAAGATAACACTTATAATATTCCACAGCCGCACTCCCCACAAAGATTTTGCAATTAAGCACAAGTTCAATTAAGAACTCTCCCCCATAAAATGTCATTCCCGAAAGAACAACAAGAGCGACCTTACTTTCACAAGAAAAGAAGGATTTCTTTGGACATTAACAAATTACATAAGAATATGAATTTGTATCCAAAAATCTCAATAAAATTAACCACAAGAGAACCCATGATTAATTCAATCGGAATACTCAACTAAATTAACGACAAGAGAACCCATGATTAATCTAATTGGAAATGCTCAACATAAGAGAACTTACGGAACCGCACAGTATATACATAAAAAATATGGATCAGGGAAGATCAATACTGCGGAATAAACAAAGATTCATTCTATTTCTCATCACTATTTGCATAATGACGTATAATGGTCATAATCTTTGTAAACAAAATTTCATCCTATCTTACATCAATATTTGCATAATGACATAATAGGCTTAACTTTTGTTTGTCAAAAGTTAATTCAATCTTTTATCAATATTTGCATAATGACATATGAAAGACTTAACTTTTGACCACGTATGGGACAATCATAGTTCACGGACGCAAACACACATATCCCATAACAAGTTTGCAATATATGAAACCATAAAGATTAATACTGCAATATCATCTTCCAAACAATCTTTAGAATTTAAATAAATAAATCTAAAAACATTGCAAGATGAAAACGTTGGACATAGCTATGTGTACTCACAATAATGGTTATTCCAAACCCTAGTTATCCTTCTTAAAACACAAGAATAAATTCTCATAAGAAGTTTCCTAGACATTGATACCTCTGAAAAATTCTTTATCGTCCCCGAACTCCTTATCGTCAACAACCATTGGAACATAAAGTTCATGAAGATAAAAGTCAATTCCAAAAAACCTTCTAGGCTGATGATGTCGAACCAGGGCCTTCTGAATTTCAAGAGTTCTCATAACAAAAGCCTTTATTTGTTGAATATCCTTCCTTGTTTCCTTTAACTCTTTAAGAACATCAGAAAACTTATGAGAATTTGAAGGAACAACTCTTGGCTTCCTCACATTCCTTCTTTTTCTTTTCAAAGTTGGAGGTAACGGAGATTTTTCTTTTTCCTTCATGATTGATGGCTTAACAATCATATTAACATCTTTTCCATCAAAAGACATGATGCTCGGAGTATCCATATGAGTACGGGTTTGTGAGAGGAATTCACAATTTAAACTCAACAAGTAGTCTTAAGATAAAAATAGTTCAAGAGAAGAAAAAGGTATGTAGGGTTACGAAACCTTTAAACACAGGTTCGTGCACGCACAACTCACAACCCTAAGAAGGGCAGAATTGTCAAGAATAACCCTCTTTTATTGAACCGACCAGGGAAGTCCTTTCTTGCAAAACATAGCAAGGTTAAACAAAAAAAAACAAAAAAATCTTTTTCTAAAGCCTGAGGTGTGCACAATCTTGTCTTTTTTGATCAGGCACATGAGACAAGATGCACCAAACAACACAATCAAGTTGTGTTGCGGTGAACAACAATCTGTCCACCATGACCTCTTTGAAAGGAATTCATTGAACCCTGTCCTTCAGAATGTTTAGACCATACTTTCTTCACTAGTGGTCTTGTCTTATCTTTGGAAACTAACTTCTTTAACGAAGATAAAATCTTACATACCTCTCTTTTGAACAAGTTTGAGCTTGTTTGCTAATCGTTTCGCTCTTCGTTGAAGTTTGCTGACATGCCTCAATTTGTGTTTATACTTGTAACACTTTGACAGTTCATGACCTTTGAGCGAACAATAAGAGCATATCAACCTGGTATATGATTCAGGTATCTGAGATGTGCAAGCTGCTAGACACATAGTGGAACCTGAAAAATTTGACAGAGAGTTTCCAACATAAAGGTCAATTTTTTCTTCCAGATTGGTTGAATTTTCTCCTAAAAGACTATCGAGATTGATGTATGTATTGCTACAATTTTCAAAATCAATATTTTCACAAAGAAGTGCAACACTTGACTTTTCGTCTTCATTAGAATCATAGTTGTCAGACATTTCATCAAGTATTGCAGCAAGACCTTTGTTCCCAGTGTATTTTTTACGATTTGGACACTCATTTGCAAAATGGCCAAAACCTTTACACTTAAATCACTGAGGCATATCCTCGTCATTAGTTTCATCATTATCCCTGTTTTTAGGAGGAACACGATTATGAGGTTTATCTGATGATCTGGGTTTATCTCTGGAGAACCTTCTACTTCTCTTCAAAAGAAGATCCCTAAACTATCTTGTGATAAACGAGAGTTACTTATCAAGATCTTCATCTGATGAGTCATCCTCAGAAAAATCATCTTCAGAGATGCAAACACTTTTACTTTTATCAAGTAATTTAGTGTTCTTTTGTGCTTTGAAAGCAACATCCTTCCCAGATTTGGATGTATGCTCATGATCAAAGATCTTTAACTTCCCAACTAGAGTATTTCTGGAAAGCGTTGCGAGATTATTTCCTTCAACGATGCATGCTTCTTAGAATCGTATCTGGATGGCAGAGATCTGAGAATCTTCATCGCAATGTCCTTTTCAGGAATAGTCTTACCCAATGCAAAGGATGCATTAACAATTTCAGACAATTTGTGATTAAACTCATCAAATGATTCTTCATCTTCCATACGAACGTTTTCCCAATCATAATTTAGGTTTTGAAGCCTAGCTTCCTTTTCACAGGTATTTCTTTCAAATACGGTTTCTAAGATATGACAGGCTTCTTTGGACTTTGTGCAAGTAGTCACATGATGCTGAAGATCTGGGGTAATGGCATGAATGATAGCATTTAAGCCATCAGAATTTTGCTTTGCAGCAAGGACTTCTTCTGGACTATATCTACCAATATCCTTAGGTATAGATACGTCGCCTTCTGTATTAACCGGAGTATCATAGCCATTAACAACACGTACCCATATTTGAAAATCACGATCTTGAAGAAAAGCACGCATAGCAATTTTCCACCATAAGTAGTTTGAGCCATCAAAGATTGGTGGTACGTTTATGGAGATAGAATTTTTTTCCATAGAGTCAAATCGCTTACAAACACAAACTTATGAGGTATTTAAATGTGTTTGCCTGCTATGATACCAATTGAATAAGCAGGGGTCTAACAACCTAACCCAATATTTCGCTTAGCAATCTGTATAGACTAACTCCAATATACTTTTAAGAGAATCAACTAGACAGTCAGACTCAATCTTAATAAAAAGTATATCAAAGAGTTATATCTCAATTCCTCGATTCAATCATTACTCAAACAAATAGAAATCTGCGTGCCTGATTGAATACAAGAGAAATAACTTGAACGGTACCAAAGACCAATGTTCAAGGATCAATCAATTTCAATCAACAACCAAGGGTTGGATTTACCAATTGATCGATACAACGCACAACCTGTGATATTTCAATTATATAACGAAATATAATGCGGAAAAGAAATAACACAGACACCAGAAGTTTTGCTAACGAGGAAACCGCAAATGCAGGAAAACCCCGGGACCTAGTCCAGATTGAACGCACACTGTATTAAGCCGCTACAGACACTAGCCTACTACAAACTAACTTCGGTATTGACTGTAGTTGAACCCCAATCAATCTCACACTGATCCAAGGTACAGTTGCGCTCCCTACATCTCTGATCCCAGCAGGATACTACGCACTTGATTCCCTTAGCTGATCTCACCCACAACTAAGAGTTGCTACGACCCAAAGTCGAAGACTTGAATAAACAAATCTGTCTCACACAGAAAAGTCTATTGAATAGATAAATCTGTCTCCTACAGATAAAACTACGAGTTTTGTTCCGTATTTTGATAAATCAAGGTGAACAGGAACCAATCGATAACCCCGACTTATATTCCCGAAGAACATCCTAGAATTATCAATAACCTCACAATAATCTTAATCGACTAGCGAAACAAGATATTGTGGAATCAATAATGATGAGACGAAGGTGTTTGTGACTACTTTTCTATCTTTCCTATCGGAGATATAAATCTCAGGCCAATCTTACGATTTCACTCAATCACGATAGAAACAACAAGATCAGATCACGCAACTATAGAGAAAATAGTTGGGTCTGGCTTCACAATCCCAATGAAGTCTTTAAGTCGTTAACCTACAGGGTCTCGAAAAAAACCTAAGGTTAAAGGAGAATCAACTCTAGCTTATACAACTAGTATCACACAGTAGGTGTGGGGATTAGGTTTCCCAATTGCTAGAGTTCTCCTTTATATAGTCTTCAAATCAGTGTTTGCAATGTAAGTTACCTTGGTAAAAAAGCATTCAATATTCACCGTTAGATGAAAACCTGATTAGATTCAAGCTAATATCTTTCAACCGTTAGATCGAACTTAGCTTGTTATACACAATTGAAAAGTGACTTCATTTAGGTTTGAGTAACCGTACCTAAACGTGGACACCTAGTTGGTTCAACAATAGTTAACCAAGTGGTTAGCCATATGAGCACTTTCATATCAACCTTATTCATCTTCACCATAACTAGTTCAAATGACTCAAATGAACTAGTTAGAGAGTTGGTCAATTGCTTAGATCTCATAAAAGTATACAAGACACAATCGAAACAAAATCAGTTTTGATTCACTCGAATCGATTCATGAACATTATAGCCACGGTTTGCAAAGATTGCATTCCTTAATATATATAATTTTTTTAGTTCATGAACAAACCGATTTTAGAAAGTAACCTGCGTAAGTATGTGAATGGGTACGCGTACTTAAGTAACCGGATTGAGTTTGTTTTCAATTCCAACTCCAGCAGAAATTCACGGACGTGAACTTTCCGCCAGTATGCGTAAGGGTACGCATACTATCCCGGATTTCCAACAACCACCAGTACGCTTACGGGTACGCATACTTTGGGTTCTCGGTTTTGGACTTTTACACAAATGTGAAAACACACTATGCTTATATCCAAAGATGGTTACATGTTCTATACTTTTATTTCAATTATTGAAACATTCTTAGAGGATGTTATATAGTTGTTATTCATAAACTATTTTTCATCAAAGCGATTTTCAAGAAATTGAAATAACCAACATGACTTTCGTCACGATTAAAGATGAACTTGGCCAAAGCGAAAGCCTACCAACACATATTTAGAGAAATAGATAAGCGAGATAAACTCGGCTCGAAATAGCAAATGTGTATAATCGAAGACTATATAGTAATACAACTTTTGTCTCAAGATAGGAGATATAATAGATAGACTTTTGAGTGATAGATAAGTTCAAGTCTCCACATACCTTTTTGTCGATGAAGTTCCACCAGTTCCTTAAGTAGTTATTCATCTTTGCATGATGAACGTCGTGGAGTCTAGAGCTCAACTACACTTATTATCCTAGTCCGAGACTTAGCTATAAGTAGACTAGAAATCAAGACTTATAGTTTTGGCAACTAACCTTGACAAACAAGCTTGAGATAGCAACGCTTGCGAGTTCGACCGAGCAGTGCTCTAACACTTTTATTTTTAACAGGTACCTCTTCATACTCATGTTGAGAAGGAACAATTGGATCCTTTGACTCAACTTGTGTGCTCCTTGGCCCACTTTCTTCTTTTTTTGGTCGACCCCTTTTCTTTTTATCCGATACCTCTGCATACTTAGCATCGGAATACTCATGTTATGAAAGATTTCTTTGGGTCTTCATCGACGTCTTAAACTCTTTCCTCTCTTACTCCTATCTATATTGGTAGGTTATCTACTCATCGACGATTTCTTAATTGGTTCTTCAACCGGTACCTTATTGGGGGTTAGCAATGAATATCAAGTCGTTCACCAAAACTTCTCGTTTATAAATTATTATTCTTGGCGTGTCCCTCGATTATTTGTTTTCTAATATTTGTGTTTACAAAGGATTTGGTCGATTGGGGATAGTGTGAAAGTTAGTTGCTTACAAAATAGACTAGTGATCTCAAACAGAATTCCTTGGTGGTACCTAGCAATCATGCATGTGATGACACAGAAGTCCCATGTCCGTCATAGTCATACATGAACATACAATCTTCTTGCTCCCAATCTCGTTATCCTCATAAAACTTGAAATCCTTCATTATAAAATGGATTTCCCAGGGAGACACCCTATAACTTATATTTTTAAGCATCAGATAATAATCCTTGTAGGTGGTCAACACTTTCATCCTACTCTCTTCCATTTTCCTCGTTATCTTGATGATATTATCCTTGGTGCATTGATGGATGGATTCTTGTATTGTAACCATATTGTTTGGACTCCTACTGAGCAGGCTCTTTACACGTCCATGAGACCCTTCTGCAATACATGTTTCCTCGTTCTTGTACTGCATATGTTGGTAGGTGTACATACACACAAATGTTTCTTTTTACGGGTCCATCAATTTTTTCAAGCAATAAACCACGGCTTTCTCGTGATCATTTTTCTATATTCCAAATTTCTAATGCAACTCTCCAAATAAGATTTGTTGAATGTACTACCAAATCCCAATGATGTTGAAAAGCCTTCCACTTCAATCCATTTTCTTCATACTCTTTGGATTGTTTCTTTTTCTCATTTTCTCGCTCTCCCGGAGTTAATTTATTAACACGCTCATCTTTAGCCTTTTCACAAGTAGTACTTTTTTGTGACTTTGGCGTTTGGATATGACCTCCACAATTACTTCTGATATTCATTGTATATGCCATGTGGAAAACAAATACTCGGCGTTCGGTAAAATTACCTCTATGGCATTTATTAGTGTTTGGTCCTTATCTGTTACTGTGATCCTTAGAGTTTGATTACTGCGGTAAATCTCCTTCAAGGGTTATAACATCCAAAAAAAACTCACATCATTCTACCGATCCATAATTCCCCATGCCACCGTTAATATTTGTTTAATGGAAGTGTGGCAAACAATGTTTAACAATGACATGTTGTATTTTTTTGTCTTGTACGTACGATCTATTAACAAAACTTGATAGAAGCATTGAGACAATTTGATCATCTCTGGATGCACCAAGAAAATACAAATCACTTTGCCTTTTAGTACTTTCTTCCTCATTATGTAGTTGTGTTTCTTCACTAACCACTGAGATTGTTTCATTCTCAATCACCATTTTTTTCAAAACTTTCATCATCAGAATCAGAGTCCTCTTAAAGGAAATTTTGTTTGGTGAAAATGCTAAGATCTTCGTTCGAGTACGTTACACCAATTATAACAACGGTTATGTCATATTCATTGTCCTCCTGTTGAATAGGCGAGTGATCTTTATTATGATCCGAAGTTGAAATCACTTTACCAATATTCCAAGGACTTTCCATATGTTGCTCATCATCAACAAAAACTCCGTCAATCGCATAATCTTCAATATCCCAATAGCGTTGAAGTTTCGTATGCTCCTGTTAATTTCTTGAAGAGTCTCTTTTGATGCTCCAACTTCTTCTAACTGATCATGTATAATACTTAGAAATTTTTCGGATATTAATAGGCTTTCCGCCATTTTTCTGACTGAAAAGATGAGGGTACCTAAATACACCACAATCTTTTTATTTCAACCTATAAGTCTGATACCAAGTGTGATCGTCTATGGAAAAAGTCGAGACAATACGACAACTTGACATTCATTTGATAATAGTTACGGTCCGAAACCGATTTACTATAGGATCAAGTGATTAGGATTAACGCACAAGTGTATTTACTTTATTATAATATAAAACAATTATAATGTGGAAGTAAAGTAAATAACACAACACAATATTTTGTTAACGAGGAAACCGCAAATGCATAAAAACCCTGAGACCTAGTCCAGTTTTGAATACTCTTATAATTAAGCCGTAATACAAAATCTAAACCAACTTCGTATAGTTGAGACCAAGCAGACTACCCCTATCTACTTAGTTCCCTCAGTATCCCTGCGCCTTCGACTTCTAGAGTCACATACGTGAATAGCAAGTCCTTTGGATCGTATTCCAAACAGCAAAGGAAGAATCTGTTTGGTAACCACTCTAATCAATCTTTGCTACAAGATATAGATGAGTCATTGACAGAGGCTCTTCCGTTGAATCTAATAAACTCCTTTGTCTGGTTAGATCAATCTAACTTTAACTACCGAAATAGTCAAGTATAGATTCGCACTCAACCAAAATAAATCTCAAAGAGATATATTGAGAATGTCGATCTCATGCAACTAATCAATCGAATAAATACGATTCTAGTTGGATCCCAGCCGATCAAGGTTTGTGCACAAAATTCACAAGATACGAAAACCAATAAGAAATCTTCTTCGTCTTCAAATCTACTTTAATCTTCCACAACACCACTTGAATCTCTTGTGATCAATCATGCACAGAACGGAGTCTGTTAACAATGGATTATCACAAGATGTCTTTAGATCTAACAACAGTTCTAAAAATCCTGTCGATACTTCGATCTAGTTTGAGTGAATCTTATATCAGAAGAGAAGATTCTCAAGAATAAACAAACTAGGTGCAATCAAAGTTTCAACAATAGTTAGTCAATCAAATCAATCGAAAAGTAATAACACTACAATTATCTAGTTTCCCACCAATGGTACTCGTAGAACTTCTTGATCCCAAAGAAGT
This sequence comes from Papaver atlanticum, assembly GCA_023531105.1. Lineage (NCBI taxonomy): Eukaryota > Viridiplantae > Streptophyta > Magnoliopsida > Ranunculales > Papaveraceae > Papaver > Papaver atlanticum. Next base: position 2,202,073 of record JAJJMB010008334.1, read on the forward strand.
CTTTAAACGAGCGGTCATAAGAGATTTCACCTAATTAGGATACTTTCCTCTCCGAATAGACGGTTCCACCAGAAACAACAAGAATTAAAGTTTGCCTGGATCTTAGGATAGTTTGCTAGAAATGCAAACTTAGGTATTTATAGACCAAGGATGTTTGGACACCAAGGAATTTCCAAAACCGAAAGTATTCTCAAGATATGTAATGAATGGCAAAATTCGGTTTTCATAATTCCAATAAATGCTTGTCCAATATTTCCGAAATTTCTCAATAGAAAATCTTCAATTGGTAAATGCACATTACTAATTTTTATTCTCTAAAGATATGCATTAATTGCTGGTAATTAAAGAATATAAAACCAAAAACCTTAATTAAAAGATTTTTAATTTATTTCGGCACAGGATCACCTTGAGTACAAAGGAATATCTTTGAACAATTAATGATAAGAGTTACTGCTCGTGTTCAAAGTATGTTGACATCTTCTCACTACAAATCCTTATGTCATATTTATATGGATTTGCATTCTTGGAATCGGTTATACCACACTTCCAAACAAGTTTAGAATTGGTTCGAAAGTTTTCCAAGACTACTATGTCATTGATCAAATAAAAAATCACATACATGGGTTCAATCGGTTCTACCAATCACTAGGATCGGTTATACCTGATTACGGAAATACTTGTGATCGGTCACATCAGTCACTAGGATCGGTTAAACCAGTTACAAGGATCGGTTCCATCTACACATGGTATTACTTGTGATCGGTCACACCAATTACAAGGATCGATTACACATACCCATGATCGGTCACACAAATTACTAGGATCGGTCATACCAATTACAATGATCAATCATACCATCACATGATGATTACTTAGGATCGGTTACACCAATTAATAAAAACCAGTCATACCTGTTAGAGCACTGCTCAGTCGAACTCGCAAGCGTTGCTATCTCAAGCTTGTTTGTAAATTTTAGTTACCAAAACTATAAGTCTTGATTTCTAGTCTACTTATAGCTAAGTCTCGGACTAGGATAGTAAGTATAGTTGAGCTCTAGACTCCACGGCGTTCATCATGCAAAGACGAAGAACTACTCAAGGAACTGGTGGAACTTCATCGACAAAAAGGTATGTGGAGACTTGAACTTATCTATCACTCAAAAGTCTATCTATTTTATCTCCTATCTTGAGACAAAAGTCATATTGCTATATAGACTTCGATTATACACATTTGCTATTTCGAGCCAAGTTTATCTCGCTTATCTATTCTCGAAATATGTGTTGGTAAGCTTTCGCTTTGGCTAAGTTCATCTTTACTCATGACGAAAGTCACGTTGATTGTTTCAATCTCTTGAAAATCGCTTTGATGCAAAATAGTGTGTGAATAACCGCTATATAACATCCTCTAAGAATGTTTCAATGATTTAAAATGAGAGTTTAGAATATATAACCTTGAATGGATATAAACAATGTATGTGAACTCATAATTGTGTAAGTCCAAAATCCTTGAACCAAAGCATGCGTACTTTACTGGTTTAGCATGTCCGGAGAAAATTCGCATACCCGTACGTGTACTGCCGGAAGTTCATATCCCGAGAATTTCTGCTGGAGTTTGTGAACTGAAAACAAGCTCAATCCGGGTACTTAAGTATGCGTACCGGTATGCGTACTTGAGTGGATTATTTTCTAAAAACGGTTTATTCGTGAACTAAGATATTTATAAATTAAGGAATGAAATCTTTGCAAACCGTGGCTATAATGTTCATGAATCGATTCGAGTAAATCAAAATCTTTTTTGCTTCGATTGTGTCTTATATACTTCTATGAGATCTAAGCAATTGAACAACTCTCTAACTAGTTCTTTTGAGTCATTTGAACTAGTTATGGTGAAGATGACTAAGGTTGATATGAAAGTGCTCATATGGCTAACCATTGGTTAACTATTGTTGAACCAACTAGGTGTACACGTTTAGGTATGGTTACTCAAACCTAAATGAAGTTACATTTCATTTGTGTATAACAAGATAAGTTCGATCTAACGGTTGAAAGATATTATCTTGAATATAATAAGGTTTTCATCTAACGGTGAATATTGAATGCTTTGTTACCAAGGTAACTTAGATTGCAAACCCTGATTTGGAGACTATATAAAAGAAAACTCTAGCAACTAGGAAACCTAATCCCCACACCTCATGTGTGATACTAGTTGTATAAGCTAGAGTCGATTCTCCTTTAACCTTAGGTTTCTATCGAGACCCTATAGGTTAACGACTTGAAGACTTCATTGGGATTATGAAGCCAGACCCAACTATTTTCTCTGTAGTTGCGTGATCTGATCTTGTTGTTTCTATCGTATTTGAGTACAATCGTAAGATTGGCTTGAGATTAATTTCTCCGATAGGCAAGATACAAAAGTAGCCACAAACACCTTCGTCTCATCGTTTGTGATTCCACAATATCTTGTTTCGCTAGTCGATTAAGATTATTGTTAGGTGATTGATAATTCTAGGATGTTCTTCGGGAATATAAGTCGGGGTTATCGATTGGTTCCTGTTCACCTTGATTTATCAAAAGATGGAAAAAAAACTCGTAGGTTTATCTGTGGGAGACAGATTTATCTATTCAATAGACTTTTCTGTGTGAGACATATTTTTTTATTCAAGTCTTCGACTTTGGGTCGTAGCAACTCTTAGTTGTGGGTGAGATCAGCTAAGGGAATCAAGTGTGTAGTATCCTGCTGGGATCAGAGACGTAGGGAGCGCAACTGTACCTTGGATCAGTGTGAGATTCATTGGGGTTCAACTACAGTCCAGACCAAAGTTAGTTTGTAGTAGGCTAGTGTCTGTAGCGGCTTAATACAGTGTGCGTTCAATCTGGACTAGGTCCCGGGTTTTTTTTGCATTTGCGGTTTCCTTGTTAACAAAACTTCTGGTGTCTGTGTTATTTATTTACCGCATTATATTTCGTTATATAATTGAAATATCACAGGTTATGCGTTGTATCGATCAATTGGTAAATCCAACCCTTGTTGTTGATTGAAATTGATTGATCCTTGAACATTGGTCTTTGGTACCGTTCAAGTTATTTCTCTTGTATTCAATCAGGCTCGCAGATTTCTATTTGTTTGAGTAAAGAACTTTAGATATAACTCTTTGATATACTTTTTATTAAGATTGAATCTGACTGTCTAGTTGATTCTCTTAAAAGTATATTGAGTTAGTCCATACAGATTGCTAAGCAAAATATTGGGTGAGGTTGTTAGACCCCCGCTTTTTCAATTGGTATTAGGGCAGACAAACATATTTAAAGACCTTATAAGTCTGTGTTTGTAGCGATCTTATTCTATGGACAGAATTCTATCTCCATAAACGTACCACCAGTCTTCGATGGCTCAAACTACTTTTGGTGGAAAATTTATATGCGTGCTTTTCTTCAAGCTCGTGATTTTCAAACATGGGTACGTGTTGTTAATGGCTATACTCCTCCGGTTGATACAGAAGGCGATGTATCTATACCCAATGATATTGGTAGATATAGTCCAGAAGAAATTCTTGCTGTAAAGAAAAATTCTGACGGCTTAAATGCTATCATACATGCCATTACCCCAGATCTTCAGCATCATGTGACTACGTGCACAAAGTCTAAAGAAGCCTTGGATATCTTAGAAATCGTATTTGAAGGGAATACCTATGAAAAGGAAGCTAGGCTTCAAAACCTAAATTCTGATTGGGAAAACCTTCGTATGGCAGATGAAGAATCATTTGATGAGTTTAATTACAAAATTTCTGAAATTGTTAATGCATCCTTTGCATTGGGTAAGACTATTCCTGAAAAGGACATTGTGATGAAGATTCTCAGATCTCTGCTATCCAGATACAATTCTAAGAAGCATGCCATTGTTGAAGGAAAAAATCTCGCAAGCTTTCAAGAAATACTCTAGTTGGGAAGTTAAAGATCTTTGATCATGAGCATACATCCAAATCTGGGAAGGACGTTGCTTTCAAAGCACAAAAGAACACTAAATTTCTTGATAAAAGTAAAAGTGTTTGCATCTCTGAAGATGATCTTTCTGAGGTTGATTCATCATATGAAGATCTTGACAAGTCAGTCTCGTTGATCACAAGACAGTTTAGGGATCTTCTTTTGAAGAGAAGTAAACGGTTCTCCAGAGATAAATCCAGGTCGTCAGATAAACCCCGTAATCGTGTTCCTCCTAAAAACAGGGATCATGATGAAACTGATGACAAGGATATGCCTCAGTGCTTTAAGTGTAAAGGTTTTGGTCATTTTGCAAATGAGTGTCCAAATCAAAATAAATACACTGGGATCAAAGGTCTTGCTGCAACTCTTGATGAAATGTCTGACAACTATGATTCTAATGAAAACGAAAAGTCAAGTGTTGCACTTCTTTGTGAAAATATTGATTTTTATAATTGTTGCAATACATACATCAATCTCGATAGTCTTTCAGGAGAAACCTCAACCTTTCTGGAAGAAAAAATCGACCTTTTTGTTGGAAACTCTCTGTCAAACTTTTCAGGTTCTACTAAGGGTGTCAATGGATGTCCGAAAACTCCGGTATTCGTTCAAATTCACATTCGAAAAATCAAATATTATTCGAAAATAGTTTTCGGATTCGGATATCCGTATTTTTTTATCCGAAAATGTAACTAATCGGATATGGATGTATTCGCATCCGAAATATCCGTATCCGAAATTGATGTATGAATATATATATTTTTTAGCCCTAGGAAAGTGTAGATCATATCTATTTCTTTTATTTTCCTTTATATTTCGGCATTTTGTTAAATTTTATTAAAAAACATAGGTAATTCTTTTAATTCTAATTAATTTTTATTATGTAAACATTGATCTTGTGCAAAAATAAAAAAAAATATTTTTTATTTTTTTATTTATGATTTCAGATCGGATAATTATTCGATATCCGGATAGAAATTCGAAGTGAAAATTACTATATCCGTTCGGATTTCGAATCGAATTTGGATAGTATATGGTATTTTTGGATTCGGATGCGGATAATATCCTATCCGCATCCGAATGCATCTGTTTACACCCTTAGGTTCTATTATGTGTCTGGCAGCTTGCACATCTCAGATGTCTGAATCATGTTCCAGGTTGACATGCTCTTATTGTTCTCTCATAGGACATGAACTGTCAAAGTGTTTCAATTATAAACACAAATTGATGCATGCCAACAAACTTCAACGAAGAGAGAATCGATTAGCAAACAAGCTCAAACTTGTTCAAAAGACCGATGAGGTATGTAAGATTTTATCTTCGTCAAAGAGGTTAGTTTCCAAGGATAAGACAAGACAAACAGAAAGAAATTTATGGTCTAAACACTATGAGAAACAAGGTTCTATGAATTCCGATCGAAAAGGATATGGTGGACAGATTATTGTTCACCCCAGCACAACTTAATTTGTGTTGTTTAGTGCATCTTGTCTCATGTGCCTGATCAAAAGAGACAAGATTTTGAAAACCTCAGGCTTTAAGAAAAGAAAAGTCCTTAGTTGTTTTGATTTTCTTTTTGTTTTTGCTCTGGAAGCATTGTAAAGTCTGGAGTTCATGCCTTTTTTTCATATCTAATTGATATTGGAAAAGACTTCCCTGTTTAATCAATAAAAGAGGGTTAAAATTGACAATTCTACCTTTTATAGGTTATGAGTTGTGCGTACGTGAATCCTTTAAGTGTATAAAGGTTCCGTAACCCTACATTCCTTTTTCCTTCCCCGAAACTCTTTTTAACTTAAGACTGCTTGTTGAGTTTAAGTTGTGATTTCCTCTCACAAACCCGCACGCATATGGATACTCCAAGCATCATGTCTTCTGATAGAAAAGATGTTAATATGATTGTTAAGCCGTCAATCATGAAGGAAAAAGAAAGATCTCCGTTACCTCCAACTTTAAGAAGAAAAAGAAGGAATGTGAGGAAGCTAAGAGTTGTTCCTTCAAATTCTCAGAAGTTTTCTAATGTTCTTGAAGAGTTGAAGGAGACAAGAAAGGAGATCCAACAAATAAAGGCTTTTGTTATGAGAACACTTGAAATTCAAAAGGCCCTGGTTCGACATCATCAGCCCAGAAGGTTTGTTGGAATTGACTCCTTTCTTCATGAACCATATGTTCATATGGCTGTTGACGACAAGGAGTTCGGGGACGATAAAGAATTTTTCAGAGGTCTCAATGTCTAGGAAACTTCTTATGAGAATTTATTCTTGTGTTTTAAGAAGGATAACTAGGGTTTGTAATAGCCGTTATTGTGAGTACACATAGCTATTTCCAACGATTTTCATCTTCAATGTTTTTAGATTTATTTGTTCAAATTCTAAAGTTGGTTTGGAAGATGATTTTGCAGTATTAATCTTTATGGTTTTATATATTGCAACTTGTTATGGGATATGAGTGTTTACGTCCGTGAACTATGATTGTCTCATACGTGGTCAAAAGTTAAGTCTTTCATATGTCAATATGCAAGTATTGATAAAAGATTGAATGAACTTTTGACAAACAAAAGTTAAGCCTTTTTTGTCATTATGCAAATATTGATGGAAGAAAGGATGAACTTTTGTTTACAAAGATTAAAGTCTATTATATGTCATTGTGCAAATAGTGATGGAAAATATAATGAATCCTTGTTTATTCCGCAGTATTGATCTTCCATGATCCATATTTTTATGTGTATACTGTGCGGCTCCGTAAGTTTTCTTATGTGAGCATTTCCGATTAAATTAATCATGGGATCTCTTGTGGTTATTTCAGTTGAGATTTTTGGATACAAATTCATGTTTCATGTGATTTGTTAATGTCCAAAGAAATCCTTCTTTTTTCGTGAAAGTAAGGTCGCTCTTGTTGTTCTTTCGGGAATGACATTTTATGGGGGAGAGTTCTTAATTGAACTTGTGCTTAATTGCCAAATCTTTGTGGGGAGCGCGGCTGTGGAATATTATAGGGGTTATCTTGTATCTTTATAAACTCCTTGATGAATGCATTTAGTTTCGACTATATGATTGCATCTAAAAAAATTGATATGTACTTTCTTTTGGTCATGAAGTGTCTCTATGGAAATTTCATTAGGATCCCACTAGTTTTCGTACCTTTGCCAATTTTATTGACAAAAAGGGGGAGAATTAATGTGTAGTTCACACTACAAATACATATGGTTTTCGGATCATTATGTAAGGGGGAGTGGTTTTCATGTGAGATGAAGTATTGACTAAGGGGGAGTGATACATATCATCATAGTATTGTTGTCGAAGTTGTGATACAATTGAACTTTGATGTTGTGTAATAATATTATGACACTGTGTAACAGTGATTGAGAGCTTTTGTTTTCTCATTGTTATGGCTACGGATCTTCAACAATTGTGATGCTGATTTGAATATCTTTGGAATCATTGGAGTACTTGGAAGTGACGAAGATTTCGAGTAATGTTGAAAAACCAAGGAGATCATGCATGTGGATGAGAAGATGCAAAGTTTATTTATTTTGTATTCCATATGTATTGATAGTTTTGTTATTAAAATTGACAAAGGGGGAGATTGTTAGATCACTGCTCGGTCGAACTCGCAAGCGTTGCTATCTCAAGCTTGTTTGTCAAGTTTAGTTGCCAAAACTATAAGTCTGGATTTCTAGTCTACTTATAGTTAAGTCTCGGACTAGGATAGTAAGTGTAGTTGAGCTCTAGACTCCACGGCGTTCATCATGCAAAGACGAAGAACTACTCAAGGAACTGGTGGATCTTCATCGACAAAAAGTTATGTGGAGACTTGAACTTATCTATCACTCAAAAGTCTATCTATTCTATCTCCTATCTTGAGACAAAAGTCGTATTGCTATATAGACTTCGATTATACGTATTTGCTATTTCTAGCCGAGTTTATCTCGCTTATCTATTTCTATAAATATGTGTTGGTAAGCTTTCGCTTTGGCCAAGTTCATCTTTACTCGTGAGGAAAGTCATGTTGATTGTTTCAATCTATTGAAAATCGCTTTGATGAAAAATAGTGTGTGAATAACCGCTATATAACATCCTCTAAGAATGTTTCAATGATTGAAATGAGAGTTTAGAATATATAACCTTTAATGGATATAAACATTGTATGTGAACTCATACTTGTGTAAGTCCAAAATCCTTGAACAAAAGTATGCGTACTTTACTGGTTTAGGATGTCCGGAGCTAGGTCCGCGTACCCGTACGCGTAATGCCGGAAATTCACATCCCGAGAATTTATGCTGGAGTTTGTGAACTGAAAACAAACTCAATCTGGGTACTTAGGTATACATACCGGTATGCGTACTTGAGTGGGTTATTTTATAAAAACGGTTTATTCATGAACTAAGACATTTATAAATTAAGGAATGCAATCTTTGCAAACCGTGGCTATAATGTTCATGAATCGATTCGAGTGAATCAAAACTGATTTTGTTTCGATTGTGTCTTGTATACTTTTATGAGATCTCAGCAATTGACCAACTCTCTAACTAGTTCATTTGAGTCATTTGAACTAGTTATGGTGAAGATGAATAAGGTTGATATGAAAGTGCTCATATGGATAACCATTGGTTAACTATTGTTGAACCAACTAGGTGTACACGTTTAGGTACGGTTACTCAAACCTAAATGAAGTTACATTTCATTTGTGTATAACAAGCTAAGTTCGATCTAACGGTTGAAAGATATTAACTTGAATCTAATCAGGTTTTCATCTAACAGTGAATATTGAATGCTTTGTTACCAAGGTAACTTAGATTGCAAACCCTGATTTGGAGACTATATAAAGGAGAACTCTAGCAACTGGGAAACCTAATCCCCACACCTCTTGTGTGATACTAGTTGTATAAGCTAGATTCGATTCTCCTTTAACCTTAGGTTTCTATTGAGACCCTGTAGGTTAACGACTTGAAGACTTCATTGTGATTTTGAAGCCAGACCCAACTATTTTCTTTGTAGTTGAGTGATATGATCTTGGTGTTTCTATCGTATTTTAGTACAATCGTAAGATATGCTTGAGATTAATTTCTCCGATAGGCAAGATACAAAAGTAGTCATAAACACCTTCGTCTCATCGTTTGTGATTCCACAGTATCTTGTTTCGCTAGTCGATTAAGATTATTGTGAGGTGATTGATAATCCTAGGCCGTTCTTCGAGAATATAAGTTCGGGTTATCGATTGGTTCCTGTTCACCTTGATTTATCAAAAGACGGAACAAAACTCATAGGTTTATCTGTGGGAGACAGATTTATCTATTCAATAGACTTTTCTGTGTGAGACAGATTTGTGTATTAAAGTCTTTGACTTTGGGTCGTAGCAACTCTTAGTTGTGGGTGAGATCATCTAAGGGAATCAAGTGCGTAGTATCCTGCTGGGATCAGATACGTAAGGAGCGCAACTGTACCTTGGGTCAGTGTGAGATTGATTGGGGTTCAACTGCAGTCCAAACCGAAGTTAGTTTGTAGTAGGCTAGTGTTTGTAGCGGCTTAATACAGTGTGTGTTCAATCTGGACTAGGTCCCGGGGTTTTCTGCTTTTGCGGTTTCCTCGTTAACAAAACTTATGGTGTCTGTGTTATTTCTTTTTCGCATTATATTTGGTTATATAATTGAAATATCACAGGTTGTGCGTTGTATCGATCAATTGGTAAATCCAACCTTTGGTTGTTGATTGAAATTGATTGATCCTTGAATATTGGTCTTTGGTATCATTCAAGTTATTTCTCTTGTATTCAATCAGGCTCGCAGATTTCTATTTGTTTGAGTAAGGATTGAATCGAGAAATTGAGATATAAATCTTTGATATACTTTTTGTTAAGATTGAGTCTGACTGTCTAGTTGATTCTCTTAAAAGTATATTGGAGTTAGTTCATACAGATTGTTAAGCCAAATATTGGGTGAGGTTGTTAGACCCCCGCTTTTTCAATACCAAATCATAAGTCAGGCATTGTGATTAGTTATACCAAGATATATAACATAAGTTAAGATCGGTTCTACCATCTCACACATATTGGTCATCCAAATATTTGCAATGAATAGCCGGACCAATAAGCCTAATGATTTCCCTTTCGATTCACGAAACAAGTTCATGAATGCACTTCCTTTAAACAAATCATAACATTGTTTCCTAGGGTGAAATCTTCACCATAACCCATTCACATTAACAATATATACAAGATTATGTCGATGTCATATCTACGAAGTTCAAAAGATAAGCGTTATACTTCGTAGTCTAATTCCCTAATACTATGATCATACTAATATGATCATGTCACATCACTAGAGTATTATACAATATGTACAGTATATACAGCTTCGCAGTTATGTTTTCAATATAGCACGACTTGAAAGATACGTTAGGAATGAAATAGTTCAAGTCAATATTACTAACCTCAAGTGGAAGGATGATGTCGTCGTTGTAGTTCGTTACTTCTTCACATTCTTCAGGTCTTCGGAGTAATACTTGTATGTCTCAACATTCCTAGACTTTCTAGTCTAACCTAAACGAAGTTGACTCTAGTATTTAATCAAGCGACTCTAGATGAGTTTTGATACTAAAATATGACAACCAAACTTGACATACCAATGCTTGGTGAGTTCAACTGAGTTATGCTCTAACAATCTCCCCCTTTGTCAATTTAGTGAAAAAACTCTTATTACATATGGATAAACAAATTATAAAATAATTCATTTTACATACGTTTGATTCCAAGTTTCAACAACACAATAACCTGCATATATTCAATCAATAAATGTTGTTGTTGACATTTGAATAACAAAAGCTTTTACTCCCCCTAAAGGTAAGCTAGGTAAATATTCAATTCGAACATCTTTGTTATTCCCCTTTTTGTAGTCAGAATTACTACAACTACAATATGATATGTTTCTCCCCCTTAGTCAATGCTTTACTCTTTCGTTAGATATAACATTTAAGCACAATTGTCATTTCCTTAGTGATTAAAAATTACTTGTTTACTCCATATATTTCTCCCCCTTTTTGTCACAAAATGACAAAGGTTCGAGCAAATAAAGGACAAACCAAAGGATCTTACAAATCTAAAAGACTTGTAAACAACCTATAAGAGTTAAGCACGAAGGTTTCACATACCACTTTAGATAACCAATATTAAAACCGAAACTATAAGTAATTTAGTTTTAATATGTTATCAAGGAAACAATTGCCCGAAGCAATTTTCCCTGATAGTTTAACAAATCGTCTAAGAACTTAATTCCCTTGTTAAACCGATTGTGTATGTACAACCGCTTATTTTGATAAGACCAAAATAAAGATCAAAATTTACTTTATTTCTCTCATCAGGCTCTAATTATTCAGACAATAACTTAGACCTTTCTCTTTAGACAAGAAAAACACTAGGTTAGTTAACTAATTTTTATTGTCAAGGCATTCAATTAGACTTGCATAACCGAATCCTCCAATTTGATAAGTATAACTAAGATCAGAATTAACTTAGTTTCTCTTATCCGGAATCAATTGGACTAAACAAATGATCCCGTATTTTGTTAAGTCTTAAACAATACATACAAACAAAATTAAATTGACTAGCATAATTATTTTCTTAACTGGAAGCAATTGAACAAATACAAACATCACAGCACCGCAATTGCCCCGAATTTCGTTAAGCAAAAACACTTGATACCGAACAATAAAGAAGATGCCAAACAATAAGCCAAAAAAATTGACACAGTTTTTCTTAACCGGAAATAATTGAATCACACACACATCCATACACAATATAATGGAACATATCAATTATACCAAAATTTTGTTGAGCAAAAGCAAAATATATGCAATATAAACATGCTTTTCTTAAACAGGAAAACGATTAACTAACAAATTCGTTACCTCAAATTCCGCAGCCTCTTCTCCCCAGAAAGATATATCATTAAGCGAAATTTCAAATAAGAACTCTCCCCCAGTATGTTGTCATCCTCTCGCAAGAACAAAGGAACAACAACAAAAGCAACCTTTACCAGAGAAAGGTTGAAATGGTTTTAACTAATGCGTGCTAATAGAAAAAGTTGAAAACCCGAAACACATATGCTATGCTAAACACAACTCATGTAAACATAAATTGATTCAACATATTGTGACTTTTCACATATGAGTTTCAATCGGAACACCTTATGATCCTTTGATAAAGCCTATCAACATGGGCTAGAACTTAATCCCGCTAAATCAAAAAGCCACACAAACCATAAGGCTACGTGGGACTATGCTTCTGGCCTTTTAAGCCACCTATGATTTCGTTTCACCAAGTCGGTGGTTCCATACTAAGGGTAAAAATTGTAAAAAGCAAAGTGTAAAATCCAACCGGAAAAATCCAGGTCGGAGGTATCAACACTGAACATCACAGGTCTGCATCAAATGATGTTGTTGTTCTACTACAAAGACATTGTAACCCTACTGTAGAGACATCTGCACCATTAAGATGTTGTTTTGGGTCATTGCATCTTTGGGTAATTGCAGCAAGCCTTAAGTTACATTAATACATGTGCACAGTGCGAATCATCAGCCCTACTACCGGTTACATTAATTGCAGCAAGCCTCAAGTTACATTAAATGTTTTGGGGACTACCCCAAAACAGTGTGGGACTACTTTATTATATGAATGTCCAACCCAAATTTTAAGGGGTGTCCTAAAAGATTAGGGAAGACTAATCTGCCCTTGTCCTAATTAAGGTTATAACTAATCCTAATAACCCACTAATTTAACCACTACCCACTAATCTAACCCCCTAAATTAAAACATAAAATCAGTTTTAAAACCCTTTTTTTCTTCTTTTTTTCTTCTTCATCTTCTTCTTCTTCTCCTCTTCTTCTTATACATCATCGATTCGAAAAAAATTCATCGTCGATTAATCAATCTTTATAAACAATGCGTTCTAAGCAGACACCTAGAATTCCCGGATTGAGTCCGGGTCTGGCTAACATAGCGAATCTCCCAAATCAATTTAAAGTTGATAAACAACTTCAAGCAAAGTTGGGAGACGAAGTGAAGCATCCAACATCAACCAAGGAGTCTGATTCTATCAAAATGAAAATCCGCAGGTAATTTACTTCATACCCATTCCTTTGAATTGTTTTTGGTTGAAGAAATCGATTAGAAATCATCAAAAACCATTGAAAATGGTCGTTACAGTAGAGATTTCGGCTAGGAGAAAATTTTAAAACCCTAGAATTTGGTAACCGAACTTTCAATATGAAGAACAGTTCGGCCAATTAGGAATTTTTAGGTAACCGAACTATGAAGTTCGGTAAGCTCGCAAAAAACAAAACGTAACCAAACTCCTTCTTTATATGAAAATTTTGAGTTCGGGTACCTCGATAAATTTATATAGGTAACCGAACTTTGATAAAATATAGTTCGGTTACCTCGCACTTTCTATGTGGTAACCAAACTTTGATCTGTCACATACAAACTTGTAGTTCGGTGATAGACGCATTATTGTGTCTAATATGTCTCAATTGTATATATTGTTAGTATTCGATTTTGTATTTATTTTGTTATTTCATGTCTTTGTATGTACTTTTAGAGAAATAAGCTCTTGCGACGAAATTGGCTCGTAAAGTGGTGTTTTACACCCCAGGATAGAGTACTAAAGGCACCCCAGAAATGCACCAGAAGCACCCCAGAAATACACCGGAGGAACCCCGAAAAAGTGTTGAAAACACCCCAGAAAAAGTGCTAAAGGCACCCTAAAAATGGATAAGGGCGCCCCCCAAGGCAGTCGAGCTGCTAAAGGCACCCGCGTTTTGGATTCAGGGCACTACACCTTTCTTCATCGTTTGAAATATAATTTTGGCGGGAAAAAAATTTCTTTTTCGGCGGAATTTTCTGTTTGATTTTTTGAGGAGTTTCAGTGAGATTCAATCACTGATTTTGATTGGGATGAACGTGATATGCCCAAACAATGGTGGTATGAGTGTTCTAATGCGTTCAGTTGGGCTGAATTTTCGTCGGGAAGAAAATATGCAACCTCGGAATATAGCGTGTTTGAACGTGCATGGATTGAGTTGTGATGGAGTTTGGTTGCTGCAGAAGTGTGGAGGAGTCAAACAAGGAAGTTCTGGAGCGTGTATACGTCGAAAAGATGCGTAAGAACATAAAACATAAAAGAAAATATTCATGAGTTAATGGTTGGATATCGAGAAGATTTTTGAGTTATTACGAGTTTATTCTTGATCCTGTGACTATATAAAGGCTTTAGGAGACTCACAGAAGAGGGGGGAGTTCAGGGAGAGAATAGGGAGATGTTTAGAGCATAAAGAAATCGAGAGAAAAAAGTTACAGGAAAAACAAATTTTCTGCTAGTGAAGAAGGCACGAAGAACATAAGACCCTTAAAGACCGTCGTTCTTCAACAGTGCCAGTGACGGTATTCCTTTATCGTTTTCTGTAACAATTGATTTTGTAACAAATATAAGTGTTACAAAACCCGGTTTTATTCATTTTTCTCCCATTTCATCATTTGTGAACCATTTTTGAGCATTAATAAAGATGAATTTTGAGCATGTTTCCATGATAATGATGAGCTAATTCTCGCGTAATCAAGGCACGGAGGAAGCTATTTATGCATGAATAATTGGTAACTATTCTATTTTTCTCTAATTTGTATTTTATAATTCACTCAATCACTACTTTGTAGAATTTTAATTGTTTGCATAATTTTTCCTAATTAGTTGTGATTCAATTAGATAGGTTATGCTTTGGTTAGATAATCTATGCTTAAGGGATACAATTAATGTTTGAGAATATGCTTGATAATTTGTGAATTAAGAAAAAGAGATTTTAAAAATAATTAGAGTTTTGGAATTTTTATCATCATTTATTCATGTGTAATAGTGGAATCTAGTGTCTTGGTTATTTTCACTCTAAAAAAAAAACAAATTTGGATTTAAATTTTCTCTACTTTTAGTTTAAATAAATCTAAATTCAATTGCTTTCACAAGTCTTACGAACCTCATTCTTACCACTATCAAAATTACATCATTCGGTTACCTCGCAACTTATACCAGATAACCGAACTTTAGTCTATTAACATTTTGTGTTTGATGTAATCCCATGTTCAATTTTATTTGATAAGACAATATTTTGTTTAGCTAATAATGTGGTTTTCATTCATTAGGAACAAAGGGAAAAAATCTAATCCCCACGTAGCCGAAGATTTGAGAACTCCAACCCCTCGCGGTAGGATACATCTGGATTTCCGAAACCGTGGTACTAAAAATGCAAAACATGGAGGGGGGTCATTACAGGAAGTCAATCAAGAGGTGATGGAGAATACAATTGATAATGTTATTGAAGAAGAGAATGATGATGAAGAAGAGCAAGGAAATGAAGAGGTTGAACAACAAAGAGAACACATTGAAAATGTAGAGGAAGAAGAACAAGGACAAGAGGAAGAGAAGGATGAGGAAGAAGAGGGAGAGGATGAAGAGGAAGAAGAGGAGGGAGAGGATGAAGAGGAAGAAGAGGAGGGAGAGGATGAAGAGGAGGAAGAGGATGAAGTGGAGGAATAGCAAGAAGAGCAAGAAATAGTTCCTGTTAAAGAAAAAAAGAAGCGGAAGCCGCCTTGTGATAGATACTCACACATTCCCCCTGATAATTTGTGTTTGCCACCAGTGAACCCAACTTATGGTACTCCAAATGATGGAGGGGCCACATTGTTTGGCTACAAACACTCATGGGCTGCGAAGATCTATGCGATAAAGGTATTCTTTAAATTCATTCTCAACTAACAAAATGATTATTTTTTTGGGACATGTTTCGTCAAGTATTAATAGTGTTATGTTATTTTCGTAGGATCATAATGATGCAGTTCGTCTTATTCGTCGTCAAAAGGCGTCCAAATGGGATCTTTCTTTGGAGTGTGACGATTTTCAAGCAAAGGTGAAACAATGTGTGTTATGGAGAGCTATTGAGTATGCACATGTGGATTTTGACGTTGTTGCCGTATCCGCATTTCTCGAGAGGTATTATCCCGAGACATATACAATGCATCTTCCATTTGGCGAGATGGGAATTACTCCCGATGATTGCTCGAGAATAACCGACTTACCAGTGGAAGGTAAATGTCTTCGAGAAGGCTATAACCCCTCGATGCATTATGAAGCTCTTGAAGAATTGTCTCTAAAATATCTAGGATGGGATGCAAGAAAGGCTCAATGTGAGTTTAGACGTTCTGTGAAGTCCCCTAAACAGGGCAATGAGTATAATCCAAGAGAGGTAAATGGAGCCTTCAAGAAGAAGGTGAAGAAATTCAAGTTGGTAAAGTTGAAGGAAGCATTTGGAGGGACAAGAAAGAAGGTGGAGAAAGGAAAGTTGGTGATGGACCAGGAGACCCTTAGGCATCATGTCACCGCTTATTGGTTATATCAGCTAGGAACCTTCATTTTCCCCGACACTTCTGGAAATAGGGTGGATGCACATTATCTACAGCTTTTGGAGAATCTCGATGAGATTAACCAATACTCTTGGGCCACTGGGGTGCTTGCTTTTGTTTTAGGAGAGATGAGCAAAGGGTCGAGGATTAAGACAACTCAAATTGGAGGTTACTTAACTCTTATTTAGGTGACCTTTTACATTGTTAGTTAGCAAATTATTCACATAAATTTTCTGCTCCCAAATCAATTATCATGTATGTGGTTAATATTTTTGTATTTTCGCATAGGTTTGGATTTATGACCACTTCCCTTCATTGGGATTGGCTAGGGAAAAGACACCTTATCCCTATGATGAACCTACAGCAGGAAAATGGTTGTTTTTGGACGCACAAAAGAAGTCTAAAGAAGAGAAATTGGATAAACTTACGGTGAACGATGTGGTATTTCACCCATACGTCGTACCCGATGATGTCCCTGTAGATGAAGAAGATATGAATGGTTTCTCTACCGTCTCGGCTTACTATGGACCAATTTGGTATCCTAATGGCTACGCAATATATAATCCAAGGATAATACTAAGACAACTTTGTTGTGTCCAAATGGATCCCGACGTGGTGAATGAAAATTTCAATTTGGTGGTTCAAGGAACAAAGAACACCGAGAAATATTTTTTTTCCAAAACATGAACCAACTCCTACGGTAGGACATTGGAATGCACTTCGTAACTACTACTTACCTTTAGGTGATTGTGTACCTTGTGGTGGAGATGTAAATGCATGTGATGAAGATTATACGGAGTTTTATCAAGAAATTAGTCATCGTTTTGTGATAAATAGAGAAGAACAAGCTAAGAATGATAAGGCGAAGGCGAAGGAAAAGGAGAGGGATGCTAAGAGAGCTCAGAAGGAGATGCCTATTTGTGGAGAAGAAGCAAAAATGTTATGGGATAATGTGGTAAGAAAATGTCTTCTCTTATACTTCCTTGTTGTTTGAAAGTATTGAAAATATATTTACTTATGCTTAAAATTGGAATCAGGTGAAGAAGGGTACGAAATTGTTGAAGAAATGGATGGCTAAAATCCGTAGTGGAGAGCCGATGTCGACTAAGGAACAAACTTACTACTACGGCGAGTGGGAGGGTCTTATAACTAAAAGAATAATGGAGGCAAGGGTTACATGCTACATTTTCACGGTTGCCGAACTCTACTCTGAAGACTCAAATAAAACACCTAAATCCTACCAGTTTGTGACTTATACTTCAGGTAAAAAGTTCGGTTACCTCAATTTGAACAGATCTAGCCGAACTTAAAATTCGGTAAAGTGTGACAAATTAATGGTCACCGAACTGTTTTTTCGGCGAACAGTTAAATCCTACCAGGTTGCCGAAGACAGAGTTTAGTTACCTCGCAAATATTTATTTTCTAACCGAACTTTGAATTTTAAAATTTCAATGTTCTATATCTGACACAAAACAGGTGTTCGGCAACCTGAAATATTTGCGCAGGTTGCCGAACCTAAGTTCGGCAACCTGGAAAATCATATGTGCTTACCGAACTATTATCTGTCAACTCAATAAAATACTAAAATTAACTCGATAATGAATACCAAACTTCAAAAAACATAGTATTAGATTGATAAGCATACTTAGTTCCATTACATGTGTCATTTAATCATCCTCAAGTGAAATTTGACCTTCATGTACAATTTCGTCCGATTTCTCCAAAGCTTTCCACATCTCCATGTTATGCTCATACATAATACACCAACCCAACATTATATCGGAGTTAAATGTAGGCCAATAAGAGTTTCCGGATATTGGAGGCAGTGGACAATCGGGTTTTAAACGAAGGCCTATAAAGTGGTTGTTGTTAGTCAATGCCATCACACATCTCCTTCGTTTGAGTTGCTCGACACATACGGTTGTTTTCGGGGTGAAGGTGAAACTAGCATACTTTGAGAAATAATGAACCACACAATTAAATTCCTCGGCGATTAAGTGTCCACATATCGGTATGATCATCCAATAATCCGTTGTGATCGGATGGCCCCCATGAAGACGACGTTGATACTTAACAAATTGCTCATTGAGACTACCCACCCCATCGCACAACATTGTCTTGTAAAATGACGGATTCTCCTTTAGTTTGGACAACAACCTTTGCCTTATATGAGTGATTGCACACCCATTATTTAGCTTGGCACCTTCGATGAAAGGCCCAAGTTGTTGATTGACAACATGAAAACCACAATTACCATCCGGAGGAACATCGTCGGTGGATAAAACGTATTCTCTAATGTATAGGGGTAGCTCATTCAAATAGTCTTTATTTGGAGCCTCAAGCTTCACGTATAGGGAAGATGGTTGGATAGGGCAAATTGGAGACTTAAGCTTCACGTCGCCGGAACATGGTTGGCTTGGTTGTGATGGACACATCGTACCTTTTTTCTTCAAATCTCGCTCACTTGTTTCCCCTTTCTCCTCAATACTCCTACCCCGTTTCTTGGTTTGCACCAAGTACATTGCCGCGGTATACTCATGGGCTGAAGGATCTCTAGTAAATGGGGTTTGCTCACTTTTCTTCTTACGTAACACCTTTGCATATTCTCTTAGTTGTTTTTTAGTTTCTTTTTTGCTTGGCCTACCTTTGCGTTTACCTTTTGACGGTTCATAAACATTCTCCGAAGTTTGTGGATATATGATTTTCCTCATGTCATCCCAAAATATATTTTTTTGGAGCTTGTTCATGCCACGATACATCTCTAGTACGGTTCTACCCATTTCGTTATCACCAAACCCCTCTCCAGCTTCTTCTCCCTTTGGAGGAGGGATGAAACTTAGATGCTTCCAATATGGATCAATGTCGCTTAAAGGGATTACGCCATGCTCGTAGTTGATTATCATATGGCGACAAGGGAGTCCCATAGACTTCTTCATGTTACATACACACACCTCATCCCTCTTGGTTTCCCACTTATCAATCAACTCGACTTCTATAATCAACAACTTCATACATTGGCGAGATACGTTGTAATGGATTCCCTTGAACAATGGGTGGTCGACATATTTTCCGGTCGTTTTGAATATACGGCTTTTTTGGAGTTCTCTTTAATTCTATCAATGTCGCGCTTGAAGTAATTCTCCATAGCATTCCACACGGTTACGAAATTATCAACACATCCAAAGAGATTCTTCTTCAACCGATGGTGAGCCGACTCTAGTAAACTTGTCGCTTGATTTCCCAAGTGTTTATATTGGTTGATATAGGCATTAACAAACCTCTCTTTGTGTGGTTCCAACCATTGGCGAAGAACATACGATACAACACCGGGATAATCGGGAGTATCCCAATGGGCGATAAACTCCGCAAGATTTAGATGATACTCTTCCTCGGTAAGAGACCAACACAATGATTCCCATTCACCATTGAAAGCAACCCATTTAGCGTAATTTAGATAGTATTGTTTTTCAACTTCCTCTTTTGCATCCGCTCTTTCATGTTCCGGTAGCATCTTAATCTCTTCATATCCTTTTTTCTTAGGTGGACAAATTGTTGGCTTGCACCTATTTATCAAATTACACCATATATGGAACGTACAAAGCATATTGTGTGCTAATGGAAACACTACCTCTATTGAATTCATCAATGCGACTTCATTGTCGGTGACTATAACCCCGGGAATATCATCACCTCGGAAGATTGCCTTAACTTGTTGTAGTGCCCAAATGTAACTAGGTTCTTGCTCGTCCCTTAAGAAATAAAACGCCACGGTAAACGGTGACTGCGTCGAAGTACGCCCAACAATATTCAACAATGGCATCTCGTACTTGTTCGTCTTATAAGTATAATCCATTATGAGAACTTCATGAAAGCATTGAGCCAATTGAACACTCGTTGGATGCGCAATGAAGAGTTGTGTTATCTCTCCGTCCGAATCCACATCCTTTTGAACCGCGTAGTCTTTCTCTTTGGCCAAAAAAAACAATTGTTGCATCACTTGTCTATCTCTTCATTCCTTCTTTCTAATTGTCACAATTGCATTACAAACGGTGGACAAAGATGAGTGGTTATCCTTGTTATCCTCCTTTAGTATTTGGAGCATTTGAATCGGTGAAAGACCCATTTTCCTCATTTTAGCTACCTTGTCCATCTCTTCAGGAGTTAGCTTGGCCTCCATGAAATGTCCTTCAAGATGCTCCGGACGAGGGTGGTTATGACAACCTTCCATAACCTTGTAGAGAACCCATCCACCCAATTCTTCGTTGTAATTAAATGCAAGATTGAATGGGCATTTAATCTTCTTTGAGAAAGTTTTGTTCTTCCTATTTGTCTTTCCTTTATAAACATAACCCTTCCTCTTATGGCTTTTATCGGGATCACCGCTTCTCTCACAAACCATTTCAAAGCGGGTTTTGCTTTCTCTCCCATTCAATACTAATACGCACATGTCTTTTAGTGCATGTTGTCTAGCCCAACTCTTTGCCTCTAAAGGACTTTTGAATACCAAGTCATTCATGTAGTGACGGGACGTGTCATCGTACAAAATATCAACCGGGGTAGGTTGATTTTCCATTGGTTCTATTGGATCAGATGCAACCTACGAGTAATAGCACAACGTCAATACCAACTAAAAATAAGAAATACTTAAATTTTCGGCAATGTAAAAATAAAAACGATCCTGCCGAAAAAAAAAGTTCGGTTATGAATTTTTTTTTGCGATCTTGCCGAACTTGTTCTTTGGAATTTTCTATGGTATAGTTCGGCAACATAATTACTACTATCGACTAAACCGAACTTCAAAGTTCGGTTACCTATTCAATGAACGTGATTTGCGAGCTTGCCGAACATAAACTTCGGTAACAAAGGGACTAAACTCGACTAAACCGAACTATTAACTGTATACTCTATAAAATTAGTTCGGCAACGTTTTCTGGAAAAAGATAACCGAACTCTCAAAAATCTCCATTAAAACAGAGTTCGGTTACCTGCGTATGCTGAAATGAGTAACCGAACTGCACATACAGGAGAGTTCGGCTACCTGTTTTGCAGGATTGCTAACCGAACTACTTTGACCTAGCCGAAATTTCTTCCTGAAATTTTCGATTTGGCCAATTTTTTGCACAATTCAAGCTACATTAATTAAATTTGAGACATACCCAACTACCCATAACTTCATCATCTGGTTGTGGCTCATAAAATTCATCATTTGGGTCGTTAGGTTGAGTTTGGGGTAAATAGCTTTCATCATCTAACAAATAACTCATATCCGGATCATTAGAAATATTGACAAATATATTAAGAGATGGAGGAGGTTCTGATTCTGAGGAGGAGGTATCATCACATGAATCACTCATATCATATTTACTAAACTCAAAATAAGATTTTGAGTTTAGTTCCCTCTTCTTCTTCTTCTTCTTCTTCTTCTTCTTCTTCTTCTTCCTCTTCTTCTCATTCTAACAAACCTATCCTATTAATAACTCACTAATCACTACCTAATTAGTAATTAATCATTACACTAACACTAACTAATCAATAAACTAACTAATTTAATTACCAAGAGTAAATTTGGTATTTAAAAAAACATTAGATAAGGGGTGACCCAAAATTACTTCAAATATCCACCCCAAAATAGAAGAGTAGTCCCCCACTGTTTCCAGAAGCTTCTCACACTCTATTCCGATAGTTATTAATTTCTTCGGATAGATCTTCCACGACCTAGTTGTACGGTCCTTGGTAGTCAGATCTGCAAAGCAGGTTAATCCACAAGTGAAGGAAAAGCCGCTTTTGTAATGTTGGTTGACTCTTCGAGCGGTGTCCTTAAAAATTTCAAACCTTTTTGTAAAAGCTTTTTCATCTTCCACATCAAAATGGTGATCATTATATGAGAGCCACGTCAAAAATAGAGCATGGAGTTTAGCCTCAGAATTAAGGATATCATCGGTCACCTCTAGAGTTGTTTAATGATCATGTGAAAGATTGCAGGAGTAAGATGTGGAAAAGTTGCACACGAAAATAGAATAAAATAAACCTTAACACATCTTCTTCGTATGTAGCTTTTACTACGTACCTTCCCAGTAGCTTTTACTACCTGGCCAGTCCTTTGCAAGTTCCGGACCAGAAGCAATTGAGCTGAAGATAAAAACAACATTTTAGTTAAAAGGAACGGGAGTCACAACAAGTTAACAAATCATCACCTAGCTAGCTAGCAACAAAAAAAAACCCTGCACAAACCAAAATAGTCTGGCCGGACAAACATTACAACAATGAATCAATTTATTAAAACCTGCAGAATAGTCTGGCCGCGCTCCCTAACCCCTGACGCAATGGTGTGACAGGCCATGATGTTGCACGATTTACAGGCAGCTGCAAAGTGAAAGGGAATTGATTTCCATAATAATTACTAGAGAACACCAAAAACCAACAATGAACTAAAATCACATAAAATGATTTGTTATCAATTTCTGTGATACGTATATATTTATGAAATCTTGGATCATGAAAAATCTCTGTCACGCCTTCACTACAATTGCATCGGACAACATCACATAAGCAATCCTATTACATTCCATACGAACTTTGCTAAGCAAAGTCATATAACTACCACATTCAGCAGCACCTCCAACAACCCTAAAAATCAAACCAAGTAAACAAAATATCCATTTTTTACTGAAACAAGTATAAACAGCATTATAGCTACCAAATCACTGAATAAAAGAACTAAGAAATCCCTAAACCAACATCTAAGAAATATCTTAACAAAAAATACAAACAGGAATATCTGAAAAAATCAAAATCAATTTCAACAAAACTTTTAAAAGATAGAATAACAACAACTTACGCATCTGTTAGCAGCGAGAGCCTGAGACTTTAGAGCATTTCGTGCTGATGATCTAAGAAAATTAGTCCAAGTCGCCATTACTAAAAGAAGACTTCACAAGAAGGATAGAGTACGTATTTTACTGAGGGACTCGAGAGATTTTTGATGAATTTTATTAGGCGTTGCCTCTTTACTAGAAAGGCATATATCTCCAGTGTAGCAAACAATCGGATTCATGTTTTGGACTTGGATGTTTGGTGAAGTCGGTTCATACAAAATTCGAAACCTAAGGATACAATTGTAAAAAACAAAGTGCACGTGCCACAATTTTAGATTCAAATCGCAAGTATCAGCACCAGATAACATGACCAATCTACCCGAGAGACATAGCAGCATCAAATGGCACTGGCGCATTACATGATGTTACCATTCTACCAAGAAGCATCTGCATCCAACCGAATGAGTTGGGGGATCATTTTGCAGAACCATTGAGGAGATTTTGGGTCATTGCAAGGAAAATTGCATCTTTTTGAAGTACAATTCAAGTACTTAGAGAGACATACCAACATCAAATGGCATTGACGTATTCAATGATGTCACCACTCTATAAGAGAGACATCTGCATCCAACCGAATAAGTTGGGCACATGTTGCAGAACCAACCATTGATGGGTCATTGGCAGGTAAATTCCGGAATTGCATCTTTTGAAGTGAATAAAAGTACTAAGAACATCAATCTTTCTAAATGTTGTAGATAAAAACAACATTTAGCTAAAGAACACCCAATTAGGCACATCAAACAAATTATCACTTCGCAACAAAAGAAACCCCACAAACCAAAATAGCCTGGCCATGCTCCGCAATCTATGACTGATCAATGGTGTGACAGTCAATGTTGTTGCACCATTTGCAGACAGCTGCGTAATGAAAGGTAATTAGTTTAGTTTCCACATAATTAGGGGTCCTCGAGTATGTTGTTCATTGTGAACGACGACAGCACCGGTACAGCACCAAAATAATTCAAAACGAACATACTTAATCTAAGAAATCCCTGAATCAAACTAAACTAAGGCAATCTAGAGTATGTTCATTGTGATTATTTGGTAGAACAACAAAATGAAAAAGAATAAAAGAAATTTTTTTTTTAAGAAATCCCTGAATCAAACTAAACTAAGGCAATCTAGAGTATGTTCATTGTGATTATTTGGTAGAACAACAAAATGAAAAAGAATAAAAGAACTTATTTTTTTAAGAAATCCCTGAATCAAACATACTCGAACAGAAAAAATTTCACAAAAAACTATTAAAAAAAAATGATAGAACAACAACTTACACATCTGGGAGCGAGATCCTGAGTTTTTAGAGCAGATTTGCTGATCTAAGGAGAATCCAAGCCGCCGCTACCAAAAGATGTCACAAAAATTATACAATACCTTTTTTACTGAAAGAGATTTTTGATGAATTTAATTAGGCGTTGCCTAGAAAGGCATATATATACAGCGAGCAACAGGATTCTTGTGTTGGGAGTATTCCCTAGTGGTCAGTTTAGATGTTTGTGGATGGACCATTGGTCTATCTAGTGGAAGTGCTTTTCCTGTGTTTAGCTAGTTTTAGTAAACCAAAACAAGGCCATATGGAGGATTATAAGTACAAAACTGATTCAAGTTAATCGAGTCAAGCCTCGAGTTATATCAATTCAAGTGCATAGTTCATAGCACAGAAAAGAGTATCTACAAAAACATCCATGTGAACCATTTTGAAGTCATGAATGATTTGAATTCACATTGTCCCAATTTTTCACTCTTCATGGACAGCTACCTCGTCGACAGTTCTTTCCGTTACCAATCTTGCCTATTTTTTTGGCAAAACTGAGTACCCTTTTGAGAGAAGATTACCTTCTGACACAATACTGAAGCTTACTGTTCTGTTACTAGCAGTCAAGCTTCAAATATTAACCTGACTGCGTGATAAAACAGCTGGATCGATGACTGCAGGCCTTCTTTCACCTTACAACAACAGTGCTTTTGTGCGTGTGTTTCATTGATGAACTTCACCTTATATAGTCATATTTTACTACCGAGTAAAATCGTACTCCAGTAGAACTCTGCATGCTACTTTCATGTTCGAAGAATGAGATAAAAGACCAGCACCTCATAGTTCTTTCAGTGTGGAATCTTCTGCCGCAGTATTTTGTTGCAAATACTCTTCTTCTATTGTTTCCTTCAGTATGAAAAGCCTTTGCATCACAATCGGTAGAGTCAGTTGCCTTGCTTCCCTGATTTCAGATTCTTCTTTGTTCAGATGGTATGCGTCGAGCATGATCTTGATCCATTTGTACAGCTCCTTTGGCGTACTGAGTCAGAGAAAATCATAATAAACAAAGAGAAAGAACAAAGATGTTAGCATACAAAGAAGCCCCATATTTCGGCTCAGCAAAAAAGAAAAAGACAAAATTAAACTCTTTTAAGTTGTTACTGAAAAAACAAAACAAAACAAGGTTGTTCAGAAGTTGTGAAAGAGGAACTCCATACGTGTACAGGGCGTTGGGGTCCTTGGCTACTTTTTCATCTCCTGGAGAGAAGGCAGTAGCTAATGCTGAGAACCTTTCTTCTGGATCTGTGATATTTAACAGATGTTTGAGTAGCTTTATCTCCTTCGGTGCAATGCTCCTAAGGCTGCTTTTTGTGGCTTTATATAGGTGATACATTATGTCTTTGACCTGCAAGTAAGTTGCTGGCTTTAAGCTAAAGACGGGCTGACCCATATAAACCGCATAAGGTATAAAATATACACGAAGCTTAAGCCTGAAATAGAGCAACGATGAAGCCAAACTTTTGGCTGTGGAAAGCCAGACCTCATGCAGGTGGAAGATGACACGTCAAAAGTTCAAGGAGAAGAGTCCATTTTAAAGGTGAGATGGATTTAAGCATCATTTAGCGATAAACACGTCAATAGGACATGTTACACTGACAATATGACAAGAGTATTGCCAAATTTCAGTTCCAGAACATCCGGGTTCAGGCGTTCAGCAATTAACAAAAATGCTTGCTTGCACACTGCTAAAATTCTGATAATCCAAATTTGTGTATGTTCAGAGTGTAATCTTTATATGATATAAATATTCAGCTACGAGGGATATTTTGCACAACCTATTAATGCATCACGAATCAGTTGTACCATGTTGATAAATGGAATGAAATTAAATTGTTTATAGTGTTTGGGTGATTGGGTCTACCTCATTCTTCATGGTTGTGGATTCTTTTGCTGCACCCCAAGCACTGTTAATCAACAAGATCAATGAGGAATCAAGCTCTTTCGCCTTTCCTAGACTTTTGATCTTCTCACATGCCGCTTCTAGTGAGGGAGAATTGAGTATATCATCAAATTTAGCTTGAGCAGCATCTAGCGTCTCAGCATTTTCAACCGTGTTATCATACACACAGATTGCAGAGAGGCATCTAGCTCCAAGCCTGGATATTGCTGTACATACAAGATTAAATTGTTCTATGAGCTTGCATAGAGTTGGAAAAATTACAATCTAGCATTACTTGAATTTCACAGGAGTAAAAAAAGAAAAGTAAAACCAGATTCTTAATTCCTTAGCTAAATAGAATCCTAAGAGTTTATCAGATTACAAAACCATGTATTAACATGACTTGCTAGTTACTGCTAACCTCTGAACACGATAGTCAAATACGAACCCATGTTTAGCATAACAGTTTGTAATGACAAAAAGAGATACTGAGTTTCAAGATGTTCGTGAAGCTACGAGCTCCAACATTTTGGTACCAAGTACAAGACTGTGAACTACTTCCACGAGCTCAACTTAAGTAAGAATGCATCATGTTCATAATTTTCCATCTAAAAAGGTGTTCTAAGAGTTCTTTTCGATATTAGGTGTTATAATCCCTCTTGCTCACTTCATCTTACTATCACTTATTCCGGATAAGAACTAACCAATGTTCACCAGAACATATGGGTTTCTTAGATTGCCATGTGTACATGCTCCAAGACTTTCGTACCAATTAAAAGATTGCTAAGTACTATTTGAATTTTCTCAAGTACAATATTGTTAATTACTTTCATAAGCTCGATTCAAGCGAGAATGCATCATTATCCATAATTCCTTATTTACAATGGTGCTCCAAGAGTTCTTTTTGGTAATAGGGGTTATAATACATCTTTCCCAATTCATTTTCTGAAACTTTCACTAATCCTAACAACATGACTTAGTTAACCCTGTAAGAACTAAACAATGTTTAACAGAACAATAGGCAGAACTTAGAGATACTGGATTCTTAAGGTCCCCTTGGTACAATCTCTAAGATTTCAGTATCAATTACACAAGATTGATAAGTAGTTCCACAAGCTCAACTAAAGTATGAATGCATGATTTCCATAAACACCAATCAAAGAGTAAAACTTAGTGCCCAAAGTTGAGAATTTGGTTACCATCGCGGTCATCCAAGCTATCGTATGTCTCCGACAGTAGACTAAGATGGCGGAAAAACTCCTCATTGAAATCCTTACGCCGCTTAGCCACAACTGCATTGATATCAGTTGGGCTCTGCTCTATCTCTTTGAGTAGCTCGCTATGTCTTTCTATCTCATCATCAATCTACAATTAAAAACCACAACACATTCAATTCCTCAAAAACCAAACGAAATCACACACAACAATGCAAACATACACACACAATATCACATTTACCTTCTTCACTTTCCTCCCTAACAGAACCAACTTGTGTTTCATACCATTATCGCTCTCCGCATCCGCTCGCGCTTTACATTGCTTGTAGAATTTCTCGCTATACTTTTTCCATTCCTCTCTAAACACCAACAACTTCCTCCAATCTTTTGTCTGCGGCTTCTCATTTAAGAACACATCAATAATTTTATCACAGAATTGAGTAACTGTATACCCTTCAGCTACTTCTACCTCACTTTGTTCAATTTCAACAGCAGCTTGAGTAGGTCCTGAATGAAAAAACACAATCAACCGAGTCTGACTCGGTGAGTTGAAGCGACCGAGATTGTGAAACCTTAACTGAAACTAGAAATTAAGGGAGTGGGGGTACTTACTTTGTAGAGCTCTGAAGCTTTGATGCCTTCTTCTGCTACATGCTCCATTTTTTGTTGAGAGATTGATTTTGGTGCTGATTTTAGAGATTTCTCCATGGAAGGAGAAGTGATTAAAGTAGAGAAGAGAGGTTTTGGTGGAGATTGAAAAT
This sequence comes from Papaver atlanticum, assembly GCA_023531105.1. Classification (NCBI taxonomy): domain Eukaryota; kingdom Viridiplantae; phylum Streptophyta; class Magnoliopsida; order Ranunculales; family Papaveraceae; genus Papaver; species Papaver atlanticum. Next base: position 2,230,535 of record JAJJMB010008334.1, read on the forward strand.
TCGAAGCCTGTTGAATGAAAACTCATGGTTCTTTGGGGAGGTTTGAACAGAGAGGTTTTAGACAGTAAGTGAGATAATCAAGAAGAAGATGGATTTATGTGTGATACTGTGTAACAGACACCCATATCACTTTAATATTTCTAAAGTTAAAACCGTTCGATTGTCTTAAGAATGCCCTCTCAGATGGTGATTTCACCCAATCTCCAAATGTACGGGCTTGGGTTCAAGTTCACTAGACATGTAGTTCGGCAGTTGAATAATGTTTTCATTATTTTGTTGCAGTAGAATCTCGTAGAAGTAGACAAAAGAAGGAAAACTCTTATTCAATAGAGACTAGATTTGTACCCGTGCTACGCATCGGCACATTTTTTCTTTTAACTTTGTGTGTGCAGGTCTTCGCCCCGCCCCGTGGCAATGCATTTTTGATTTTGTGTGCACGGGGCTTCGCCCCCCTCCCCCTGTAGCAGTGCATTTTTGATTTGGTGTGCACGGGGCTTCGTCCATCCCGTGGCGATGCATTTTTGATTAGGTGCGCGCGAGGCTTCGCCCCGCCCATGGCGATATATTTTTGATTTAGTGTGGCGGGTCAAATGCATTAAATAGGTAGAGAATAAGTGTAGATTTTATTTATTTTTTATTTTTTGACTTGGTGTGCCGGGCTTAGCCCCGCCCCGTGGCAATGCATTTTTGATTTAGTGTGCGCGGAGCTTCGCCCCGCCCAGTGGAGATGTATTTTTGATTTGGTGTGGCGGGGTAAATATATTAAATAAGTGGAGAATATGTGCAAATTTTATTTATTTTTTCCTTTTAATTTGGTGTGCGCGGGGCTTCGCTCTGCCCCTTGGCAATGCATTTTTGATTTGGTGTGCACGGGGTTTCGGCCTGCCCCGTGGCGACACATTTTTGATTTGGTGTGCGCGGGACTTCGCCCACCCCGTGGCGTTGTATTTTTGATTTGGTGTGGCGAGACAAATACATTAAATAGGTGGAGAATGTGTGCAGATTTTTTTTTATTTTTTCCTTTTATTTTCGCAGAAGATATGTGGATTTTTTTTCCCTTTTATATATTAATTTTGAAAAAAGAGTCCTAGTATAGTAGTTACTCAATTTCCAAATTGAATTTGGACTTCAATAAAATTCCAAACACAGTAAGTTAGGTTTTCCTTTTAAGTTTGCGTTGTTAAGTGTCCTCACCTAAATATTATCACGTCATGAATTCCAAATTGATTTGGTTTCCTTTTTTTCAATCATTTTCCTATTCTTTTTGAACCAATCATACGTTGCCAAGTGTCCTCACCAAAACGCTCGTTTCACAAAACTCAAAAAAGACCTGTTTCGGCCAATAAGAAGCGAGGGTTTCCTCACCGTTCAACGTGGGAGATTTATTTGTCTAGGCCTTTAAGTTTTTAGATAAGTTACATGTTACATAGGTTTAAGCATCTATATATAGGTTATGAGGTAAACCCTGGTTACATCTATATGGGATGCACATACATGGGCTCAAGGCCCTACAACACCCCCCTTGTGTGATCCAATATTTGTGCTTCATATGTAGTGCTTCACATATAGTCCTTCAGATGTAGTTCTTCAAATGTATTTCTCTCCTCGATGACCACCGTATCTAAGTCTATTGCCTCATTAAAACCTTGCCAGGAAAACCCAGAGGGACAAAAGCTGAACTAAGGAAAAAGAGTACAATATTAAGAAAACTTAGAACATAGGTGAACTCGCATAAGTTGCCTCGTTAAAACCTTGACAAGGGAAAAAACCCAGTGGGATAAAACTTGAAGAAGGGAAAAGAGTACAACGCGATAAGTCCGGAAGTATGTCTTTGCCGAATACCCATACATAACATCTTATCTATGTTTGTAGATGATCGATGAACACCTAGTATTGATACGCAATAGTATTATCAATACTACTAGTTGACTTGTGCCAAACACTATTGCCATGCAATCCTTGCTTTGTTGTGCTGATTCCGACGTTGATTTCACTTGACAAACTATCGAGTTTCATTTCTTTGATTCTGATATTGTTCAGCAAGCAATTTGCAGGTCTTCATCATTTATCATGTAGTTGGTGTAGTATGCTTGTCTCGCTAAATACCTTGCTGAGTAACAAAAACCCTGTGGGAAAAACTAATCTCGATCGAAGGGAAAAGAGTACAACACAGCTTCACAATTCAGAGTTAAATATGTCGACATCATATCCTCGGATCCTCCCTCTGATGTTGGCATCTCCCCCTGATTCCATTTAGAGGAGCTTCCAGACAGTTCTTTTAGTCATATACTTTTCAAAAGTGAATATAGGAAATGACTTAGTAAATAAGTCAATCATGTCTCCCCCTAATTACTTTCATGGGAGAAGAGATTATTATTCCTTTATAATCAAAAACTTTTTGATTGCACCTCCATTAGCAGTCCTCTTTATATATTTGTAGGGATAAAACAAACTCATGTCAATGGTTCATTTTTAAGTATATGGTTACATTCATTATACCATTCCAAAGACGTTGCGTCGGCGCGAAGCTATATATAGCTAACAAGTTCACTGAGGATGAAATATTTGGTCGAGTACATTATGCTAAGTACAACAATGCGTCTATTGCACTTAGATAGGGGAATTTCATCTCCCAACACATCTTCGTCATTTTTCTTTAGACGAAATGGTCATTTACTTACATTTGTATTTCAACTAATCATGAGAATGCTAGCAGGATGCATGTCCTTGTTAAATTGCCAGACAACTTTGGACATATGCAAACTGGTGGAATAATATATCACAAGCTCGGTGTTCGATCGAGATTTTCCCAGATTTTCTTCTCAAACTCGAATTTCAAGCATCTTGTAAAATCTCTTATTTCATTAAGAGTACGTACCATGTCCAAATCATCGACATAGATAACTATAATTCCAATTCAGGAACTGTCTTTGTGAGTACGCATGGCAAAATACCTTACTTGTTTATCCCTTCCCAATCAAATAGTCACTCAGACGGGTATACCAAATCCGCCTGATTGTTTCAATTCATAAGTGAACATTCCAATCTAATTGAAAACTTACTCCGTGGTCCAGAATCATTTGGTTTGGGCGACAAAAGGTTATCAAACACTTTTGTAAATATGTTTATCTTTTAATCCTTGTAGATATAAGTAATGACCACATAGTTACTTCTTTTACTTATATTGTTTTATCTTTGTAATTGAAATATCACAAGTTATTTAAATCTAGACAATATTAACTCAACTGTAAATAACCTATAAGACTCGTTCTTTTTGAATTCGTATCTTGAAATATAGATGACAAGACTTGTTCTTGTTGGAATTCGGTTCGTGAACAGTTCGAGTATACATTAGGCCTACCTTGTTAAAACAATCTTAAAATATAGTTTCATAACAGAACATGTAGATTGTACAAGGATTGTCCATATAGGTTCACACACGAAAAAGTTGGTGGTGTACTAGTTACCCTCTCCTTTTTTAAGGTTTTCATCAAAATTCGGGATTACTTTATAACTTGAGTGTAATCTCTAATTCATGAGAAGATGTGGAATAGGTAGGTGTTAATCCTTTACAGATCATGTTTTATCATCCTAACTTTGTAAAAATATTTTGTGGATTGATCATGGAAACTCTGGTTTCAGTCATGATACTATGTTTAATGTCTAATTTGTGAGTTTCATGGGTGGTAGTGAACTTGATTTTTATTTATTTATTTTTTTGTCTAGGGAGTGGGAGTATGAGATGGATTGATAAAGAAAAACAAGTCATATAGATGTTGAAAAATGTGATATATATATATATAAGTTTCCTTCAGGGACAGACTAGACAGTTTTCTACATGAGAAGCAACTTGGAATGGACAAGAGAAAAGCTAACAATTTACTCAATCTCACTGATTCAAACATTGATCCTCCGGTATGACCTCTCTCTCCATGATGATTTAAAGTTGATTATTCTTATTTGATGCAAAGCTTGTACGTATATTGGAGCATACTCAACTTTAAATGATCTACTCCGTGAGTTCCTAAAGAAAATCCTGGAAACATCTTTTAAATGTAAGAGGTATTCAAGAATCGAAGTCTAACACCAATTCAATGGATCAATGTTTAGAGGGATAACTTCCAACCGGTAGGATTTTGATTGTGCAAGTCGATGAATTTAAGTAACCTTGTACTTAATTACGATAAATAATGCCTATTGATTTTATTTTATTTTTGATCAAAAAAGTTAAGATTATGCATATTGATTATGTTAGTTGTTGAATCGTGTTTCGAAACTGTTGTTTTTCTTTTGGTTAAGTTATTCTTTTTTTTGTTTAACATTATTATTTATAGTTTGATGACTTAGCTGACTGCTAGTAGAACAATGGATCAGTGGTTCATTAGTAAAACAATGAATCAGTGATTTATGCATTGAAATGTATTCGTGGTACTGTTAGTTTGCTAGTATTCAAGAATGAACTTGTCTCATATTTATTAGCATAACCATGTAGTTACAGCAGATAGCGTTATAACGAATCCAATTAATGATTTTTTGAATGTAAAATAATCTGAACATAAATTATTTGCTTAAATCGTGGTTATCTTATGATTGTTCTATTGGTTTTTTTCTTGTTTCCTTGTTTAATAAATCATTTTAAGTACTTCCTACAGAAACGACTTTGGAGGGTTTAGAGTCTTTATACTATTGCACCTAAGGTTATTATCTTTATATGGCATTTTGTTCATAACGGTTTAGGTTGTTGTTTGTTAAAACATCAGAGAGAAATAGAACACAAATAGAGGTTGAATTGGTGGTGATAGTGATCGATTATAAGATTCGAGCAAGTTGGGATAAAGCAACGGTGTAGAATCAAATGAAATCAAGCTCCTTTTAGTGAATAATATGTTATGTATGATTATGAGTTGTAAATTTGTGGACTGCATGATATTAATTCATACTTTCCTTGACTTTTATTTTCAGATTGACTTAGGACATGATTGCGACACTTTTTGGCTGCAATCAAACAAACAGAGTTGAGGAAGACACAATTAGAAAATCAATTCTCCCTCTTCTCAAAGCGAAGAGCATGGTATTGGATCCAAAGAAACCACATAATGTAGCTATATTACTAAGGGCATTAAATGGTGAGTGTTCAGATTTTCTTTACCATATCTGATCATATAATATTCTTAGAATTAAGTATGAGTTTGTGATTTTATGTAGTATGGGGGTTACACTTGTAGTGCTTTCAATTTTGATTTCATAACTCGTAATTGAATTGCTCACATATATCATATTAGACTCTTATTTTTATTCTCAAGCTTTCACTGTCTTCGTTTTCTTAGTAATTCAGTTGAAGTTCTGAAATATCAGTTTTTTGTTGTTATGTTGTGAATTTGATGTAACATTGTAACTATTATTTTGTTCGTAATCGGGTTCCTTGTTTGACTTCATAAGGTATGGAGTTATGGTGTGGAAAGGATAAAATGGATTTATGTTAGATCTTATTTATGTGGAGATGAATTCAGTTCAGTTGTCCGAAGAGGATTCTCGAGTTCTAAGGCTATTGTAATACAACTCATATAATTTCATCTTATTTCTTTGCGACATAAATCTCTCTCTCTATATATTTATTATAAAAAGAAATGTTGTCTATCTTGGGTAATAGACGACCATTGATTCCGGCCATCCGGCGGCTGGGATAGATAGTTGGTGAGGTTTTTATCTGTCCGTCCGTTCTTGACATATAGTTTTGGGAAATACTTACGTCCGTCTGTTCGTGAGATAATCAATTTTTGATTAATTATTTTGGACGGTGTAGATTATTTAAGAACACTTTCCTAACGTCTGAAAATTCCTAACAGATTTCTTCCGTCTGTTACTAGCGTTTCCTTATATATCTTTGTTTATTACCCTCCTTATTTATTGGTTTCCTAAATCATTACCGATTCCTTATTTATTCGTTTCCTGAATCCGTTAATAACTATGTTCCCTAAATTTGATCGGCCTTTATAATGGTAGGGGATTTTCTGTGAAGGAGTTCAAATCAAAGGAGCTGTTTTGATATGTATATAAGTTGATGCCGATTTATAGAGGGGAAAAGATGAGAGCACGGCAAACATACCCATGTCATCCAACTGACATCATAGATTGCTCATCCCGCACATATTGGTTTTGCCAAACAATTGTTGGAAGCTACCGACAACATCATCCTCATGGACTACAAACCAGTTGTAGTGGGTGTTGATTTTCATGACCAGGTTCTTATTTATAATAAGCTTCATAAGTTTGTATCCTTACACAGACGGTGTTGTAAATCAATTTCTTAATAAACCTTAAGCACTATTGTTCTTCCTTTACTGTTGTTTGGACGTTAAATCTCACATATAGCGATTTGTGTGCCATTAATCCATATATTCTTAATTGCTTTTTGGCACTGGACCTGGTATATCGATATCGACTAAAATGGATCTTCAATTTAATATTAGCCTTTTTATGTACCATTAATCCACATACATAATGGACGGGAAAGGGGTTCCTGTTGAATCTTCGAGAATACTTTACTCTGACAATGAATGATTCTAAAAGAGATTAATGTCTTGAAATTGTCTGTTAAGAATGAAAATAAGACTTTTAATAAGAAAGGGCGGCACCAGAGTAGTATTCCACGTCCATGAAAGCATGTACTTCGAACACAACTTTCTTATAGCATATTTGTCTTCAAATTGTCCAACAATTTGTGAGTACTAATGTACTGATTAAAATAGTACTAATGTACTAATGTCCAACAACTTATATGTTGACTAAAATAGTGTGGGAGGATACAAAATACTAGGAATTGCATTAGTGCCCACGGCGACCCCGGCTAATTTGAACCGACCAACAAAACACTGGGAATTGTTTTAGTGCCCACGGCTAAGATTGTAGGCTTCGGCTAATTGATCCGGCCAACCAAACACTGGGAACTGCTTCAGTTCCCACGGTTGGGGCTGATTGGACCCGGCCAACCAAACACTGGGAACTGCTTCAGTGCCCACGGCCGGGGATGTAGGCCCCGGCTAATTGGACCCCACCAACAAAACATTGGGGTCGCAAGTCCCGACTAATCTATAGCCTCAGCTTTTGTTAAAGTAAATTGATTCAACTTTTGTTAACAGTATACCTATCGGTTTAACCAAACAATATTTACTAAACAATCTTTAATATTAAAAAATGGTAAAAAGCAAACCAAATGACAAAAAAAAAACGGAGAGGTTGAGCCCCGGCCGTAGGCCGGGGCGATACCTAGTATATATATATATATATATATAATTGTTATTTGGTTTAATGAATTGGTCATTTCTTTAACGGTCCGATTCAAAATTTTGGGTGTTGATGGTAGGTAACATTATTAGGGTCGATGGTTCTACTCTTATAGGTAAAGTGGTTAGGTGTAAATCAGTATTTATGGAAAGAGAAAAAGATTGCCATACTGGCGGAAAACTCCCAGTTTTTTTTTTTTGTTGGGGGGATATTTTAACTTTGGGTCTCAACTTTGTAACCTGAATTGCACTTATGTCCTATAAAGTTTTAAATTAGAGCTTGGGTCATAGGACTATAGTTGACCGTCTTGACAGTTAGAAAATTAAATTTATTTTTGATTAATTAATATATAACGCCCTCACTGGTAGAGGCGAGTGTAACTTAAAAACAATTCAGTTGTCCTGATTTCTTCTCCCCGTTTTGTTTCTATGTCTCTCATTCAGGATTAAGAAGAAGAAAAAAAACTAAAAAAATAAGAAAAATCAAATTAGCGGCAGTGAAGAAGAGAAAAACAATAGTTTAAGGGATTTGCGTGGAAAAGTAGTAACGATAATTGTATCATCGGTTATGTTGTGTCTAGATCTAGCAAACTTTGGTTGTCAAATCAATCAAATATTAATTCTAAACATTTCATCTCTTTAGAAACTTCTCCGTTTAAAAACCCAAGATTGGATTGTCATTCAATAGCTGATATTCAACTGAAATTAGGGTCTTCGGAAACTGGTTAAAATTGAAAATATTCAATAGAGACATTGTGGAGAAGAAGGGGAAAAAATATTGGAATTCTCTTGTTTGAATCCCATATAACTCCCTATACGAAGAGACGCGTTAGTAGTTTCATTTATGTTGTTAAGATTTTCTTTGGTGAAAAGACGAGGGTACCCAAATACACCACAATCTTTAAATTATACACCTATAAGTCCTCTTACCGAAAGTGATTGTCTATGGACAAGGTCGAGACAATACAAAAAATCGTTATTCACACTTTGTGTGATCGTCTATGGATACGAGATCGAGACAATACAACAATCAAAGTGTGATTACTTGATAATAGGTTCGGACTTAACCAAACTCTATAGGATCACTATCAAGTAAAGCGTAGTTAACGTTTGTGTATTTTACTCCTAATTATAATAAACAATTATAATTGCGGAAATAGAAAAGTAAAAGACACAGCAAGATTTTGTTAACGAGGAAACCGCAAATGCAGAAAAACCCCGGGACCTAGTCCAGAATTGAATACTCTCATAATTCAGCCGTTATACAAAATCTAAACAAACTTCGTATAATTGAGATCAAGCTACTAACCCTAGTTCACTTAGTTTCTTCAGTATCCCTGTGCTTCCGACATTCGATAAGTGCACGCACTGGAACAATTCCTTTGGCTCGTATTCCAAACAGTAAAGGAACAACAAATCTGTTTGGTAACAACTCTCTTGATTCTTTCCAGATAAAGATATCTCAGGTCATATGCAAAGGCTTTTCTGTTTAAACTAATAAACTCATTTGCCTGGTTAGATCAATCCAATCTCTATTACCTAAGTAATAAGATTCGGATTTGTAACAATCAAAATAGATCTCAAGAGAACTATTAGTGTTACCGATCTCACGTAACTAATCAATCGAATAAATTCGATTCTAGTTGGATCCCATCCGATCAAGGTTTGTGCTACACAAAGATATGAGAAACCAATAAGAAATCTTCTTCGTCTTCAAATCTTCTTTAATCTTCAATTAAACCTGCACAACACCACTTGAATCTCTGGTGATCAATCATGCATAGAACGGAGTCTGTTAACAATGGATTATCACAAGATGTCTTTAGATCTACAAACAGTTCTAAAGATCTCGTTGACACTTCGATCTAGTTTGAGTGAATCTTATATCAGAAGAGAAGATTCTCAAGAATAAACAAATTAGGTGCAATCAAAGTTCAACAACCGTTAGTCAATCAAATCAATCGAAAATTAATAAACTGCAATTATCTAGTTTCCCACCAACGGTACTCGTAGAGCTTCATGATCCCACATAAGTCTTTATACGAGCGGTCATAAGAGATTCCGCCTAATTAGGGTACTTTCCTCTCCGATTAGAAGGCTCCACCAAAAACAACAAAAAGATGAAGTTTGCCTGGCTCTTAGGATAGTTTGCTAGAAATGCAAACTTAGGTATTTATAGACCAAGGATGTTTGGACACCAAGGAATTTCCAAAACCGAAAGTATTCTCAAGATATGCAATAAATTCCCAATCGGTTTTCATAATTCCAAGAAATGCATTGTCCAATATTTTACGAAATCTCTCAATAGAAAATCTTCAATTAGTAAATGCACATTACTACTTTTTATTTTCTAGAGATATGCATTTAATTACTAGTAATTAAAGCCTATAAAACTAACAACCTTAATTAAAAGATTCTTAATTTATTTCATACCGGGATCTCCTTGAGTAATTAAGGAATATCTTTGAACAATAAAAGATAAGAGTTACTATTCGTGTTCAAAGTATGTTGACATCTTTTCTTTGTAAATCATATTTCATATTTACAATCTTGGAATCGATTATACCACACTTCCAAACAAGTTTAGAATTGTTCATCTGTATTCCATGACAATTATGTGATTGATCAAATATCAAATCACATTCATGGGTTCAATCGGTTCTACCAATCACTAGGATCGGTTATACCTTAATATGGAATACTTATGATCGGTCACACAAGTTACCAGGACCGGTTACATCAGTTACCAGGACCGGTTACGTAAAGTACCAGGACAGGTTACCATATACTCATGGTATTGCTTGTGATCGGTCACACCAGTCACTAGGATCGGTTACACCAATTACCAGGATTGGTTACACCAATTACTAGGACCGGTTACACCAATTACAAGGATCGATTACACAACTCTTTTGTGATCGGTCACACCAATTACTAGGATCGGTCACACCAATTACAAATATCGATCATACCATCTCAGGTGATTACTTAGGATCGGTTACACTAATTAATCAAAACTAGTCATACCAAATCATAAGTTAGGCATTGTGATTAGTTATACCAAGATACATAACAAGTTATGATCGGTTCTACCAACTCACACATATTGGTAATCCAAAGATATGCAATGAATAACAATACCAATAAGCCTAGTGATTTCCCTTTCGATTCATAAACAAATTCATGAATGTACTTCCTTTAAACAAATGTAAAACATTGTTTTCTAAGATAAAATCTTCACCTTTACCCATTCACATAATCACAATAGCATTCATAAGATTATGTCGATGTCATATCTACGAAGTTCAAAAGATAAGCGTTATACTTCGTAGTCTAATTCCTTAATACTATGATCATATGATCATGTCTCACTACTAGAGTAAAATATTCATTCACAGCTTTGCAGTTATGTTTTCAATATAGCACGACTTGAAAGATACGTTAGGAATGAAAAAGTTCAAGTCAATATTACTAACCTCAAGAGGAAGGATGATGTCATCGTTGTAGCTCGTTACTTCTTCACGTTCTTCAGGTCTTCGAGTAATTGTATGTCTCATATTCCTATACTTTCTAGTCTAACATATACGAAGTTGTCTCTATTACATAATCAAACGACTCTTAGATGAGTTTTGATTCACTAAAATATGACAACCAAACTTGACATACCAACGCTTGGTGGGTTCAACCGAAGTATGTTCTAACATTTGGATTTGGGGGGTTAGGGTTATGTTTTCTTTGTTTTGTATATGATGTTGCAATTAGGTTCCAATATGGAATAAATGATGGTTTCAGATCTTCTTGGAGATTAGCTGACAGAATATGGAATTCATTAATATCAATGAAAAGAGTAATCTTTATTTTTTTTAAATTCTTTTTCAAATATAGTTTCCATATCTTGTTGTTTTACTGATTCAATCAAAATTGAACCTAACGCTTTGTATTTGGATTAATTTAAGGTATCAATACGTGTAGTTAAACATGTGTGTCTAATTCCACCTTTATGATTCATGAGTAGACATTAACAATAGGGAACAAAAAGGTGAAGATGAAATCGGAGAAAAAAAATGGTATAGTTAGTAAATAAACACAAACCTAAGTTTAACTTAGTCATTTCTTATTTTAACTAGATTTTCTAACTGTCAAGATAGTCAACTATGATCCTGAGACCCAGACTCTAATTTAAAAGTTTCTAGGACCCAAATGCAACTCTGGTCACAAAGTTGGGACCCAAAGTCTAAGTATCACTTTTTTTGTTTTTTGAAGCATGACTCTCGGTTAGTAGTGTATATCAACAAAATTCCCATAAATAAAATAGTTACTAATATTGTAATATGCACCCAGAAGAGGTCATATCCGTTGATTTGGCTTGCGATGCCTTTTTGAGCTGTCGGCTCCATCAAATATTCGAAACACATTATGTTTCTTTGAACTCTTACATCAAATTAAGAATCACAAACCATGATATGCAGATTTTTAATCCAAGTAGACTAAATAGACAACAAAATTATCAGTGGTATAACAAAATCCTAGTCTTTTCATGGCATAACTGACGGTCTATGTGTTGGGTTTATATTCAATAAGCACTCAAATGTCCAAATACAACCAGAGTTAAAATGGAATATTTGTCCCCAAAAAAACTATTTAAATAACCCTAATTAACTAATAACTCACCATTTGACGCTAGAATTGGGGATAAATTCCATCGCGCATTCCAGCTCTATCTTTTCAGATCATCTTATCTTATCTTACTAATATTAAGAAAAGAGGTATTTTGGTTGGTCACAAAATGACAATATAGCTTAGTGTAACCATGATATTACTAATATGACCTTAATGTCACCACTACTATATATAGGGTAAAAACGCAGATTAAATCAATACTTACGTATTCAACCTTATATATTCACATATTCACAGAAATGTCATTGTTATATAAAAACACATCAATTTTTTTAAAAACTCGATATCTTTCGAAATACATACCGAATATTTGTAAAATTAACATATTTGGAAAGCTCTTTGAAATACCTACGTAATGAGTACAAATAAGAATATCAAATTTTATTTTATGAAAAAAATATCATTGTTATCAAACTTGGTGTTGTTAAAGGGGTAAAATTCAAGCATGTGCATCGCACATGTGGCATCACTAGTTTCCTATAAAAAGAAAAGAAAAAGGAGACAAAACGTACAGGTGACATGGCGGAGTGTGTCTAACACGAAAAATTCTCCCCTATCAAAATGTGTCGGTCCTACAGGCTTGTATAACCATGGTCGTTTTATTTCACGTGATCAAGAACAGATACTTTATGTCAGCTGCCTTCTTCCTCTCACAATATTTGTACGAAAATGCTTTATACCTCCAAAAATCCTTCCCCGAAATCCTTCCCACGGTTAATGGTCCAGTGCAGTGATAATGGACCCCCCTACTAGCTCCATGGAGAAATGAGGTGATGACACATCATGGAGGAGAGATTTTGGGCAAATTTTGGGGGGTATGTAGCAGCTTCGATATTTATAGCTTGTTCTGAAATCAAATTGACCAAGAGAAAACACAGGCATGAGTTGACAGAAGAATAACAATCTCTAGTAAGTATCTTACACTCTCCATGTAGTTATTGTTTTTGTTTTCCTTTTGAAAAGACGAGGGTACCAAAATACACCACAATCTTTTGAAATATCCACCTATAAGTCCTCTTACCGAAAGTGATCGTCTATGGACAAAGTCGAAACAATGCAACAAATCGGTATTCACACTTTGTGTGGTTGTCTATGGATAAGTAATCGAGACAATATGACTACCAAAGTATGATACACTATAATAGGTTCGGACTTAACCAAACTCTATAGGATCACTATCAAGTATATCGGAGTTTAACGTTTGTGTATTTTACTTTTAATTATAATAAAACAATTATAATTGCGGAAATAGAAAAGTAAAAAACACAGAAATATTTTGTTAACGAGGAAACCTGCAATTGCAGAAAAACCCCGGGACCTAGTCCAGAATTGGATACTCTAAGAATTAAGCCGATATAAAAAATCTACACCAACTTCGTATAGTTGAGACCAAGCAACTACCCCTAGTTCACTTAGTTTCCTCAGTATCCCTGCGCTTCCGACTTCGATGAGTGCACGCACTTGAACAATTCCTTTGGATAGTATTCCAAACAGTAAATGAACAACAAATCTGTTTGGTAACAACTCTTTCGATTCTTTTAAGATAAAGATATCTCAAGTAATATGCAAAGGCTCTTCCGTTTAATCTAATAAACTCATTTGCCTAGTTAGATCAATCTATCCAATAACTACCAAAGTAGTCAAGTTTAGATTCGCAATCAATCGATATATATTCCAACAAGAAACTATAAAGTGATTCCGATCTCACGCAACTAATCAATCGAATAAATCCGATTCTAGTTGGATCCAAGCCGATCAAGGTTAGTGCACACCCAAAGATAAGAGAACCAAATAAGAAATCTTCTTTGTCTTTAAATCTTCTTTAATCTTCAATAAACACCTGCACAACACCACTTGAATCTCCTGTGATCAATCACACACAGAACGAAGTCTGTTAACAATGGATTATCACAAGATGTATTTAGATCTACAAACAGTTCTAAAGATCCCGTCGATACTTCGATCTAGTTTGAGTGAATCTTATATCAGAAGAGAAGATTATCAAGAATTAGGTGCAATCAAAGTTTCAACAACCGTTAGTCAATCAAATCAATCGAAAACTAATAACACTGCAGTTATCTAGTTTTACACCAATGGTACTCGTAGAGCTTCTTGATCCAAAAGAAGACTTTAAACGAGCGGTCGTAATTGATTACCTAATTAGGATACTTTCCTCTCCGATTAGACGGCTCCACCAAAAACAACAAAAAGATGAAGTTTGCCTGGCTCTTAGGATAGTTTGCTAGAAATGCAAACTTAGGTATTTATAGACCAAGGATGTTTTGACACCAAGGAATTTCCAAAACCGAAAATATTCTCAAGATATGCAATGAATAACAAAATTCGGTTTTCATAATTCCAACAAATGCTTATCCAAATTTTCTGAAATCTCTCAATAGAAAATCTACAATTAGTAAATGCTCATTACTAATTTTTATTCTCTAGAGATATGCATTTAATTGCTGGTAATTAAAGCATATAAAACCAAAAACCTTAATTAAAAGATTCTCAATTTATTTCGGCATAGGATCTCCTTGAGTACTAAGGAATATCTTTGAACAATAAATGATAAGAGTTATTGTACGTGTTCAAAGTATGTTGGCATATCTTCACTGTAAATCCTTATTCATATTTACATGGATTTACAATATTGGAATCGGTTATACCACACATCCAAACAAGTTTAGAATTGGTTCACCTCTATTCCAAGATCACTATGTGATTGATCAAACATCAAGTCATATACATGGGTTCAATCGGTTCTACCAATCACTAGGATCGGTTATATCTTAATATGGAAATACTTTTGATCAGTCACACAAGTTACCAAGACCGGTTACATTAGTTACCAGGATCAGTTACATGAATTACCAGGACCGGTTACCATACACTCATGGTAATGCTTGTGATCGGTCACACCAGTTACCAGGATCGGTTACACCAATTACCAAGATCGGTTACACCAATTACCAGGACCAGTTACACCAATTACAAGGATCGATTACACAACTTCACTATGATCGGTTACACCAATTACTAGGATCGGTCACACCACTTACAAATATCGATTATACCATCTCATGGTGATTACTTAGGATCGGTTACACTAATTAATAAAAACTAGTCATACAAAATCATAAGTCAACCATTTTGATTAGTTATACCAAGATACATAACAAAGTTACGATCGGTTCTACCATCTCACACATATTGGTAATCCAAAGATATGCAATGAATAGCCGTACCAATAAGCCTAACGATTTCCCTTTCGATTCATAAAACAAGTTCATGAATATACTTCCTTTAAACAAATGTAAAACATTGTTTCCTATGATGAAATCTTCACCATAACCCATTCACATAATCATAACAGTATATATACAAGATTATGTCGATGTCATATTTACGAAGTTCAAAAGATAAGCGTTATACTTCGTAGTCTAATTCCTTAATACTATGATCATACAAATATGACCATGTCACATCACTAGAGTAGCATACAATATGTACAGTATATACAGATTCGCAGTTATGTTTTCAATATAGCACGACTTGAAAGATACGTTAGGAATGAAAAAGTTCAAGTCAATATTACTAACCTCAAGAGGAAGGATGATGTTGTCGTTGTAGTTCGCTTCTTCTTCACATTCTTCAGGCCTTCGGAGTAATACTTGTATGTCTCAACATTCCTAGACTTTCTAGTCTAACCTAAACAAAGTTGACTCTAGTATACAATCAAGCGACTTTAGATGAGTTTTGAGTCACTAAAATATGACAACCAAACTTTACATACCAACGCTTGGTGATTTCAATCGAGCTATGCTCTAACAATCTCCCCCTTTTTCAATTTTAGTGACAAAACTCTTTTTACATATGGATAAAAAAATTACAAGAATTCATTTCACATACGCTTGATTCCAAGTTTCAACAGCACAATAACCTGCATATATTCAATTAATAAATGTCGTTGTTGACATTTGAATAACAAAGCTTATACTCCCCCTAAAGGAAAGCTAGGTAGATATTCAATCCGAACATCTTTATTATTCCCCTTTTTGTAGTCGAAATACTACAACAACAATATGATATGTTTCTCCCCCTTATTCAATGCTTTACTCTTTCGTTAGATATAACGTTTAAGCACAATTGTCCTTTCATTAGTGATTGCAAATCACTTGTTTACTCCATATATTTCTCCCCATTTTTGTCACAAAATGAAAAAGGTTCGAGCAAATAAAGGACAAACCGAAAAGATCTTACAAATCTAAAAGACTTGTAAACATCCTATAAGAGTTAAGCACCAAGGTTTCACATACCACTTTAGATAACCAATATTAAAACCGAAACTACAAGTAATTTGGTTGTAATATGTTATCAAGGAAACAATTGCCCGAAGCAATTTTCCCTAATAGTTTAACAAATCGACTAAGAAACTTAATTCCCTTGTTAAACAGATTGCAAACATACAATCGCTTATTTCGATAAGACCAAAATAAAGATCAGAATTAACTTTATTTCTCTCATTAGGCTCTAATTATTCAGACAATAACTTAGACCTTTCCCTTTAGACAAGATAATCACTAGGTTAGTTAACTAGTTTTTCTTGTCAAGGCATTCGATTAGACTTAATAACCGAATCCTCCAATTTGATAAGTCTAACTAAGATCAGAATTAACTTAGTTTATCTTATCCGGAATCGATTTGGACTAAACAAATGATCCCGTATTTTGTTAAGCCATAAACAATACATACAAACCAAAATAAATTGACCTGCACAATTATTTTCTTAGTTGGAAGCAATTGATACAAACATACACATTATAGCACCGCAATTGCACCGAATTTCGTTAAGCAAAAACACTTGATACCCAACAATAAAGAAGATACCAAACAATAAGCCAAATAAATTGACACAGTTTTTCTTAACCGGAAACAATTGAATCATACACACACACACACACATCCATACACAATAATGGAATATCAATTGTACCGAAATTTTGTTAAAAAGGAGCAAAATATATGCAATATAAACATGCTTTTCTTAAACAGGGAAACGATTAATTAACAAATTCGTTACCTCAGATTCCGCAGCGTCTTCTCCCCAGAAAGATATATCATTAAGCGCAAGTTTAAATAAGAACTCTCCCATAGTATGATGTTGTCCTCTCGCAAAAACAAAAGAACAACAACAAAAGCAACCTTTACCAAAGAAAGGTTGAAACGGTTTTAACTATTGCGTGCCAATAACAAAAGTTGAAAATCCGAAACACATATGTTTATGCTATACACAACTCATGTAAACATAAATTGATTCAACATATTGTGACTTTTCACATATGAGTTTCAATCGGAACACCTTATGATCCGTTGATAAAGCTTACCAACATGGGCTAGAACTTAATCCCGCTAAATCAAAAAGCCACACAAACCATAAGGGTTTCATCATATGAGATCAAATATTAAGGTTAATAAAAACCGAAATTAGACATCCCATAAACCGAATACACATAGCAAAAATATAAACATTCATTCACAGGCTATGTAATCGGTAATTATGACAAGAAAAATTATAAAGAAATAATTTTATTCATAAATAATGATAGTTTTGTTCAAAAATAGACCTTATACAATAATTGAAGTACATCAAAACCATTGATGTTTATTTTTTTGGATTAAGTATTACATCATATTACTTAATCCCTAGAAGTGCTCTGATTCACTAAGGTTTCTTCAGCGTTCAAGTTCTCGAGTCTTCTATTTTCTTTTAGATGATTGAGTCTCATTTTCAAAAGATTCACCTCCACAATCAACTTCAAAAGATTCGACTCGAGCCACTTCTTATTCTTTTCAGATGCTTCTAATTGTTCACGAGCAATTTCAAAATCTCGCATTAGGAAAAGCATTAGCTCCAAAGATATGTGATTCTCCTTATGTTCCTTTGAGAAGTAGCACTTAATCTCAGCAGGAAGGCAAGTTTCAAGCTTCTGTAATTGAGAATCAATATCAATAGTATTTTCACCCATCTTGAACCGCAGACAAATCATGGAGGAAGGAATCGGTTTTGAAGATGTTTTATATATCTAATAAAACTTGGTTTCCAAGTTTTAAAACACCTAGCAAGGTATTTTTATTTGATTAAAATAGTCGTGAAAATATACAAATTCGGAAATAAAATCCGGAAGGATTTTTCGAAATACTATTGTCAAGAGAGTCCAAATATATCTTATATAATTTTGCATCATGAACTTTCCTAAGATCGAAAGTATTTTTCTAAATAGAAAAAGGATTCCAAATTTAGAAAAATACTCAAGTGGTTCATAAGACAGATAAATCTAGTATAATTTTTTATACTTTTCATATGTTCCCCGGTGCTCTTTCAAGAACTTCCCATTTTTTAATACTGAGCACATGATTTCAGGAAGTTATGATCAACAATCTTAGTTGTTGAATTGAGCTCTCAATGGCTCAAGGAAACAAAATCTATCTTTATGCTCTTGGACATCTTCTTTTCTGGAACAATTCCAAGAATAGGTTTCACACATATGTGAGTCACAACCTAAATTACCTGATTCATCAGATAAATCTATTCGACTATGAACAGGATTGTGACCAGAAGCCTTTTGAGTCATGAGTTGAGCAGGACTCTTATCGACCCAGATATTCCTTGGAATATGACAACATCTTTTTATGAGATTGTTTCCTTGATTCTGATTTGGCATGATCTGAAATCATTTGTTTGTGTGCATTTAAGCTGATCTTTGTCCCTTTCAGAGAGATAATCCTTGTCATAGTAAATGAAAGTTTTTCTTGACCGGATATTAGTCACAGGATTATTTTTTGAAACACATCTCTTTTGATTCCTGCAAGTGGTTAAACTATTAGAATTCAGATGTTTTTTTATTAGTTAAGAGATTCTGAGGGCTAGAATCACATATCCTTGTCTTAACTAATAAATATTTTCTGACTTTAGGATCATTGTCAGAATTTTTAGATTCAGTTTCAAGAGAAAATGAAACTGTATTTTCATCTTGACATAGACTATATGTGATTATCATCATGTCAGGAGGTTCATGAATTTCAAAATTTTCTTGAGACACAGCTTCTTCATGAGACCTGGTTTTTATCAAAGAAACTTTGATAATCCTCTTGACAGATGGATAATATATATTATCTTATATATTATATTTTTCAGCAAGCTTTATGAAAAATTTAATCTCATCACTGTCATCTGAATCTGACTTGTGTGTCACAGGTGTTTGTTTTCTTATTAACACATTATGGTTAATATTTCTTGGGTTGTGTTCAACCAGTGAACTAAAAGTGGTGAGCTGTTTATCAGGATCTGAAAACAAATTTCCTTTCTGAAATATATCATTTTCTTGCTCTACGTTAACTGAATCAGACATAGATTCAATTCTTATAGGTTGGATCGCACAAAACACAGATTGTTAGATCTTTTCGTGTTTGCCTGCTCTGATACCAATTGAAAAGACGAGGGTACCCAAATACACCACAATATTTTAAAATATCCACCTATAAGTCCTCTTATCGAAAGTGATCGTCTATGGACAAAGTCGAGACAATGCAACAAATAGGTATTCACACTTTGTGTGATTGTCTATGGATACGAGATTCGAGATTCGAGACGATACGAATACCAAAGTGTGATACTTGATAATAGGTTCGGACTTAACCAAACTCTATAGGACCACTATCAAGTATATCGGAGTTAACGTTTGTGTATTTTACTTTTAATTATAATAAAACAATTATAATTGCGGAAATAGAAAAGTAAAATACACAGCAAGATTTTGTTAACGAGGAAAACTGCAAATGCATAAAAACCCCGGGACCTAGTCCATAATTGAATACTCTCAGAATTAAGCCACTATACAAAATCTACACCAACTTCGTATAGTTGAGACCAAGCAACTACCCCTAGTTCACTTAGTTTCCTCAGTATCCCTGCGCTTCAGACTTCGATGAGTGCACGCACCGGAACAATCCCTTTGGATCGTATTCCAAACAGTAAAGGAATAACAAATCTTTTTGGTAACAACTCTTTCGATTCTTTCAAGATACAGATATCTCATGTCATATGCAAAGGCTCTTCCGTTTAATCTAATAAACTCCTTTGCCTGGTTAGATCAATCTATCCAATAACTACCCAAGTAGTCAAGTTTAGATTCGCATTCAATCGATATAGATTCCAACATAAAACTATAAAGTGATGCCGATCTCACACAACTAATCAATCGAATAAATCCGATTCTAGTTGGATCCCATCCGATCAAGGTTTGTGCGCACCCAAAGATAAGAGAACCAAATAAGAAATCTTATTTGTCTTCAAATCTTCTTTAATCTTCAATAAACACCTGCACAACACTACTTGAATCTCTTGTGATCAATCACACACAGTATGGAGTCTGTTAACAATGGATTATCACAAGATGTCTTTAAATCTACAAACAGTTCTAGAGATCCCGTCCATACTTCAATCTAGTTTGAGTGAATCTTATATCAAAAGAGAAGATTCTCAAGAATTATGTGCAATCAAAGTTTCAATAACCGTTAGTCAATCAAATCAATCGAAAACTAATAATACTGCAATTATCTAGTTTCCCACTAACGGTACTCGTAGAGCTTCTTGATCCCACAAAAGAATTTAAACGAGCGGTCGTAAGAGATTTCACTTAATTGGGATACTTTCCTCTCTGATTAGACGGCTCCACCAGAAACAATAAAAAGATAAAGTTTGTCTGGCTCTTAGGATAGTTTGTTATAAATGCAAACTTAGGTATTTATAGACCAAGGATGTTTGGACACCAAGGAATTTCCAAAACCAAAAATATTCTCAAGATATGCAATGAATAACAAAATTCGGTTTTCCAAATTCCAATAAATGCTTGTCCAAATTTTTTGAAATCTCTCAATAGAAAATCTCCAATTAGTAAATGCACATTACTAATTTTTTATTCTCCAGGGATATGCATTTAATTGCTAGTAATTAAAGCATATAAAACCAAAAACCTTAATTAAAAGATTCTCAATTTATTTCGGCTCAGGATCTCCTTGAGTACTAAGGAATATCCTTGAACAATAAATGATAAGAGCTACTGTACGTGTTCAAAGTATGTTGACATCTTTTCACTGTAAATCCTTATTCACATTTACATGGATTTACAATCTTGGAATCTGTTATACCACACTTCCAAAAAAGTTTAGAATTGGTTCACCTGTATTCCTAGATCACTATGTGATTGATCAAACATCAAGTCACATACATGGGTTCAATCGGTTCTACCAATCACTAGGATCTGTTATACTTTAATATGCAAATACTTGTGATCTGTCACACAAGTTACCAGGACCGGTTACATCAGTTACCATGATCGGTTACATCAATTACCAGGACCGGTTACCATATACTCATGGTATTCCTTGTGATCGGTCACACCAGTTACCAGGATCGGTTACACCAATTACCAGGATCGGTTACACCAAGTACCAGGACCGGTTACACTAATTACAAGGATCGATTACACAACATCTCTATGATCGGTCACATCAATTACTAGGATCGGTCACACCAATTACAAATATCGATCATACCATCTCATGGTGATTACTTAGGATCGGTTACACTAATTAATAAAAACTAGTCATATCAAATCATAAGTCAGGCATTGTGATTAGTTATACCAAGATGCATTAAAAAGTTACGATCGGTTCTACCATCTCACACATATTGGTAATCCAAAGATATGCAATGAATAGCCGTACCAATAAGCCTAACGATTTCCCTTTCGATTCATAAAACAAGTTCATGAATATACTTCCTTTAAACAAATGTAAAACATTGTTTCCTAAAATGAAATCTTCACCATAACCCATTCACATAATCATAACAGTGTATACAAGATTATTTCGATGTCATATCTACGAAGTTCAAAAGATAAGCGTTATACTTCGTAGTCTAATTCCCTAATACTATGATCATACAAATATGACCATGTCGCATCATTAGAGTATCATACAATATGTACAGTATATACAACTTCACAGTTATGTTTTCAATATAGCACAACTTGAAAGATACGTTAGGAATGAAACATTTCAAGTCAATATTACTAACCTCAAGAGGAAGGATGATGTTGTCGTTGTAGTTCGCTTCTTCTTCACATTCTTCAGGTCTTCGGAGTAATACTTGTATGCCTCGACATTCCTACACTTTCTAGTCTAACCTAAACTAAGTTGACTCTAGTATACAATCAAGTGACTTTAGATGAGTTTTGAGTCACTAAAATATGACAACCAAACTTGACATACCAACGCTTGGTGACTTCAACTGAGCTATGCTGTAATACCTTTGATGTTACTTTTTTTTTTTTGGAAGCATGCATACATCTTTTTTTCTTTCTGGTTTTTCATCAAACTCTTTCTTTAATTATATGTTTTTGTTTTCCGTTGATATTATTGTTTGTACCCAAAATTCTTTTAGGCACTAAACACAATTGATTTATGATGATGATGTAAAATTAGGGTTAGGAAACGAATAGAAGAGAAATAGAGGAGACACGAATTTAACGTGGTTCGGCGAGTGATTCCTACATCCACGGATGAATGGAGAGATATTTTATTGATTGTATGATAAAATAGTTTTCTCCGGATTAGATAACCTAAAATTCCATATCCTCTTAGGGTTTAGGATACATGTATTTATATAGTTTACGTATACCCTAATACTGGTTGAAACTTCATATGCAAGCAACTTGGGTAACAAGACTTCTGGAAACTTCTGGAATCTTCTTGCACGGGATAGATGGGCTCTCCGTCTATTCTATAGGTGGTACAAACAATTACATTTTTTTTCTCTTTTGTTTGAAGCATACATACATCTTCTTTTCTTTCTTGTTTTCTATCAGACTCTCTCTGTAGTTACAGTAAAACTTATATAAAATAATAGCCTTGGGACCACCCAAATCCTATTATTTTAAAGAGATTACATACTCGATACTTAATAATTTATTATTTTATAGATATATTAATTTAATATAATTCTTAGTTTTTATAATTTGAATCATTGTGATTTGATACAAAGTATCTAAGATGTGCAACCGTTGGCTAATTTGATAGAAACTTCTAGATGATGGAACATTGGAAATTGTAGAAACATTAATATTATAATAGTACATCCAATGTGTTCATAAACCCTAACTAAATATAATTACTATTGAACATCTAATTTACATATAAATTTGATATGTATGAAAATTATTTTTAATTTTCTAATAGAATTATTAATTTATATGATGTATGGGGCCTATTAACGTTTAAGGGAAAATTTTAGAATGTATATTATATTATAATATTATCGAATTTATTATTTTAACACTAATGGTCCGAGACAGGACCAGAAAATTTTATTATTTTAGCGAAAATATTATATTATTGAGTATTATATATATTAAAAAAAAGTTTTACCGTATTATGTGTTTTTGTTTTCCTTTGATGTTACATTTTTTTTATTCTTTTGTTTGAAGTATACATACATCTTCTTTTCTTTCTGGTTTTCTGTCGAACTCTCTTTGTAGTTATTATGCGTTTTTGTTTTCCTTTGTTATTTTGTTTGAAGCATACATTCATCTTCTTTTCTTTCTGGTTTTCTATCTCACCAGAACCTCCATTTCCTTTTAATTTCCAGATTGAAATATTGTTGAACCTGAACTTGAAAATGTGAATATTGATTTTTTTTCAACAAATACATCTGGGTAAAGGGTTTAGAACCCATTGTAGGTCTTATCGTGGGACCTACGACCTACTTCAAATTACAACTGTTAAATTTTTTTATCCAAAGTTGAAGTAGAGAATCAATCACCCTATCGAAGTGGTGGAAAAGAAGTTCCCTTGGGATGCAAATATTCTTAATTATATGGGTTATGTCACTAAGCATGAAGGTGATCTTGATTATTACTACATCTTTGAGCATTATGATAGGTTATTGCCTGAGATTTTTGAATCTTTACCAAATGAAAGATCACCTGCAAGTGAAGGATTTATAGACCTTAAGAATATGAAGATTACTGAGGATTTTTGCCTTATTTATAGGTATTTTTCCCCTTATTTAAATATGATTTCTTACTCGTTCTTGAAAATCTCGATTATGATAAATGACTGAGAAAGTTTATATATATATATATATATATATATATATATATATATATATATATATACATATACATATCAGCAACCAAGTGTCTTCAGAAGCTACATAGTGAGTGTTTTTTCCATGGTAATCTTGACCCTAATAAGTTTGCTCTCCAATATGGTGGTTTTCCTCTAAAACTTGAAACCGTGAAACTAACTGGTGTTTTAATAACACCATATGCAGATATGTCTAACTGCATCAATGGTAATCTTTTTTTTTCCTAACCCATATATGCTTTATTATGTTTTAATCCTTTTCATCAAATACTTATAATAATTATAAAATTTTATTATATTGTAGATTATCAGGGTATTGCCAGGATCGTTCAATTCCTCTTTAAAGTCCAACCTACAGAATACCTAGAAGCTATGGACCTTCTTTGACTGTTAGCTGATCCCTCGTAAGAATTCTTCTCGATCCCTAATTGTTTGGCGATATATTGAATTTATACTTATATATTTCTTGTTTCTATGTTTTATTCGGGATGTTATGTATACTCACCTCTGTTCAACAAATCCAGCTCATATGGATAGGCATCCAATCTTTTGGGATGCTACCAAGGCCTTCAGTTTCATCTATGAGATTTCAGTTATTTTAAAGTTGTACGAAACATCCATCAGAGGGATCAAAAAAAAATAAAAAATGATAAAACTTCCTCTGGGCCAGAATTCACCTCGAGTATTCTTAAGATTATTAACACTTAACTGTCTCTTATAGTTTACACGTCCGTTACTCTCAGTGTAACTGTAACTGTCAGTACATCTGTCAATGTGCTGCCTGGCATATCTTTTCTGATTGGTTCTTATTTTTCTGTCTCTCAGTTTATGTCATGTATAAAGTGTGCTCTTTTCTTTTCTCTGTAATTAAGAATACAATTGATCAAATCAATTGCAAACTGTAAATCAAAACTCCATTAATGAAATATATGGATTGTAAAGCTTCTACTATGGTATCAGATACCTAGATGATCCTCTTCCCGCTGCTTCAAACATCAATTTTTAGGTCAATTTCTTCATAATCTTCGTCTTTTTTTTCTTGTTTTCTCTGCTATCTTTCTTCAAATCTTGTTGTTGTGGAAAATATTTTGTATGAATCTCACATTTCTCATACTCCCTTAAATCAAATCACTAATGTTCTCCAATACAAGATCAAGGATGATAATTTTCTAACCTGGAAAAGCTTGATTTTGCCATTATTTCGAAGATACAAAGTTTCTGATTTCTTAGATGGATCTACTCCTTGTTCTCCCAAATATCTTACTTAAGAAGATCTAACAGCCACTAATGTGAATCCATCGTATACTGCTTGGTGTGATGATGATAATACACTCATTCCCTGGATTTAATCTTCGATGTCTGATTCAGTTATTTCATATGTGGTTGGTGTTGATACTGCTCGAGAACTTTGGTCTAGTATTCAATCAATATTCACAAGAACTTCTACTACTCATTCATTATAATTAAGAACAAAGCATCACCACTCAAGATTTGATATGGCAGTATGACAACCTACTTAGGTAAAATCAAGAAAATAACTGATCAACTTTCTGCATCAGGATCTGAAATCTCCAATGATGAACTTGTTGTATTGGTGTTAAATGGAATTGGAAGTGATTAAGTTCCTTTAGTACTTCAATTAGATTCAGAAATCCACCGATTTCTTTTGATGAACTTCGTAATCTCATTCTTAGTGAAGAAATTGTGGTGAATGATGGATCCAAATATTTACTTACTGAAACCAACATTAAAGCATTTGCAGCTTTTCAGTCGTAAAAGGCATTGCTATCTCAACATCGAAAAGCTTCTTCATCTGGATCCTCGGGTTTTTCTTCTTATGCTTTCAACTCAAAATATCATGCTAGAGGAAATTGTCTTATATTCCTTCTTTTAGAATCAATATGCCTTACAATCCTATCTTTAGAAGCAATTTTCAATTACCTACTAGAGCTTCAACATCATCATATTTTCCAATACGATCTGCACCTCCACCACCTCCATCACCACCACCAACAGATGAGATTCCTTGTCAAATATACAACAAAGCTGGTCATACTGCTCTTGCTTGTAGGCACCGTCTGAACTTTGTATATCAAAGTGTGAACATTCCTCATAATTTGTATGTCAACATATTCAGGAGCTAATAATCATCTAACTCTTGATGAAAGTGAACTTTAACTTTTATCTACTTATGACGGTTCTGAATCAATCAATACTGCTAATGGTGAAGGTATGAAAATAACTCATGCAGGTTATTCTGTTAACAATACCTCTAATCATAGCTTTGCTTTAAATGATGTCTTACTAGTACCACGGGCCTCCAACAACTTATTGTTTGTCCATAAATTTACTAAGGATAATAATTGTTCAATTACATTTGAGTGTTCTGGTTTCTATGTGAAGGATCTCTCATCTGGGAGAATAACTTTAACAGTGTCAAATCCATTGTTGTCAACTACCAAGTTAATTGCTAGAATGAAAGTAGTGATACTCAGGAAAAACAAACTAACTCCGCCATCATCGGCACTTACCAAATATATTACTGCTATGAAAAAGTTCTACGCAAAAAAAGCAAACAAATAGCTTTAAAAGCAACTACATCATCATTAACTACCGAGTCAAGTGATGTTATGGAAGAAGCAAAAGAGATACAAATGAGAAACAAAGAAATTCAAAACCGATTCAAACTAAGAAATATAAAAAAGGAAGTTGCTGACCGAATGGGTCCAAAAAATTTACATCGTTAAGGATCTTCCCGAAGAACATCGGCACCAGAGTATATTTTGGAATCAAGTTGCAACGTCTTTTCATTCTCAAGTTAATTGGATGGTGAGTACAAGAAACCACGCCCATTTTACGGACCAGAATACGTTTCTTCAAGGACCATTCATGTTAAAAATTGTGCTACAAGTGCAACGAGTTTCTCACCAGGCACAGAAAGGACAGGTTTGCGGCATAGGATGCATATACCAAATGGATATGAGAGTCGTTTTATCATTTCCACATAAACCGATTCTTAATAAATTTTTGGGAGAAGTCATTTCAGAATCGGCCTATAAGGACATCAACATAAGCCGATTTCTCTTTGCATTCATTCGGGATACATTTTATACCATATAATCCCATTCTGTATATTTTCCAGAAAAATTAGTTTTAGAGTCGGTCTTTAAGGACATAAATATAAGCCGTTTCTTATGTTCATTTCATAAATTTTCTTCGTAAATATTTTTAATATAACCAAAAAGCAAATCACTTTCATTTATTAAGTTTGTGTCAAATTACAACACACAATATATAGAAGTGACAAAATATAAACATCTGATAGTTCATGTTTTTAACAAATTCAAAATACTTATTCAAACACTTGGAGACCCATGATTTGATCCGGCTCGACCAATTTTTCCAAACGTTCCATGTTGGGCTCGTATTTTTTCAATCATTCCTTAGTGAGCCCTAGTCATCATGAAACCTACACATTGGATGTAATTGACAATCTTCACGTGGCCTAAAACCAATAAGATGTATGTTATTATACTTACACATAACAATCCTTCGATCCTTAAGCGATCCATCACAAATGGGTATCTCTGGTGTGAATGTAAGATATGCTCCCAGACCAAAAAAAGAACAACGTAACTCCATGTATCCGCCAAGAGATGGCCACATAGAGACATGTTCATCCAGTAGTATTTGGTAATTGGTTCATTCCCTTTTGGCCCTTGTACACTAGCAATCATTTCATCAATTTTCACTTCTTTATCCTCCATTGTTCTTTCCCTCATCATCGAAATGTAAAATTCCTTGTCTTCTTGAAGGTATAAGGCCATCATTTTTCTGAAATACTTGCATTGGGTCAGGTTCTCATCATCCGCCAAACTTATATGGCCTAATTGTTCTGATTTAACATGAAAAACACAAATTTTATTCGCATCCACTCACCGGTAGATAATGAAAAACGCGGGGGTACCAAAATACACCACCAACTTTTTCTTAGGCAATCTGTATGGACAAACTCATTATAACTCCGAGAGTTCAACTCAATCAAGGAATAGTATCAATAGTTATATATATGTGTGTATATATATATATATATCTTGAAATTAAAAAGGTTTACATAATCAAATCCATGAACCTAATTACAAAGAGATTACTTGGACGGTACCAAAGACCAATGTCCAAGCATCAATCAAGTCGTATCCAACAAACTAGGTCGGATGTATCTACTATGATTGATTAACGCACAACCTGTGATATTTCAATTATAAAGATAAACAATATAATACGGAAAAAGAAATAACACATACACCACAAGTTTTGTTAACGAGTAAACTGCAAATGCATAAAAACCCCGGGACCTAGTCCAGATTGAACACCAAACTGTATTAAGCTGCTACATACACTAGCCTACTACCAATTAACTTCGGACTGGAATGTAGTTGATCCCTAATCGAGTCTCCCACTGATTAAGGTACAGTCGCGCTCCTTACGCCTCTTGAATCCCAACAGGACTCCGTGCAATTGATTCTCTTACCCGAAGTCACACCACCTAAGAGTTGCTTCAACTCAATTGAAGATTTTAAACCAATCTGCCTTCCACGGATTAATACTATATGTGATTTCCTTTTACATTAGAAAAGTTTGATCAAATATGATGGAAATAGATAGCAATAGACATAGTCTAGCTAACCTCAAAATCCGGACTTATACAACCCGAAGTGCAGCCTAGATTTTTATTTACCTCACAAGTATAAAACTTGTGGAATCAACAAAGTTTGAGACAAACAAAACTTTGATGATTTATATCTATCTTGATCAAGTGAGCATCTCAACAATCGATCAAGATAAGGATACTCGAGTTATCAAGAAAAGATAACTGGACCTGGCTTCACGAATCCCAATGAAGTCTTTGTGTCGCTAAACCCTAAAAGGGTTAGGAAGAGGACGACTCTAGTTACAACTAGGACACACCAAAAAGTTGTGTCGGGATTCAAAGATCCCAGTCGCTTGAGGTTATCCTTTTATACACATTCAAAGCATAGGTTGCTTTAGGTGTAATCTAAGATAGCTTTGGAATCAAGCAAACAATATCCACCGTTATATGAATTTTTGAATCTGATTTACATAAACAAGATATACACTCTGGTTAAGTGAAACCGTAACCGAATTATGTTCAAGGTGGTTAGCCGAAACTAGCCGATTTGAACTTAAAAAGCTTAATCCTCACTTTCATGAACACTTAAGACATTAACCTTGAGTCACAATCATGTGATCAAATAAGTCTAGTGTTTTTGGAGAATTGATCAAATGCTAATTATATTGTAGAAATAATTTTATCGCTCTTGAAAATAATCAACATGGTTAGTAGATGCACAAAGTACAAATACCATATCCGTTCGTGACTCAGGTCAGTCAGAGTACATGTACCGATTTGTAAAATATCAACCAAACCAAGTTCCGGAGTTCACATAACTATTTAGGTATGTGTACCGGTATGGATACCTTAAGACTATGACCGGTCCTGGAGTCCACATGACTGTTTTGGTTTGCGTACCAGTATGGATACACAACCGAGTTCCAGAACACATAACTATTTTTGTACGTGTACCAGTATAGATACTCACCCGGTTCCGTGACCACAGTTCATTTACGGTTTGCATACGAGTATGCGTACCGATCCGGTTCACGAGTTAAACAGATTTTTTACACGATGTTGATAAGAATATGCGTATCAATAATTTGTAAGTCAATATATAGCCACTCTGCTATGTGTATGAGTACATGTAATACGGGTTCAGACTTATAACAGTTTTTTTCCAGTTGTAACACTAATAACACTGTCTTGTATCCGAATCTATAGTAGTTTTATATTTCTCTCTAAATTGATTCAACATATTCCTGAACAACATCAATGACACATATCACTGTTCCGGGCTATTTATGAACGATAAAACTTAAAATATGATTTTAATTCCGAACAATAAATTGTCCTTAACCAAAAAAAATCAAGTATGAAAAAATGTCCATTAAGCTTAGTCATTATATTTCAAAGACTAATTATCAAGATAAACTTTACTCAAAATTCCTGAATATGCATACTAGTCTAATTAGTTATGCGACATCGTCTTAATGATAGAAAAGTGAATATAACTTGAGAAATAGGTGGTTCAGTCTTCACTTACCTTTTGTTGATGAAGTTCTCCAAAATCTTCGGTTGATCTTCTCCTTCAAACGGTAGAACGCAATGATGACTGTCGTGATCCACTGTTTCTCAACTGCATTTATATCCTAGTCCGAGACTTAACTAATTGTAGACTAGAAATCAAGATATAGTTTTGACAACTAAATTTGACAACAAGCTTGAGATAACAACACTTGTGAGTTCGACCGAGCAATGCCCTAACAGATAATACATAGATCTTAATGATATTAATAAGTTTTTAATAATACTCATCGAATATTGTGTAACACGTTCGATAGGTCTACCTCGTTCATACCTAGGTGTTTCTTCATCACTAAGTGCATCCCTTAGAGTCACCATTCCATTTTGATTGTCTCCTAGAACAATGAAATAATTTCTGTTTGCATCTACTCTACTTCCTTAAATTTCTTGCGGGGAAACCATAAAATATTTTTGCCTTGCTTCTCGTTTAAGTCTACTCCTATTGTATTTGCTTGACTTTTTTGAGAATAAACAAGGGTTTCTTTCCCTTGGCTTGTATTGCACTCGCTTGAATTTATAGAAGGAACGATGGGATCCTCTAAATCCTTTGACTTGACTTGTTTCCTATTCGGTCCAGTCTCTTCCTTCTTTTGGCGAATTCTTTTCTTTGAGTTGTTACCTCTTTATACTCATGTTGAGAAGAATCCTTTTACTTGACTTATGTGCTACTTGACCCACTTTATTCCTTATTTGGTGGACCCCTTTTATTTTGAACATGTGCCTCTTTATACTCATGTTAAGAAGGAACGATTGGATCCTTTGACTTGACTTGTCTGTTACTTGGCCCACTTTCTTCTTTTTTTGGTCGACCTCTTTTCTTTTGAACCGGTACCTCTTCATATTTAGCATCAGAATACTCACGTTGTGAAAGGTTTCTTTGGGTCCTCATCGCCGCCTTAAACTCTTTTCTATCTTACGTCCAATATATATTGGTAGGTGATCTACTCATAGGTGATTGCTTAATGGGTTCTTCAACCGGAACCATACATGGGTTATCGTAGAATATCAAGTCGTGCACCAGGACCTTTCGTTTACAAATTATTCTTCTTAGCTTGTCCCTCGATTATTTGTTTTCTAATATTTGTGTTTACAAAGGATTTGGTCGGAGCTTCGGTTGGGGACAGCGTGAAAGCTAGTTGCTTACAAAACAAACCAATGATCTCAAACAAAATTCCTTGTTGGTACCTAGAAATCATGTGATGACACCGAAGTCCCATGGTTGTCATAGTCATACATGAATATACAATCTTCATGCTCCCAATCTCTTTATCCTCATAAAACTTGAAATCCTTCTGTTGATGGTGGTTTTTAGTTTAGGGCGAAAACTGTAAAAGTCTCTACCTGACCCGGTATCAGAAGTAGTAGACCTTGATATGTCTATATTCCGCAAGGAATTTAAAGAATATATCAAATCTGATGAGTGCTTATGCCTCTCTTTATATCATATTGAAAACTAGAGCTCCTAGATGAATTGATTCACTAGTATATAGCTTAATGAGTATTTAAGCTCCCACCTGCATTATTCACTAATGCATGGCTTGTTGAGTATCCATCCTATGCTATGTTCCCCAGCTGAACCCTTAACATTGACATGATATGACAATTAATGTTCACTCTCGGCTGAGTAGCATGAATTTCCCGAAGTGTCAGGATTAAGATGTGCATGAAGGTACTCAATCAGAGGAGCGCAAGCTGCTCTCCGAGATATAAAAAAAATTAGCGATTTTGTATCAACGTGCAAAATTGATCAAATTTTGTGCTGCTCACAAAATTCAATTTTTCTAACCTAATTTATCAATTTACAAAAATTTAGTTTTTGCTCTAAACTGGAGCCTGCACAATATCTCGATCCCTATTGGTCGAGACTAAACCTAGCTTTTGCAAGCTCGGTAAACAAGGCGTCGTTATGATTACCGTCTGCCCACCTTATTAGAGCACTGCTCGGTCGAACTCGCATGCGTTGCTATCTCAAGCATGTTTGTCAATGTTAGTGATCAAAACTATAAGTCTTGATTTCTAGCCTATTTATAGATATCTCGGACTAGGACATAAATTGTGTAGTTGAGCATTAGACTTCACGGCGTTCATCATTTGAAGAAGAAGAACTACTAAGGGGAGCTTGTGGAACTTCATCAACAAAAGGTATGTGGAGACTGAAAATCATCTATCACTTGGAAAGTCTATTTCTACTCTATCTCCTATATTGAGACATAAGCCGTATTACGATATAGTTTTCTATTATACACATTTGAGATTTCGAGATGAGTTTATCTCGCTTACATATTTCTCGAAATATGTGTTGGCAAGCTTTCGCTTCGACCAAGTTCATCTTATATTCTTGACGAAAGTCAGAATATGATCATGTGAAAATTTCCGAGTAACATCTTACATGGTTTGTGTGATACAATCATTTGGTGTAGACTTGGAATGTTTCGTTATGATTATTTCAATATCTTGAAAATTGCTTTGAAGCTAATAGTGTGTGAAAACGACTATTGTCATCCTCTTAGAAAGTTTCAATGATTGAAATAAAGAGTTTAGAATCAAGTAACCATGTTTGGATATAAACATAGTGAGTTCTCACATTTGTGTATAAGTCCAAAACCGGGAACCTGAAGTATGCGTACCCGTGTATGCGTACTGGCGGTTGTTGGATGTCTGGGCAAGTATGCGTACCCGAACGCATACTGGCGGAAGTCTCACGTCCGTGAATTTCTGCTTGAGTTTGGAAGTGTGAATTGGTATGCGCACCCGTACGCGTACTGGCGTAACCAAACTCGGTCCGGCTACTTAAGTATGCGTACCCGTTTGCATATTTGAGTTGGTTACTTTCTAAAATCGGTTTTACATGAACTTAAACATTTATATAAATAAGGAATGCAATCTTTGCAAACCGTGGCTATAATGTTCATGAATTGATTCGAGTGAATCAAACCGATTTTGCTTCAATTGTGTTCTTGTATACTTCTATGAGAATATAGCAATTGAACGGCTTTTTAACTAGTTTCATTTGAGTCATTTGAACTAGTTATGGTTAAGATGAATAAGGTTGATACGAGAGTAATCATATGGCTAACTTCGGTTAACTATTGTTGAGCCAACATGGTGTACACGTTTAGGTACGGTTACATAAACCTAAATGAGGGTACATTTCATTTGTGTGTAACAAGCTAAGTTCGATCTAACGGTTGAAAGATATTAACTTGGTTGAATCAGGTTTTTCATCTAACGGTGAATATTAAATGCTTTGTTACCAAGGTAACTTGGATTGCAAACCCTAATTTGAAAACTATATAAAGGAGAACTCTAGCAACTGGGAAACCTAATCCCCACACCTCCTGTGTGTTACTAGTTGCATCAACTAGAGTCGATTCTCCTTTAACCTTAGGTTTCTATCGAGACCCTGTAGGTTAACGACTTCAAAGACTTCATTGGGATTGTGAAGCCAGACCCAACTATTTTCTTTGTTGTTGAGTGTTCTTATCTTGCCCGATTCTATCGTTTGAGTTCTATCTTCTCTAAGATTTGCTCGAGATTTAATCTCCGATAGGCGAGATAAAAAGTAATCACAAACACCTTCGTCTCATCGTTTGTGATTCACAATATCTAGTTTCGCCTTCATATAATTTAAATTATTGTGAGGTGATTGATAATACTAGTCTGTTCTTCGGGAATATAAGTCTGGTTTATCAATTGGTTCTTGTTCACCTTGATTTATCAAAAGACAGAACAAAAACTCATAGGTATTTCTGTGGGAGACAGATTTATCTATTCCAATAGACTTTTCTGTGTGGGACAAATTTGTTTATCAAGTCTTCGACTTTGGGTCGTAGCAACTCTTAGTTGTGGGTGAGATCAGCTAAGGGAATGAAGTGCGTAGTATCCTATTGGGATCAGAGACGTAAGGAACGCAACTGTACCTTGAATCAGTGTAAGATTGATTAGGGTTCAACTACAGTCCAGTCCGAAGTTCATTGGTAGTAGGCTAGTTTCTGTAGCGGCTTAATACAGTGTGGTGTTCAAACTGGACTAAGTCCCGGGGGTTTTCTGCATTAGCGGTTTTCCTCGTTAACAAAATGCTGGTGTCTGTGTTATTTCTTTTCCGCGTTATATTTTGTTATATAATTGAAATATCACAGGTTGTGCGTTAAGATCAATCAATTAGATAATCCAACCTTTGGTTGTTGATTTAAATTGATTGACACTTGAACATTGGTCTTTGGTATCATTCAAGTTATTTCACATAATAATTAGGCTCGCGGATTTCTATTTGTTTGATTTGCTGATTACATTGTGAAACAGAGATATTAAACTCTAGTATATACTTTTCTCTAGATTGAGTCTGACTGTCTAGTTGATTCCCTAGAAAGTATATTGGAGTAAGTCCTCTCAGATTGCCAAACGAATTGTTTGGTATGGTTGTTATACCCCCGCATTTTCACACCGATTATCTCAACCAATCACGTCGCTCCTAGCCTGCAGGCAGAGTCCACAATTGCTTTCCAAAATAGGCTAATCGAGCGGTCTGAAAAGGGTCATAATTCCCATTGCAGTCTTAAATCAATCACGACCATCCAACTTGGCCAACAAAATTTATCGGCTAAGATTCAAGTTTGAGAAACCAATGAAGTACCGTTATGTTCACCGGCGGCCCGCCTTTGGCTTTGACCAATCATATCTCTTCAACTTGGTCGGAAGATATCCAAAAGGTCACCAAAGATTGGACAGACAGCTTGGAGCAATTGGTAAATAATTTGAGTATGAGCTATATGCCAAAAGTTTTGTATGAATGTCTAGTATAACATACTAAAAAATCATATCAATCATATTAACGATCTAAAAGATACAGTTTAAAAGGCAAGCTAGGTCATGGCTGAAAACTGACAGAATTCCTCCTGAATGTTTACTGCCGGGTTATTTTCACCTCCTAAACGAGCTCAAAACCTAAATATTCTCGCGAATAAGATAGGAAATTATTTTCTGATAAGAATGGAGGGGCGGATAATCAAAATCCAAGTTTGTATGAGAATTCTACAGCAGTTTTAGTGAAGGGCCCCACATCTGAATTTTCACTACGAAATTTCACGAATTTCTTCATATATTAACATAAACTTCCATTGACTCTTTCATTCAAGAGGTGGGTTAATGTGATTATGAGACCATGTGTCTTGCTACATATGCATGACTACTTTCATACTCATATATATTTTTCTCCACTCTTTCATGAACACCCATCACCTGTCGTTGATATCATGGAAAGCAGTGCTCGACTTGTCACTTACGACCACCTGCTGCCTAGCTTGCGCATGATTGGTCAAAATATTTCTCTACATATACGTCTTACACACAAGGCTAACAACACATGTTAGTTGCTGGAATAATCACGTATTCATTCCTCTAATTTTCATGACCACCTCTCACATGTCATGATGGTGGGCCCACTCAGCAACTTCCACACTTCACGTCACTGGTCGTGACTCGACTTGCTCTCATAACATGTCGACTTCTCCTTGCAGGTGCGCCTTAGTCATTCAATTGACCTAGCTATGCAAGTTACGACTAAGTATTATTTTCTTCCAAAATATTAGAGACATCAAATATGTCACAAATGGGGGATGTTCATCAGGGTATTGGTCTGGCGGACTACAACAATGCGGTGTGCAATGCACCCATGATGAGAAAGTGTCAGGAAAGGCGGACAGTTAACGAGCGAATGAGTATTGGGTATGCAACCGTCCAGTCTTTCTCCACGATAGGGACACAGTTTCATCACTTTCACATGATCTCCACCTTCTCACTCCTTCACAACTTCCACTTCCTATGAGATCAGGGTGCATAAGCATGATTACATATAAATATGTTTTCTAATTTATTCCAAAAGGGAGGTAATCATCATCGTTTATGCGCAAGTATCCAGAACACTGGTTACAACCTTCAAGCAGGCTCTACTTTCTGATACACATTCATACACCTTCACCTCTCACAGAGTCTATCACTCTGATCTCAACACCTTCTCTGTTTTCCTCCATAAAACCAACCCTTCTCCTTCATTTTGTGACCGAAGCAAGACTGGAACGGCCATTTCTTGGTCTAGGATAGAATTATACAGATTGATCTCTCGAATTTAAAGTACTCATGTGCAATACATTTGTTTAGGGTTTAGATTCGTTTCTTATCGACTCACCAAATTTATCATTTTCAGCAGAATCAGTTTTTACCCTACTACAAATTGGCGACCACATCGGGAGATTAATCTCTCGGTTGCAAAAGTGTATTTCTCTTGATTAAACTTCCTTCAATTTCACAGAAAATGGTCGGTCTTAGGTCAAGTTCAACTACAAACCCTAATCTCAAACCTACGAATGGTGGTCATCCTGAAGCCACTACTCCTTTCTCCAAAATTGGTACTCCAGATACCAATCCTTCTGTCAACAACAATGATGGAAATATCAGCAATACATGTGATACTTGCTTCACCAACACTGGCATTAATGCTGGAATTAACGTCGATGCTATCAACTTACCTCTCTCCAGCCACAACAATGAAGAAGCCGAAAAAAATCGAGTTCATCATACCATTGACGATCTGATGCAGACGCAGGAGACCCTTGTTAAGAATCGAGGAGGTATAGTCACTATAGATACTCAATCTTTTTTCAATCCTCTGAACACTGCTAGACGGAGCAATCCAAGGATGCTTAAACAATCCAATATTGATCTCGGAACCTCCAAAGCCCTTATCCTGGAAGTCGTTGATCGTTTGTCATCAAAGGATAACAAAACAACTTGCCACCACAACACCTGCCTTGTTGGAGAATACCAGATCCACCAAGACTAAAGAGCCTCATGAGACTGGTGGAAGCATACGTCTCATTAACAAGCAATACAACCTTCGACCTTCTGTAAGCAATTCCACTAAAGGAGAAAGGGGAAAGCCACCACTTCAGAGATGCAACCTGCGTGTGCGTCCCCACCACCAGCTCTAACTCCAGTACCATAGGCGAGAGTGCCGCAATGAGAAAACCACGTCCAATCTACACCATATATGGCTCGACAGCAATAACATCAACAAGAGAGACGCTTTTAGAATTTCCTCTCCCACGAAAGAATTAGTTGAATCACTGGAGGAGATTGCACCTGGGGACTTAAGGGGTACACATGGACTCTCTCCATGTCAGGAGCTTCATCATAATTGCCCAACCCATCAATTAAGTCATTCTCATATAAGAACTTTCCTACTTCTAAAAGGAACAATGCAAAGGTATCCTCATGTCTCTTAACCGTATTATGTCAGGAAGACAATTATATTTCCAAATGGAAATGGAATACACCTTGAACCTGCTCAGATGATAAAGACAAAAGAGTGTGGCTGGGGACTGCTCAACACTACTCATCTCAAAGATGTTGAATTTAGAGAGACGCATGCACGCTATCACTGTCATTCCAAGATGCCCAAAGATGTAGATGTGTGATAAGCACGTAAGTGTGATGCTTTTTCACCCATAACTAAATTAGCTGGGACTCATTTTATCACTAATAAACTTGTTTTATGTCTTTTCTAGTAAATAAGCTCTTGTGAAGAATGTTGCTCGAAAAGTGGTGTTTTACTCCCCAGGATAAAGTACTAAAGGCACCCCAAGGGACATGTGCTATTCGGACTCCAGCAACGGATAAGGGGCGACCATGGATAAGGGGTGACTTTCTTACCAAATTCAAAAAAAAAATTTGGCGGGAAAATATTCCCTTTCACTGGCAGATTTTCAATCGGATTTTTGGAGTAATTTTGGGTAGACTAAAGGGATAGAATTGGTTGGGATTATTCCTAGAGGATATAAGAAGCTAGTATGGGTGTTGTTTCCGATCAAATTTGGCTTAATAACGTGTTTCAATCCAAAACAGTGGACACAAGTTTTCACGGGTTCAAGTGAATTTGACACGAGTTTGAGGCGTGTAATGCATGAGTTTTGAGTGTGTTGCACTACAGAGATGCGTGAAGAAGATAAATAAGGAAGGTTGACAGCTGAGAACGCGTGGAAGATCAAAAAATGGAAATTTTGGCCGTGGAGAATAATATTGATAAATGAAAATTATTTGGGAGATATGGCCTGATTAAATGAGGATTAGGAGTATAAATAGATTGCTCCAGGTACAAGGAAGGTCGGTCGAGAGTTTTGTGGATGAGGAGCGAGAAATCACGAGTTGCAGAAACTCGGGTTCTGCTGCTGCTGATGATGATGAACATCAAGAACACGAAGAACAAAGACCCGTCAAAGAAAGTCGTTGGAAACTGTCGCATTTACTCAACAGTTTGCAACACCTTTCAAGCGACTTCGGAATAGTGACTGCAACACTTTCTTTCTATCGTTCATTTGCGACGATTTACATGCGTCACAAAATCCTGTTTTTCACTATTTTCTCCATTTTCACCATTGTAAACACTTATTGAGCAAATAAAAAATCTTTTGAAAGTGTCTATAATATGAGGAGCTAAACCCCAACACTGGGGCGATGGAGGAAGCCTTATTTCATACTTGGGTAATTATTTTTAATTCTTTTCATGACTTTTGCACTAATTTTAATTGAAATTATGATTTGAATTAATTAGTTATCATTTGATTAGATGGGTCATGCTTAGCTTAGGTGATTTGATGTCCCATGCTTAACATTTACATCTAATATTTTGAGAATCTATCTTGGCAAAAATAAGAGTCACTTTATTTTATATATTTATTGAGCTATAATTGTTAAAAGAATTATTATTTAAACCTTAAGAAATGAATTTGGTGGGATCCTAAGCCCTGGTACCTCTCACACCATTTGTTAATAGTTTTTGCAAATACTTTTATTAAATCTAGAAACTCGGTTCTCAACAAGTCCGAGAGTTCGAATCCTTATTTACTACAAGCACTTTAAAAATCACATCAATGTGCTCAAGAGAGCATACATATTGTCAAAGCCCAGTGATGTGCCTGACCATCCATGAAGCACAACGCAGACACGAGGATGGCTCCATGATCGACAACTCAATAAGATCCTCGTCAACATTGGATTCAACTCCTACTCTCATCCAAATTATTTTTTCATACCCAGTGCGTGAATACCAACTAAAAACAAAGCATCTCAGGTTCGGCGATGGGATATTTGGGGACTGATGCCTACCTGACGCGACCATCAGTTTCAACCAGAAGGTATGACTACCTACATGTGTTCAACTTCTCTGGAGCTTCTCATTCATCTCGTTGATCATGCTAAGAGCAGTCACGACCATCTTCAGCCTCAATACTTATGTCAATGCCAGCCTCGAGAATTCTTTCTTTAACGCAACTCTCACCACCTATGAAATGAAGACAACCTCATCTTGTACATCGCAGCTTTGAACTGGGGACTGGGTATCCACGTAATACTTCTAAGCGCCTAAACTCTCATATCAGATGCTTGTTACACCACTTATCATGTTAATGAAGTCTTCAGCCGAAGCCCTCAGGAAATTACGGGGACTCCTTCAATTTATCTTTTCCTCCAGTACCAACAAAAACGTCTGCTAAGTTGAAAGCTCCGTGGGTACTCGTGGGCAAGGGACTGCCTCTCTCTCTTCAACTCCTTCCATAAAGTTATCGTCAACTTTTCTACCAGGCTAACTGATCCTATTGATGACGCATGCCTTACCATTTTGAGGACATCATTGAGATTGAGGAAGATAATGAGAGTCCATGCTCGACATCAGGGAAGCCTAATGAGTTTTATATGCTTCAGTCAACATCAAGGAAGCTATCGGCTCCATTATCAGTTTTTTCCTCTAAGGAACGAGACGAGCTCTACCACTATACGAAGACTGTCCTATTCATGCCTATTACTGCAACGAAAACAAGTAAGACTACCTGTTTTTGGAATATTGTCACTTAGCATACGTGAAGTAACTTCTTGGAGAGGATGCAAGATCGTACATCCAAAGGTTCCACACACAAGTAAGTCTTGTTGAACAACTCTCTTTACAACCAGCTATTCTTCATCCCATCAGGACACAAAAGAACATCTCTTGTCTTTCAAAACACTTGAGGAGAAAATGTTCTAAGTAGAGAATACAGGCATTCAAGAGAAATCATGTAGTAGAATCTCATCCTTCTCAGAGAACACCCTCTTATCTCTTGAAGAACACCTTCCTTCAACTTCAGTTCCTGAGTCACCTTTTCAATCTCTGATTCGCTTTGTCTGATGAGACCACACTAGAAGGAACCAAACCTGTTGCAATTTTCAAATCCATGGTAGTAGCAATTCCTTGATGGAACCAGGAGACATAGAACATTCGAACCCTTCACACATGTTCAGATGGTATTCCCATCTTGTGATATATTCTTCATAAACAACAAACTCTTGTCAACATTCTTGGTGCTTATCTCCTTAATCATCTACTAGCAACAACTACTACCAACGGGAAGTACAGTGTTAGCATCCTAAATTTATTTATTCTTCCTACGGTGGAGAAAGATACTCAGTGTCAAAAGATACTCATGGGAAGGGAAGTGCAGATATTTTCTAATTCCTTCAATAGATAAATGTTGTATCCTCTACTGTCACTCTGGAGTTCAAAAAATTGTTTCATCGAGCTTCCGTACTGGAATTTATGCTACACTGCCTCCGCTTTGAAGTTTTCTTCCCACCTGATATGCATATATACCACAACCCACACTGACAGATCACCACTAGCCATATGCACCTTACATATAGTTGAATTCATCTTCCTCATGTCTCCTTCATGTTTGCCAACCGCAATACGGACTGCTTCGAAACTGAAGAATACAGCGCCACTGAGTTACTGAGTTTTCTGGCAAAAGTTCAGAAACTAGTTCTTAATCAACATAATCTTTCAACATCATATAAAAGTACATTGTCACCATTGTTCAACACAAGCACGCCATGAAGAGTCCGATTACATGTAGGTTGCATGTTTAATAAAGTAGGGAACCAATGTCTGAAAGGTCAAGCTAATGCATCAACAACAAATATTATTACTGCGGAGTAATTCAAAGAAGTAAGGCTTACAAGAATCAAGCAAGTTCTTCCCAGACGAACATCACCGCCTTCTGGGGACTGAGATAAGAATCCAAGTTGGATACAGTCAAGATTGGTGTCGTACTATCACTACTTTCCCCCCACTGTCTTTGTCGCTGGCCACTCGCGTCGAGAGTACGAACTACTGTCGTGTCTTACTACTGCTAGCCTAAAATTTCAACTCTTTGCCACTGAGGGCATATTTTCCGCTCCTAGCTACTGTTGGCCCTGCTACTAACCACATCGATCAATTTTATCCATCTTTACTGTTATACACCAGTCTCACATGCTGCTACAATTTACATCAAGAAAACTATCAAGGTCCAGTACCAGCCTTTCCAGATCCACTTGTCTTCGACCTTGTTTCTACAAGTTATAACTCAAGATCATCATTTCATAGTCGTTGGTGTCCTATCTCCTATCCGCAACTATCTGATGCTGCATGCAACTCCTTGCCTCATGATAAAGCCAGACTACCTCGAAATCGAGGTTCTTAGATACCTCCAAGTAGTATTCCTAATCTACAGGCATCCTTTTATCGATGGCTACAATACACATCTTGGCTACCATAGACGATATCTCAGCTACACATTTCATCGGGAAACAACAACCTTCATACTTTGGTACATGATTTGGAAGAAGAATGCTAAATAAATAAAGGAAGACAAGTGCATCTCTACACCAAACTGGTTTCCTAATACAAGAAGGGGGAAAGGGCTTCCCTTTTGCATACGCACACATGGGATTCAATATTGCCTAACCAACATCAAATTCCTAACAAACCGTGCTGAAAAAGCGGGGGTCTAACAACCACACCCAATATTTCGTTTAGGCAATCTGTATGGAAAAACTCCAAAAGTTATATCTCTGTTTCACAATGGAAA
Source organism: Papaver atlanticum (assembly GCA_023531105.1). Lineage (NCBI taxonomy): Eukaryota > Viridiplantae > Streptophyta > Magnoliopsida > Ranunculales > Papaveraceae > Papaver > Papaver atlanticum. The sequence goes on from JAJJMB010008334.1 coordinate 2,272,858, forward strand.
TATATCCAAGAGTTATATCTCTGTTTCATAATGTAATCAGCAAATAAAACAGATAGAAATCCGCGAGCCTGATTATTATGTGAAACAACTTGAACGGTACCAAAGACCAATGTTCAAGTGCCAATCAATTTATATCAACAACCAAAGGTTGGATTATCTAATTGATTTGTGAATTACAGGTATGCATACCATGGTCCCCGTACTTGGATTATCTTGCACAAATTAGCATACAAGTACGCATACTGTGTTATATCCAATCATGGTTAATTGTTCTAAACTCCCATTTCAATCATTGAAACATTCTTAGAAGACGACAATAGTTGTCTCACACAAACTATTAGCTTTAAAGCAATTTTCAAGTGATCGAATGATCAATACGAAACATTCTGAGTCTACATCAAATGACTGTCTCACACAAATCATGTAAGATGTTACAAGGAAATTTTCACATGATCATCTTTTGACTTTCGTCAAGAATATAAGATGAACTTGGTTAAAGCGAAAGTTTACCAACACATATTTCGAGAAATATATAAGCGAGTTAAACTCAGATCAAAATATCAAATGTGTATAATCGAAGTCTATATAGCTATACGACTTTTGTCTCAAATAGGAGATAGAGTAGCTAGACTTTTGAGTGATAGATGAGTTCAAGTCTCCACATACCTTTTGTTGATGAAGTTACACAATCTCCCCTTGGTAGTTCTTCGTCTTCAATCGATGAACGCCGTGAAGTCTAATGCTCAACTACACTTTCTATCCTAATCTGAGACTTAGCTATAAGTAGACTAGAAATCAAGACTTATAGTTTTGGCAACTAAACTTGACAACAAGCTTGAGATAGCAACGCTTGCGAGTTCGACCGAGTAGTGATCTAACAATCTCCCCCTCTGTCAATTTTAGTTACAAAACTATCAATACATATGGATTACAAAATAAATAAACTTTGTAGCTTCTCATCCAAATGCTTGGTTTCCTTGGTTCTTCAGCATTACTCGAATTCTTCGTCACTTCAAAGTACTCCAGTGATTCTGAACGTGTTCAACTCAGCATCATAGTTGTTCAAGATCCGTAGCTATAACAATGAGAAAACAGTAGCTCTCAATCACTATTATACAGTGTCATAGTATCATTACACAGCATCAAAGTCCAATTGTATCACAACTTTGACAACAATACTATGGTGATATATATCACTCCCCCTTATTCAATACTTCATCTCACATGAAAACCAATCCCCCTTACATAATGATCCGTAAATCATATGTATTTTTAGTGTGAACTACACATTAATTCTCCCCCTTTTAGTCAATATAAATTGGCAAAGGTACGAAAACTAGTGGGATCATAATGAAATTCTCATAGAGATACTTCATGACTAAAAGAGAACATATCAACTTTGTTTCGATGATTTCACATAGTTGAAACTTAGTGTATTCATCAAGGAGTTTATAAAGATACAAGATAACTCCTACAATACTCCACAGCCGCACTCCCCACAAAGATTTGGCAATTAAGCACAAGTTCAATTAAGAACTCTCCCCCATAAAATGTCATTCCCGAAAGAACAACAAGAGCGACCTTACTTTTATAAGAAAAGAAGAATTTAATTGAATACTTTGATACCTAACAGAACTGTTATCTACGCAGAAACAAATGCGAAATTGAAACAACACTACACTGACGTTCTAAGCCTTGATTGCCCAAAAGATATGAATGAGTCCAGGGGCAAAAGGCTAGAGAACTAATGAACAAAAACAACACCAATAGACTACCGTAAGTGTTGAAACATAGCAGTATCTAAAGGTTTGGTGAGAATATCAGCCAATTGTTGTTCGAAAGGAACAAATTCCATATTGATGATACCATTTTCATAGAGATCTCTAATAAAATGATACCTTATGTCAATGTGCTTAGTTTTTGAGTGTTCAACAGGATTCTCAGTGATGCGAATCGCACTTGAGTTATCACAAAAGATCTTCATTATACCAGTGCCAATTCCATAATCAGCAAGCATTTGTTTCATCCATAGAAGTTGAGTATAACATGAAACTGCAGCAATGTATTCTGTTTCGCATGTAGACAGGGATTGTGAGTTTTGTTTCTTGCTATGCCATGCCACAAGATTCAACCCAATATAGTAAAATTCCCCCGAAGTACTCTTTCTGTCTTCCACACATCCTGCCCAATCTGTATCTGAATAGGCAGTAAGATCAGTGTTAGTATTAAAAGTATAAGATAGACCATACCCGATAGTATGTTGGATATATCGCATGATCCTCTTTGCAGCTGCAAGATGAGATTCCTTTGGATTAGCCTGAAATCTAGCACAACAACCAACACTAAAAGCAATATCAGGTCTAGTAGCTGTAAGATATAAGAGGCTTCCAATGATAGATCGAAAAAGCTTTTGATCCACATTTAATCATTTCTCATCTCGATGTAGTTTACCAGTAATGGGCATAGGCGTCAGTTTTGGAGTTAACTTATCAAGACCGAACCTTGTCACAAGGTCCTTAGCATATTTTTCTTGAGATAAGTAAATTCCATCCATATGTTGTTGAATCTGTAATCCTAAAAAGAATTTCAATTCACCAACATTGTTCATTTCAAACTCCTTACCAAGAGAGACTTGAAAATCTTTTGCAAGTTTCTCATAAGTTGATCCATAGATGATATCATCTACATAAACTTGAGCAATGACAACATCTTTCTCACTCCACTTGGTAAACAATGTTTTATCAGCTCCACCTCTCGAAAAACCTTTCCTGAGAAGAGAAGTAGTTAGTTTTTCGAACCGGGCATGAGGTGCTTGTTTCAACCCATATAATGCCTTTTTGAGCTTAAGGACATGATCTGGGAAATCAGGGTTTTCAAAACCCTTCGGTTGAGCAACATAGACCTCTTCCTTTAAATTTCCGTTTAGGAACGCGGATTTTATATGTCCATTTGAAATAGCTTAACCTTGAGGAAACAAGCATGAGCTAATAGTAACCGAATGGACTCAAGGCATGCCACAGGAGCAAAGGTTTCGTCAAAGTCTATACCTTCAATCTGTGAATATCCTTGAGCGACAAGTCTGGCCTTGTTTCTGACAATGGTGCCAAATTCATCAGACTTGTTCTTGAATATCCATTTGGTACCAACAATATTGATATTAGAGGGACAAGGTACGAGCTCCCATACATCTTATCTTTGAAATTGATTTAACTCTTCATGCATTGCATTCACCCAAAAGGGATCGCTAAGAGCTTCATCAATATTTGTAGGTTCTACTTGCGAAAGATAACAACCAAAATTGCAAATATTTTGAAGTTGTCCTCTTGTCTTAGCTGTAGAATCTTTTCCTCCAATAATACTATTAGTATCATGATTCCTTTGAACCCAGAGGTGTCGCGGAGGAACTCGTTCTTTTTCAACAGGAATAGTCTGATCTGTGCTCTTCTCCCCGTCACTAGAAATATCAGGATCAATGACTGTTGGAACAACTTCAACTGATTCTGGGACTTCCTTGACTTTCTCAATTGTCTCAGTTGGAGGCAATTCAGCAGGAGGGCTATCATGACGAAAATTGCTCGGATAATCAATAATGACATTTGCAGATTCCATCATAACTTGGGTTCTGAGATTAAATACTCAAAAACCACGACTATCAAATGCATACCCAAGAAAGATACCTTCATCGCTTTTTGAATCAAATTTCCCTTTTTGTTCTCGATCTTTCAGAATATATCACTTACTTCCAAATACTCTGAGATAATGTAAGTTGGGCTTCCTACCGTACTACAACTCATAAGGAGTGTTTAGGGTTTTCGACCGAAGGTATACACGGTTGATCAAATAACATGTTGTGAAAACAGCTTCTCCCCAAAACCTTAACGGTAAGTTTTTGTTATGGAGCATTACCCTATCCATTTCCTGAATGTTCCTATTCTTCCTTTCTGCAACTCCATTAGCTTGAGAAGTAATGGGTGGTGAGTATTTTTGAATAATCCCCAGTTTGTCAAAAAATTCAAACACCTTAGTGTCCTTGAATTCAGTTCCACGGTCGCTTCTAATTTTATTTAGCTTGCGAACTTGTTCATTCTGGATTCTATTAACAATAATCTTGAATTCATCAAGGGTTTCATTTTTATGATAAAAAAATGCCACCCAGGTGAATCTGGTGTAATCATCTACCATAACTAAAGCATACTTCTTCCCAGCAACCGTAGGTTGTTGAATAGGACCGAAGAGACCCATATGAATTAAGTCAAGTGGATCTTTAGTGAGAATATCTCAAGATGATTTATGTGGAACTTTTGTTTGTTTACCCTTTTGACAGGCACCACAGACACCATCAATCTTTGCATTGATTTTGGGAACGCCTCTAACAAGTTCTTTGTTAATGATCTTAGTTAGAAGGCGATAATTGATGTGACCAAAATGCTCATGCCAAAGATGTGTAAATTCCACCTCAGTCAAATTGCAATAATTGCTAAATTGAGTATCAAGAAGATAACAGTTATTTTTACCACGAGTTCCCTGAAAAATTACTTTTCCAGTTTTGTCTAAAATGTCACATCCATTCGCATTGAAGACAACTTTATGGCCTTTGTCACAAATTTGACTAACATAAAGGAGATTTGCAGTCATACCTTTAACGTAAACTACATCATGGATTTCAGGAACGCCCGGAAGTTTGATCATCCCCTTCTTGCTTATGTAACAACAACTCCCATCTCCGAATGTTACAGGACCTCCTTCAGAGTCGCTTGAATTCACAAACCATGAAAGATATCCAGTCATATGTCGGCTACATCCACTATCAAGGAACCATTGAAAGGGTGATGTTGATTTTAGAGCAAAAGCTCCCATACTAACACTATTAACCCGTTTGGGATTTTTTGTTAGCTTTGTACACCTTTTTAGAGAAGTAAACAGTTGTTCAGCTTTCTTATGAAGATTACTAGCAACCTTTAATTTTTTCTTGAAATACGTACATGTATGTTGAAAATGATTACGAGAATCACAGAACATACATGGACCAACATCTTTAAACTTATCTGAGTAATTCTGAGTCACATCAGGTTTCACAAAGCCTAAACCTCGCTTATCCCCTGACTTGCGACAATTCTTCAGGGAAGAATTAAAGGAGTTATTCAAATCCATTGAAGGAACTTTGACAGACTTCAACTCCTTATACTTTGCAATTTTTGCAATAAGATCAGAATTGATCCGGATTTGTTCATCCAACTTCTTCTGGAGAGTAACTAGCTTTTCAGAACATTCTCTAAGATCAAGAGTTAAATACTGGTGAAGCGTTTATCGAGACTTTACTATCTATAGAGTCAGATCGCTACAAACACAGACTTATAAGGTCTTAAACGTGTTTGCCTGCTCTGATACCAATTGAAAAAGCGAGGGTCTAACAACCACATCCAATATTTCGTTTAGGCAATCTGTATGGACAAACTCCAATATAATTCCAAGAGAATCAACTAGACATTCAGACTCAATCAATGGAAATATATCCAAGAGTTGTATCTTTGTTTCACAATGTAATCAGCAAATCAAACAGATAGAAATCCGTGAACCTTATTATTATGTGAAACAACTTGAACAGTACCAAAGACCAATGTTCAAATTCCAATCAATTTATATCAACAACCAAAGGTTGGATTATCTAATTGATTGAACTACGAACAACCTATGATATTTCAATTATATAGAAAATATACTGCAGAAAAGAAATAACACAGACACCAGAAATTTTGTTAACGATAAAACCGCAAATGCAGGAAAACCCCCCGGGACCTAGTCCATATTTAAAAACCACACCGTATTAAGCCGCTACAGACACTAGCCTAGTCCAAGTTAACTTCGGACTGGAATGTAGTTGAGCCCTAACCAATCTCACACTGATCAAGGTACAGTCGCGTTCCTTACGCCTCTAGAACCACGCCGGATTATATGCACTTGATTCCCTTAGCTGATCTCACCCACAACTAAGGGTTGCTACGACCCAAAGTCGAAGAATTGAAAAACCAATCTGTCTCACATATTAAAGTCTATTGAATAGATAAATCTGTCTCCCACAGAAATACCTAGAAGTTTTGTTCTGTCTTTTGATAAATCAAGGTGAACAGGAACCAATTGATATACCGGACTTATATTCCTGAAGAACAGCCTAGAAATATCAATCACCTCACAATAATCTTAATCGTATGGTAGCGAAACAAGATATTGTGGAATCACAAACGATGAGACGAAGATGTTTGTGACTACTTTTTATCTTACCTATCGGAGATTGAATCTCGAGAAAATCTTAGAGAAGATAGTACTCAATACGATAGAACAAAGTAAGATCAGAACACGCAACTACAGAGAAAATAGTTGGGTCTGGCTTCAGAATCCCAATGAAGTATTTAAGTCATTAACCTATAATGGTTTTAGAAAAACCTAGGTTAAAGGAGAATTAACTCTAGTCGCAACTAGTATCACACAGGAGGTGTGGGGATTAGGTTTCCCAGTTGCTAAAGTTCTCCCTTATATAGTCTTCAAATCAGGGTTTGCAATCAATGTTACCTTGGTAACAAAGCATTCAATATTCACCGTTAGATGAAAACTTGATTAGACTCAAGCTAATATCTTTCAACCGTTAGATCGAACTTAGCTTGTTACACACAAATGATTAGTGACTTCATTTAGATATGCGTAACCATACCTAAACGTGTACACCTTGTTGGCTCAACAATAGTTAACCGAAGTTAGCCATATGAACACTTTCATATCAACCATATTCATCTTAACCATAACTAGTTCAAATGACTCGAATGAAACTAGTTCTAGAGTTGTTCAATTGTTTATATTCTCATAGAAGTATACAAGACACAATTGAATCAAAATTGATTTTGATTCACTCGAATCAATTCATGAACATTATAGCGACGGTTTGCAAAAGATTGCATTCCTTAATATATAAATGTATTAGTTCATGAACAAACCGATTTTAGAACATAACCTACTCAAGTATGCAAATGGGTACGCATACCTAAGTGGCCGGACCAAGTTTGGGTTCGCCAGTATGCGAACGGGTACGCATACCTTCCAAAACTCAGTTGAATTTCCGAAACTTGAAACTCACGCCAGTACGCATACCGGTATGCATACTAAGTTCCCGGACTTTCAATAACTAACCAGTACGCATACAGGTATGCATACCATGGTTCCCGGACTTGGAATATCTTGCACAAATTAGCATACAAGTACGATTACTGTGTTATATCTAATCATGGTTAATTATTCTAAACTCCCATTTCAATCATTGAAACATTCTTAGAAGATGACAATAGCCGTCTCACACAAACTATTAGCTTAAAAGCAATTTTCAAGTGATCGAATGATCAATATGAAACATTCCGAGTCTACATCAAATGACTGTCTCACACAAATCATGTAAGATGTTACAAGGCGATTTTCACATGATCATCTTTTGACTTTCATCAAGAATATAAGATGAACTTGGTTAAAGCGAAATCTTACCAACACATATTTCAAGAAATATTTAAGCGAGTTAAACTCAGCTCGAAATATCAAATGTGTATAATCGAAGTCTATATAGCTATACGACTTTTGTCTCAAATAGGAGATAGAGTAGATAGACTTTTGAGTGATATATGAGTTCAAGTCTCCATAAAACTTTTGTTGATGAAGTTCCACAAGCTACCCTTAGTAGTTCTCCGTCTTCAATCGATGAACGCTGTGAAGTCTAATGCTCAACTACACTTTCTATCCTAATCCGAGACTTAGATATAATTAAACTAGAAATCAAGACTTATAGTTTTGGAAACTAAACTTGACAACAAGCTTGAGATAGCAACGCTTGCGAGTTCGACCGAGCAGTGCTCTAACACGTGCTACCTGTGATGGACTCTCTCGATATGCTTGCCGATGTTTCCCTTCTTGCGTATTGATAGCTGCCTCACCAGCGCTGCTAAGGAAGGCCAAGTCGGCTGCTATCTTCCGGGTAATATCTATATACTTCTTCCAATTAATTTTATTTTCGTCTGTCACCATCTAGTGATTACCCCGCAACAATGTCATTGTTACGTACTAAGCAGGGGACTTAATGTTGATGGTGATTTTTAGTTTAGGGCCAAAACTGTAAAAGTCTCTACCAGACCAGGCATCAGAAGTAGTAGACCTTGATATGTCTATATTCCGCAAGGAATTTAAAGAATATATCAAATCTGATGAGTGATTATGCCTCTCTTCATATCGTATTGAATACTCAAGCTCCTAGATGAATTGATTCACTAGTATAGAGCCTAATGAGTATTAAGCTCCCACCTGCATTTATTCACTAATGCATGGATTGCTGATTATCTATCCTATGCTATGTTCCCCAGCTGAACCCTTAATATTGACATGATATGACAATTAATGTTCACTCTCGGCTGAGTAGCATGAATTTATCGAAGTGTCAGGATTAAGATGTGTATGAAGGTACTCAATCAGAGGCGCGCAAGCTGCGTTGCTCTCCGAGATTAAAAAAAAAAGTGATTTTGTATCAACGTGCAAAATTCAACAAAATTGATCAAATTTTGTGTCTGCTCGCAAAATCCAATTTTTCTAGCCTAATTTATCAATTTACAAAAATTTGGTTTTTTCTCTAAACTGGAGCCTGCACAACACCACGATCCCTATTGGTTGAGACTAAACCTAGGCAAATTAGGAAATTGATCCATCATGGAACTAGTAGTAGCATAATCCTACCAAAAGTTGGAAAATAAGAAATAAAGGGAAATTACGACATAGAAAGGTAGCAGCAAATGGGGCGCGGCCGCGCAGCTTGGCTTGCCGATTTGCCCTAGTTGGCTCCTCCCATGACTGACTGGCGATACCCCATATTACTGCCTGCCGGCCCTTCTTTCCCACTGGCCAATCAAATCGCTCCAAAGTCGCGGGCTACACTTTTAATTAAAGATGGAAGTTGGCCGTCCGCCGTGCTTAATTTCTTAAGAAAAGTCGTGACTTGTTTTGCGGATGTCCAAGTCAGTCGCAAAACTAATCACGACCACACGACTTGTCAAGCTCCAATACCTAACCCTACTTTTTGCAAGCTCGGCAAACAAGGCGCCGCTATGACAACTGTCTGCCCACCTATTATCTCAACCAATCACGTCGCTCCTAGCCTGCAGGCAGAGTCCACAATTGCTAGCCAAAATAGGCTAGTCGAGCGGCCTGAAAAGGGTCCTAATTCCCATTGCAGTATTAAATCAATCACGGCCATCCAACTTGGCCATCCAAATTGATCGACTCAGATTCAATTTTGAGAAACCAATGAAGTGCCGTTATGTTCACCGGCGGCCCGTCTTTGGCTTTGACCAATCATATCTCTTCAACTTGGTCGGACGATATCCAAAAGGTCACCAAAGATCGGACGAATGGCTGGGAGAAATTGGTAAACAATTTGAGTATGATATATATGCCAAAAGTTTCGTATGAATGTCTAGTATAACATACTAAAAAATCATATCAATTGGATTAACGATCTAAAATATACAGTTTAAAAGGCAAGCTATGTCATGGCTGAAAACTGACAGAATTCCTCATGAATTCTTCCGGAATGTTTACTGTCGGTCTGTTTTCACCTCCTAAACGAGCTCAAAACCTAAATATTCTCTCGTAAGAAGATAGGAAATTCTTTTTTGATAAGAATGGAGGGGCGTATCATCAAAATCCAAGTTTGTATGAGAATTCTACATCAGTTTTAGTGAAGGGTCCCACATCTGAATTTTCACTACGAAATTTCACGAATTTCTTCATATATTAACATAAACTTCCATTCACTCTTTCATTCAAGAGGTGGGTTAATGTGATTATGAGACCATATGACTTGCTACATATGCATGACTAATTTCATACTCATATATATTTTTCTCCACTCTTTCATGAACACCCATCACCTCTCGTTGATATCATGGAAAGCAGTGCTTGACTTGTCACTTACGACCACCTGCTGCCTAGCTTGCGCATGATTGGTTGAAATATTTCTGTACATGTACGTCTTACACACAAGGATAACAACACATGTTAGTTGTTGGAATAATCACATATTCATTCCTCTACTTTTCATGACCACGTCTCACATGTCATGATGGTGGGCCCACTCAGCAACTAACACACTTCACGTCACTGGTCGTGACTCGACTTGCTCTCATAACATGCCGACTTCACCTTGCAGGTGCGCCTTAGTCATTCAATTGACCTAGCTATGCAAGTTACGACTAAGTGTTATTTTCTACCAAAATATTTGAGACATCAAACATGTCACAAATGGAGTATGTTCATCAGGGTATTGGTCTGGCGGTCTACAGCAATGCGGTGTGCAATGCACCCATTATGAGAAAGTGTCGGGAAAGGCGGGTAGTTAACGAGCGAAGGAGTAGTGGGTATGCAACCGTCCAGTCTTCCTCCATGATAGGGACACGGTTTCATCACTTTCCTACTCCTTCACAACTTCCACTTCCTATGAGATCAGGATGCACAAGCATGATTACATATAAATAGGTTTTCTAATCTATTCCAAAAGGGAGGTAATCATCATCGTCAATACGCAAGTATCCAGAACACACTGCTTACAACCTTCAAGCAGACTCTACTTTCTGATACACGTTAATACACCTTTCACCTCTGACAGAGTCTATCACTCTGATCTCAACACCTTCTCTGCTTCCCTCCCTAAGACCAACACTTCTCCTTCATTTTGTGACCCATGTAAGACTGGAACAGCCATTTCTTGGTTTAGGACAGAATTATACAGATTGATCTCTCGAATCTAAAGTACTCATGTGCAATACATTTGTTTAGGGTTTAGATTCGCTTCTCATCGATGCACCCAATTTATCATTTTCAGCAGAATCAGTTTTTACCCTACTACACCTTCATTACATGGATTGCCCAATGAGACACCCTATAATTTATACCTTTAACCAACGAATAGTAATCCTTGTAGGTGGTCAACACTTTCATCCTACTCTCTTCCATTTGCATTGTTATCTTGATGATATCATCCTTGGTGTATCGATGGATGGATTCTTGTACCGCAACCACATTATTTGGGATCCCACTGAGCAGGCTCTTTAAACGTCCATGAGTCTTCTCGTTATTGTACTGCCTGTGTTGATATTGTACATGTACACAAATTTTTCTTTATACGGGCCCACCAATTCCTTCAAGCAATAAACGACAGCTTTCTCATGATCATTTTTCCAAATTCTAATGCAACTCTCCAAATAAGATTTGTACTCCGCCTCGGACATTGGATGTACTAACAAATCCCAATGATGTTGAAAAGCCTTCCAATTTAACCCATTTTCTTCATACTCTTTGGCTAGTTTTTTCTTATTCTTTCTCTCGTTCTTCCGAAGTTAATTTATCAAGACAATCATCTTCAACCTTTTCACGAGTAGTACCTTTTTGTGGCTTTGGCATTTGGATATGACCCCTACAACTACTTCTGATTTTGCATTGTATATGCCATGTGGAAAGAAAATGCTTGGTGTCCGGGAAAACTACCCCTATGGTATTTATTAGTGCTTGGTCCTTATATGTTACTACGATCCTTAGAGTTTGGTCCCTACGGTAAATCTCCTTTCAGGTTTCTAGCATCCAAATAAAACTCACATCATTCTCCCGATCTCCCCATGCCACCGTGAATTTTTTTTTTAACGGAAGTGTGGCAAACAATGTTTAACAACGTCGAAACAACCTCATTCTTTCGCTGTTGGATTCATCTTTACATCCTCTTCAAGATGAAAAGAATAAATTCTGGATTTGGACGAGTTTCACTTGGTCTTTGGCCCATCTCCACTTGTAGACTTCACTTTTGGAGTTATTTCCACTTCTTTTCGGATGATTCACCTAACAAAAGATATAAACTAGAAAAATCATAATACAAAGTAATATACGGTAAATATAGCTAAAACAAGTATGAAATTGACACTCAAAACATGTAAATTATGCACTTATCAATGGGACATATGCTTATGGATCCAAATCGATATTCTCAGTATCGTTGTGAACTCTTTTGAACTTGGAAGCTATCTTATCTTGCGTTGCACAATAATCTTAGTTTACAATTTTTCAGCATTGAGTTGCAAGAGTAGGGTGAACTGCACTTTCCAAATAAGCTTAACAACTAAATTAGCATCAAACTTGTTTCTTAGTAGCTCCTTAGCAGATTTTACATAACATGCACCATTTTGATCTAGCGTCCATACCTTATAGTCATCATTGCCAACACTTTTAGGTAAATCTTCAGTATCAATACCAATATTCAGCAAGATAGTACGAATAATGTTAGGTATCACCCAAACATTGTTAACAATCAGGTCACTAACTAGAGCATTGCATTTATGACGCCTCAACTAAACCACATGTCTAGCTAATAGGATTAATTACAACCTAAAGTTGAAGGATCAAAATCTAGATTATCGAATTTAAGAATCATTTAAGCAATAATACATACATGAAAGATACACAACATATCTAATTCGATAAAGCTTTAAGCTACGAAAACAAATGTCTTCACATACACCATCTCTCCTGAAAACTGAACTAAAGTCGAAAGAGTGAGCACATCATCCTAAAGGGGTGCCAATGGAAACATATAACTTTCAATAATCTCTAACATGCTCACAGATCTAAAGAACAATAATTGAACATTCAATATGCATAACACGCATAAGATTAACTTTCCCAGATACCTCGGTTTATTATATTGCATCATCTGTGCTATTAAACACACTTCTCGTGCATAAATTAGGATATAAAGTAAAAATTAATAATACTATACTTCACGTCCTATAATAATATTTACACTTCCCATGCTGAGTAATAATATTACACTTCACGTGCTATTTGACTTAGCAAGGAGCTGTAAGGAGACCACAGACACTCCTCGCAGGGAAATTACGCAAACACAAATTATTCACCCAACAATCAACAAACATTGAAATGTAACATTCATGAAAGAAAGTCATTTTAATTTCACTTTCTCAGATATTGCGACCATAATAATAATATCTGTGAAAAACCACCACCAGATGATCTAGAAAAGTGATGCTAGAACAAACCAAAAATATGTCACTTTGAACTCGCCAAATTCATTGGAGAAGACGACAGTAGAATAAATCCAGGCTCAAATAATAGCGCTATCAACACGAAATACCCACACACCCCGTGATTCAAGAAACTACCATCATAAGTCCGTAAGGCTTTACAATCAAGCATAACATGTAACAAATTGATTATATCAAAAAAATGTACTCCCTCTGTCTTTTTTTATTTGTCCTAATTTCTACTTTGGTCTGTCTTTTTTTATCTGTCCGCTCTGTTTATAGACATATTTTTCCCTTAAACTATCAAATATACCCTTTATTTTTTATAATCATAAAATTATTTTTAATATAAACTTAATTCAAAATCTTAATTATTATCACCATATATATATATATATTCAATATCTTTGTATTAATCGTCATTCCTTTTTTAAATAAAAACATTTATGGATATATATAAAATTCCTAATAAAAATTCTACTTATTTTTACATAACTTTAGTTTTGGTAATAACATAACTTTAAATAGGGCTAGTCAAGGGTTAGTCATGACATTTTATAGGATTTCCTTAATATTTTGACAAAGTCAATTAGGACTGTTAATTAAAAACGGAGGGAGTAAAATATAATATTAGAAGTCCACCCCCAAAATAATATTGGAGTCAACTCCAATTCAGCATAAAAGTAGATACAACATCTGGGGAAATCCAAACAATGCATATTACACAACATACCCATCCATTACACACAAATATGCGCACAAGAAGTAAAGGCACATCATTCCCGCTGTTGAAAAGAAACGTAATGACTACAAGAAGGTTACAGAGTTGCCACCTGATTTGATGATAAACCACATCTACTTCAAGAATTTCTATTTACAAATCTATAGAACAGTCCCTCATCATCATCATCATCATCATCATCTTAAGCGTATAATTACCATCTGAATCAACAAGACATTTATATTTATACATAAATGGTTTTTTAGAATCCAATCGATATCCTTTGCTCTATCTTAATTTTCTTTATAGCGTTCCACTATCCATTTTTTTATTAATATTTCATATAGGTCTACGTCCAAATTGGTCATTGGAGAGGTAGAAAAAAGTGGCAGGAAATTGGAGGGAAACTATTTGTAGATGACAAAATACATCATTTACCAAGTATTGACATCTGTACATGTCATACGAGCTGGAGCGCTAAGATAAAACCTAGGTCGAGATCGGGTGAACGAGTCTTTAGTACATGCAAGACTTGAAGGTCATCATACTCTCATAATCACGACCTGAAGATGAAGACTAAACCGTGCGCACGATCTGAGTTTTGGAGCCCACAACGAAGACAAAGTTAGAAGTCAGAAACAAGAGCTCACGACGTAGAGTATGAGCCATGAGACAAAGGAGAGCTACCCAGGTCGGAGAAGTTGCTTGTATAGGAAGTAATGTTTGAGTGGATCATGACGTCATCTCCATCTAGATTAAGGAGGTTCCCCGTTAAACATGCTTCCTGCGTGATAACTACGCTACTACTTGTAAACCAAGCATAATGTACACAACTGACACTGATCAAAAAAGTAATATTTTTCAGTGATTCTCTCTCTCCTATTACCTTCTGAACTGACAATCTGACTAATAGGGAAGATAACTACAAATCCTCACAACCAGCGCGAATCGAGATAATCACCTGCAAAAGTACCATAATTGATCAGTCACTGTGATCAGCCAACATAATCATCATATTAACTATGTGTAGGTATGTATACGAAATCTCCACTCCCATGACACGAATATGCATCTTCATTGGCGCTAGAAACAACTGTTTAACATCTAAATTATGACTAGTTATGAACAAAAGCATGATAAATCATAATCTTGATGTTTGGAAAACCCAACTTTGGTAAAAAAAAATACGAATTTCTGCTAAAAAACTACATCTATGCATGATTTCTTGATCTAACATTGGGGATTTCAAGATTTATTTTTTCTCTCAAAAATCTTACTGAAATTAATTTAAAATTAATTTTTATTTTAAAACTTTTTTCTTTGAAAGTGTAAAACCTTATTGAATCGTTAATAAACTTTTAATTAATTTTACAGTTAAAGCTTCGACCAAAAATTTCAGTGTAAAAGAAACTTTAGGAAATTAAATCAAACAAATAAACAAATGTGTATCATGCTTGTCTCATATGATATCTTAACAGACCAAGTGACGGAATGGAGAGGCTAGAGCGGCTAAATTATATTTGAGTTTGCTTTAGTAGTAGCATGTTCAAATGGGGTATTTAAACAAAAATAAACTTTTTTATATCCGGAATTTCGTTCAATTGCTACATACAATCGTTTCAAGTATATCATCAAGCATGATTTACCATATCCTTACTAACGTGATTATACACTTCTTTTTCAATGAAGATCAATAGATACCAAAAGTGATCACGATAATGATGTTTTGCGCATACTATTAAAATTAAAATTCTTTGGGAAAAAAATTATTTTCTTGTGCATATTATTTTTATTTGGGACAAACATTATTTTACAGAAATAGGTTGGATGTTAGTTGTAAGCAGTCGGCGGAACTGTACTACACTTTTAGAGTAAAGTGTACTTTAGACGAAACACCAAAAGTGGGATTGTATAGTTTCATATGAAAAACATGACATAAATAATATATATTGAATTACGTTAATAAAAACGACTACATAAAACTAATGTTTCGTGCATTAATTTATTTTCTCAAAAATTTCTTTTTGACACAAGCTAGTATTTAGTATGGTAACCAATGTCTTACATTGTTCTAATAGATATTATCTGAAGTTATTATATAGGGATAATTGGACTTTAGTACTCAGGTTTTGCCCAACATTAGGCTTTGATCTAACATTTGTCCAACGTTAGGGCTTGGTACCTGGACTGGAATGGACTGGTTAAATCTTGACTTCTGTTCCATAATTATAAAAACAATGAAAATAAAAAGAATTACTTAACACCGTTGAATGACTGTTAGCAGTCGCCTTCAAAAAACAAAAAAAAAAACTATTAACAGTAATCGAAGAAGAACCCTAATTTCGTGTTCTTCCCCAAATTAAAAATCAATGTCTCTTCTTCCATCTATTTCAATTGTTAGCCTTCAACCTCATAAATTCAATTATCTTATAAACAAAAATCAAGAACCCAAAATGATAACAGGAAAACAAAGGAAATCATGCATATATCTTCCGGATCTGTAGAGAACAACAACCCAATTACATCATAAACATATTAAAAATAAAAAAAACAATGTGTCAATTTCCGGGTATTCTAAAAAATTACAATCAGCAACGGTGCTATTCGATTACTTTCTGAAGATCGTCACGGGTTTTCTTAGTGAGAGTAGAGCTGATGATGAATATTGCTGCTCTGAGATCAAAGTAGAGAAATTAGCGAAATTGAGGAGAAATTAGGGTTCGATTTGAGGTGGGTTCTGGATTCAGCTGAACATGGTGGTTGAAATTGATATGGGTTTGTCGATATAAGGGTTAATTAAGAATTGAGAGAAGAAATTGCAGATTAATTTGAGAGAATATGAGAGTTTCAGAAGTTAGGGTTTTGAAAATGATGAATCTGAAGAACTGATAATGAGATGGTGTTTTTGATTTAGGGTAAACAAATCGAAGAAAACGAATTCCCATATGTGATTAAGCACAGAGAATTAAATATGAAACTTAATTTCAATTTGAAAACTTTAGGGTAGTTTAGGGTAGAAGATTAATATCAATCTGAAATCTCGAGTCTTCAATCACATATAAGAAAGAAAAAAAAGAGAGGGGATGGTGTCGATATGGGGAAAAAGAGAGAGATGAAGATGGCTTTGAGACTTGGGGTTTCTGTGTGTTGATTCTATGAAGAATAAGAGATGGAAACGGTTTTTTGTGGTTTTTTGTTCGTGCAAGAGATAAGTAAATAAAATAAGTACTGAAATCTTAGCCGCATATCTCTTAGATGTGTAGAGATTTAATTCGGATCGTCCACGTGTTTGATGGTTTGAGGACACGGTTACACATGGTTACAAAAGATATTTTTTTTTAGTAATTATGTAATAACTAACAGAAAAGTCATACACGTCATGACTTAACGGGTCAATTGGAGTCAACGTCCAGTCTAGGTACCAAGCCCTAACGTTGGACAAATGTTAGACCAAAGCTTAGTGTTGGACAAAACATGTGTACTGAAGTCCAATTATCCCTATTATATATATACTATATCTAACAACAAAAAGAAAGATTATATTGTGTTACACAATATCTAATTACATTAAGATATTTATATATTGTACATGATACCACACAGGGGCGGAGCCAAGGTATCTACAAAGGGGGTGCACAAATTTGCTTTGGATAGATAAATTTTTTCAGGGGTACAAAAAGCAAAATTAGGCTTATAATTTGTCTTAAGAATTTGCTTTGGGCCCAAAATAGCCTTTGGAGCCACCTGGACTGGGGTGCAAGTGCACACCCATGCACTGGGCTGGTTCCGCCACTGATACCACATGTATCATAGATCACCTATATAGCTAAATAACTTAAACTGATACGCAATTTGAGCTATCCAAATCACACTATGATTTTATCAAAACTCAAATATAAAACAACTAATTTATTTAGTGAAAAAACTGAAATTAGGCATTGACTAGTATTGACTACATATAATCTTACTGATAATCCGTATAATTCAATTGATAATCCTGCAATAATAGGTACTCCTGTAAAGGGAAACCATGTTGATCCAAGTATGAATTGATTATAGTAAAATTTTCAGCTTCTTATGGCGAGGCTATTACATCGTATCTGGTCCAATTAACTCATTTGCTGACTGAATTACTTGGTCTACTTCCCCATAAAATAAAGTATTATCAAGTAAAATTGTATTAGTAATATTCAAAGGGATCCACCAAAGAGGATTAATGTGATGCAAAAGGTACTCTAGTAGAGGGCAACCACGTCGATCCAAGGATGAATCGACTTACGCTGAACATTTGAGATTATTCGGGAGAGGTAATCACATGGTAGCATGTTCAATGAACTCGGTTGCTGACTAAAACCTCATAACAATAGTTAATCAGAACAAAGATTTTGGAAGACTGCAAAATATTTAGGGTTATTTGGTGTTTGGTATTTAAATTTTGTCCAACTTTAGTGTTTGGTCTAACATTTGTCCAAGTTAGAATTTGGTACTTGGAAGTGGCGTTGACTTCTGTTGACTCAGTTAAGTTTAATTTTTAATTAAACTTATCATTTAAATATTTATGTATTTACTGTTTTGTCTTTTAATTGTTAATTATTACCGAGAAAACTTTAACCCAATTTACTCTTCATTGAAACTTTTTCTCAAACACTTAGCATGCAGTTTTTGTGCGTGAGAGGGTCAATTTAAGAATGACTTCGACCTTCCTTTTGTATCGTTTTTCACCTGCAAATATGTGTCTCATAATAACCCACATATCCTCGTTATATTAAGGCTAAAAGAAACTATATATCTTACCCATCCATCCATAAAATCAATGACAAAGAATATACCACTCAACGTTGTTTTTTCGGCAGCAGCAACATCCAAATTTTGCTCTTTTTCATTCACAATCCATCAATTCATTCCCACTTTGTTTTCCCTATTGGTTTCCAAATCAAGCCTTAAATACATGGACATCTCATCCTGTTAGAGCATTGCTCAGTCGAACTTACTAATGTTGCTATCTCAAGCTTGTTGTCAAGGCTAGAGTCGATTCTCCTTTAACCTAGGTTTTTCCTAAAACCATTATAGGTTAATGACTTAAAGACTTCATTGGGATTCTGAAGCCAGACCCAACTATTTTATTTGTAGTTGCGTGATCTGATCTTACTTGTTCTATCGTATTGAGTACTATCTTCTCTAAGATTTGCTCGAGATTTATCTCCGATATGTAAGATATAAAAAGTAATCACAAAGCTCTTCGTCTCGTTCTTTATGATTCCACAATAACTTGATTTCTAGTCTGCAATTAGTTAAGTCTCGGACTAGGATAAAAACGTAGTTGGGAAACAGTGGATCACTGTAGTCATCATTGCGTTCTAGCGTTTGAAGGCGAAGATCAACCGAAGCTTTTGGAGATCTTCATCAAACAAAGGTAAGTGAAGACTGGGCCACCTATATATCAAATTGTATTCACTTTCTTATCATTTGAGACTGTTAGAGCATAACTCGGTTGAACCCACCAAGCGTTGGTATGTTAAGTTTGGTTGTCATATTTTAGTGAATCAAAACTCATTTAAAGAGTCGCTTGATTATATACTAGAGTCAACTTCGTATAGGTTAGCTTGAAAATATTATGATATGAGACATTACAAGTATTACGTGAAGACTTGAAGAATGTGAAGAAGTAAGGAGATACAACAACGACATCATCCTTCCACTTGAGGTTAGTAATATTTGACTTGAACTGTTTCATTCCCTAACGTATCTTTCAAGTTGTGCATATTGAAAACATAACTGCGAAGCCATGAATGATTATACTCTAGTTAGACATAGTATTAAGGAATACAATACGAAGTATAACGCTTATCTTTTGAACTTCGTATATAAGACATCGACATAATCGTTTGAATGCTATTGTGATTATGTATGGGTATGAGGTGAAGATTTCATCATAGGAAACAATGTTTTACATTCGTTTAAAGGAAATAAATTCATGAACTTGTTTTGTGAATCGAAAGGGAAATCGCTAGGCTTATTGGTATTGTTATTCATTGCAAATCTTTTGAACTACCAATATGTGTGATTAGTATAACCGCTCATGACTTACTTATGTTCTTGGTAAAAATATTCACAAGGCCTGACTTTTGTATTGGTATGACTTTTATTAGTGAAACCGATCTTAAGTAATCACCTGAGATGGTATGATCGATTTAGTGTTAATTGTATGACCAACTCTAGGCAAAGGGGAACTGATCCTAGTAAGAGATGCAACCGATCACAAAGGGGAATCGATCCTTGTAAGAAGTGCAACAAGTTTCTAGATATTGGAAACCGATCCTATGAACATGTGCAACACGTTTTTAGATATTGGGAACCGATCCTATGGACATGTGCAATAAATACAAGTTAAATACCATATATATGTGGGAACCGATCCTAGTACCTAGTCAACCAACTTTTGGTAACTAGCGTGACTAATTCTAGTACCCACGTGGAAGGTAGAACCGAAACTTGTTTTGGTAGAACTGTTAAACCCGTGATTGGTGATTTGATAGGATAATCAATCACATAGTTCTTGGAAGTCAGATGAACCAATTCTAAACTTGTTTGGAAGTGTGGCAAATCGATTCCAAGATTGTAAGTATGAAAGAGGACTTACAAAGTAAAGATGTCGACATACTTTGAACATGTGCAGTAACGCTTACCTTTTATTGTTCAAAGATATTCCTTAATAGCTAAAGGAAAAATCCCATATCGAAAATAAATTGAGAATCTTTTAATTAAGGTTTTTAATTTTATATTTGGAAAATAAAAATTAGTAATGTGCATTTACTAATTGGAGATTATCTAGTGAGATTTCGGTCATTATTTGGACAAAGCATTTCCAGGACTTATGGAAACCGAATTTGGAATATATTGCATATCTTGAGAATATTTTCGGTTTTGGAAATTCCTTAGTGTCCAAACTTCCTTGGTCTATAAATATCAATGTTTTCATTTCGAGCAAACTAATCCTTAGAGCCAGCAAAACTACCTAGTTGTGTTGTTTCTGGTGGAGCCGCCTATTCGGAGAGGAAAGTAACCTAATTAGGAGAAATCTCTTACGACCGCTCAGTTTAAAGACTTCTTTGGGATTGAGAAGCTCTATTAGTACCGTTGGTGGGAAACTAGATAATTGCGGTTTATTATTAGTTTTCAATTGATTTGATTGACTAACGGTTGTTGAAATTTGATTGCAACTAGTTTGTTTATGCTTGGGAATCTTCTCTTCTGATATAAGATTCACTCAAAATAGATCGAAGTTTCGACGGGGATCTTTAGACTGTTTGTAGATCTAAAGACGTATTGTGATAATCCATTGTTAACAGACTCCATTATGTGTGTGATTGATCACAAGAGATTCAAGTTGATTGTGTGCAGGTGTTTATTGAAGATCTAAGAAGATTTGAAGACGAAGAAGATTTCTGATTTGGGTTCATAATCTTTGGTGTGCACAATACTTGTTTCGGTTAAAGAGGATCCAACTATAATCGGTTTATCTTTGTGATAGATTGGATTGATTATTTGAGTAGATCGCCATCAATACAATTCTTTGTGATTCAAAGTATTGATTGCAAAATCTGGACAATTACTTTGGTAGTTGTTATTGGATAGATCTAAGGATCTGACAAAGGAGTTTATTGAGATAAACGGAAGAGCCTTTTGTCGAACTCATATCACTTGGTTGAAAAGAGTTGTTACCAAACAAATTTGTTGTTCCTTTACTGTTTGGAATACGAACCAAAGGAATTGTTCCAAGTGCGTGACTTATTAACAAGTTGGAGGCGCGGGGATACAGACATAACTAGGTGAACTATAGGTTTAGTTTCTTGGTCTCAACTATACGAAGTTGGTTTGATTTTGTATAGTGGCTTAATCCTGAGAGTATTCAATTCTGGACAAGGTCCCGGGGTTTTTCTGCATTTGCGGTTTCCTCGTTAACAAAATCTTGTTGTGTCTTTTACTTTTCTATTTCCGCAATTATAATTGTTTTTATTATAATTAGAAGTAAAATACACAAACGTTAATTCCTATTTACTTGATAGTAATCCTATTGTGTTTGGTTAAGTCCGAACCATTTATCACGTAAACATACTTCGTTGTTGTATTGTCTCGATCTTATATCCATAGTCAATCACGCAAGTTATCTTGTTGTCATGTTGTTTCGATCTCGTATCCATAGACGATCACACGAAGTGTGAACCGATTAGTTGTATTGTCTCGACTCGGTCTATAGACAATCACTTTCGGAGAAAGGACTTATAGGTGGAAAAGTTTTAGATTGAGGTATATTTGGGTACCCTCTTCTTTTCAGAGACGGTGTCTCTTAACTAATTAGACTAGTATGCATAGACAAGAATTTCGAGTCAAAAACTAATTTCTAGTTAACGAATTTCTCGAAATATAATGACCAAGCTTAATGAACATTAGTTCATACTTGATGAATTTCGGTCAAGAACAATTTATTGTTCGGAATCAAAATCGTGATTCAAGTTTATCATTCGAAAATAGCCTGGAACAGTGATATGTGTCATTGATGTTATTCAGGAATGTTTCGAATTGATTTAGAGAAATATAGAACTACTATTGATTCAGATACAAGAAAATGGTATCAGGTTTGCTGGGAAAACTGTTATTATTCTGAACCCGTATTACATGTATTCGTATAAGTAGCGGAGTAGCTATATACATATCGACTTACAGATTAGTGGTAAACATATTCTTATGTATATCATTTGAAAATCTGTATGACTCGTGAACTGGATCAGTGTGCATACTCTTATGCAAACCATTCTTGAACTGTGGTTACGGAACCGGGGGTGAGTATCCAAACCGATACGCAAACTAAAATAGTCCCGTGTTCTTGAACTCGGTAGCGTTTCCAAACAAGTACGCAAACGGATTTAGTTATGTGAACTCCGGAACCGATGACGGTCTTAAGGTATCTAAACCGGTACGCAAACCTTGAAAGTTCTGTTAACTCCGAAACTTTGGTTTGGTGGAAAATTTGCAAACCGGTACGCAAACCTTGAAAGTTCTGTGAACTCCGGAACTTTGGTTTTGTTTGAAAGTTTACAAACCGGTATGCGTACTGTTACTGAACCGACTCACGAACTACTATGTATTTATACTTTGAACATTTACTAATCATGTTGATTATATTTTCAAGTGTGTTTAAATTATTTCTACGAGATAATTAGCATTTGATTAATTCTCTAAAAACACTAGACTAATTTCGAGTCTAGTGTGTTTAAATTATTTCAAGTGTGATTAATTGATCACATGTTTGTGACTCATAGTTAATGTCTTATGTGTTCATGAAAATGAAGGTTCAGCTTTTAAGTTCAAACTGACTAATTTCGGCTAACCATGTTGAACATAGTCTTTGTACACGGTTCGGTTATGGTCTCACCTAACCAGAGTGTATATCTTGCTTATGTAAAACAAATTTAAAGATTCATCTAACGGTGGATATTGTTTGCTTGGTTCCAAAGCTATCTTAGCTTAAACCCTAAGAACCCTATGCTTTGAATGTCTATAAAAGAGGAACTCCAAGAAACTAGGATCCTTGAATCCTGACACTACTTTTTGGTGTGTCCTAGTTGTATCTAGAGTCGTCCTCTCCAGAAACCCTTTTAGGGTATAGCGATACAAAGTCTTCATAGGGATTCGTGAAGCCAGGTCTAGTTATCTTTCCTTGATAAATCGTGTTTCATGTATCTTTATCTTTTATTGAGCTTGCTCCATCGATCAAGATAAATAGAAATCATCAAAGTTCTTTTCGTCTCTGTTTTGGGGTAAAAACTGATTCTGCTGTTTTTGGTAAATTTGGGTGTGTTAACGAGAAACGAATTCAAACCCTAAACAAATGCACTGCACGGGAGTACTTTTAGATTCGAGAGATCAATCTGTAAGACTCTGACCTAAACCAAGAAATGGTCGTTCCAGATTCAATTCGATCACAAAGTGAAGGAGAAGGGTTGATCTTAGGGAGAGAAGCGAAGAAGGTGTTTTGAGATCAGAATGTTGAATTATGAAGGTGTGGTTGTTTTATGACTTGTATCAGAATATGGTTTCTGGCTACTTGTGTTGATAACACTTGTGTTCTGTGTTGAAATAGGTTGAAATCCTATTTATACAAGTCATTGAGCGCACCCCTGATCTCGTAGGAAGTGTAGGCAGTTAAGTAGTGGAGAAGTGGGGTTGTGTAAAAGGTAGTGATCACCACGTTTCCATTACGAGGGAAAACTGGTCACACTTTCACCCACTACTCCCATTGTTGTTAACCGTCCGTATGACACTTTCTCGTAATGGGCGCGTTGCACACCGCACGCTGTAAACCGCCAGACCAATACCCCAGTGAGCATCCCCCAGTTTGTGACATGTTTGATGTCTCGAGTAAATGGGTGAAGTCGTGAGACTCGCCGCTAAAAGCAGCACATAGTGTTTTCAGGTCAAATAATAAATTATTTGTGAAATCAATATTTATAAAACATCGCTTATAATCGATGTATATAAAGCATCGCTTTTAAACAAGAAGCTGAAAATAATCGATGTGCAGGAAACATCGTTGTTTTAGAGCTCGTTCAAATTAGTCGCGAATTGAACGTCTTAAAAGAGTAGCTTGATCGGCCACCTTTGGGCGATCGTTTGAGAACCCTATGGGTGAACTACCACTTGGTCGATCGTTCCCTGTAGAGGAGGGATGGCGAGTGATCACAGAGTTACCCTGTTGGACGTCTGAAATAAATCTAAACCATCCGACTAGGCTAGCGAAGTTGGATGGACGAGATGATTTGCGGCAGTTGCCTACTGCCGGGTTTAGAAGCCGTGTGGCCAACCCTATTTTGGCTGATCGATTGAAAGCGCTGGGCGCTAGTTTGAGCAGGCCGATCGGCCATGTGCAAAGGTGGGTTGCCAGTGAGCACGCCGATATCTGCAGGGCCGCCTAAAATTGAATCTAAGCCACTCGATTTGGCCGGCGAAGATGGATGGTTGTGATCAATTTGGACAGAAGCGTGATGGCGCAACGTGACTTTAGGGTTTCCAAAATAGCACGTTCACCCTACTTTGAGCGATCGGTTTGATGCGCTCTTGGCTTGCCATGGGCAGGTCGATCAACTAGGGATGTAGTTGGGTCACCAGTGAATACACCAACACCTCTTGGATCGTTTGAAGGACTAAACCGTTCAACTAGGCTAGCTAAGTTGGGTGGATGTGATAAATTTGAGACCGTTATGGTCGGTCTTAGCTCGTTTGAGCTCCCTTTTCAACAGCACGATCACCCATGTTCTGGTTAACGTTCAAGGGCATTATAGGTGAACTAGAGTGAATCCGATCGGCTGGGATGCTAGTGGGCCCGCCGGTAGACGTCATGGAGATTGCCTAGTTCGATCGGGAAGAGGCTAAGCTTGTTGAATCGACTGGCCAAGTCGTTTGGTCGTGATTCCTTTTGTAAGACTGACATGGACAGTCTAGGTTTTCTTAAGGAATTTAAACGCTTCGATCGTGCCGGCTTTTAATTAAAAAGCGCATTGACACAAAAATCTCCTTATCAGAGAGTGGTGTAGCCTACGTGAGTGTTTTCATGCAGGTCTTAATACTGACACTTCGGGAGATTCATGCTACTCTGCTGTGAGTGAACATTAATCGTCATGTCATGCCAATATTGAGAGTTCGGCTGGGAACATAGCATAGGAAAATACTAGGCAGGCCATGCATTAGTGAATAATGCAGTAGGTTAAAATTTACAGAATATCTGGGATTGTTGCTTCATGCACCATTCTGGATAAATTTCATAAATATGTTAAATTGCTCAATACATATGTAAGTAAAGAGGTCTGAACACTCATTACTTTTGAATGGCTCAATCTATTTGTAGAAAGACGACGTATTAAATATAGGGTTTTACGATTTTAACCCTGAACTAAAAACCACCATCAACATTTAGTCCCCTGCTTTGCACGTAACAATTACATTGTTGCGGGGTAAGCACTAGATGGTGAAAGTCAAGAGATAAATGATCAAGTCAAAGTGAATAAACGTTACCGAGGAAGTGGTAGCTATCTCAAAACAGTAACTCAGGACGCCAGACCATGATTGTACCTCTCGGGTATGTTGATTACGGTCCATCCACATTGGCGAGTATGTTCTGTTAGGATTTCGAGTCTAACAGTCTTCTCCTGGCTTTAACTAGGGTTTCAACAAGACGCACGACTTGGTTGGCGTTTAATCCTTGTCTATCGGATAAGTCCTGTTGAGATTGTTCAGCGTCCGCCTCTTCTTAGGGTTTCTGCAGCGTATATACATATGCAGGTGAAATAATACCATCCTTCTCGATTTGGAATCATGTCATACAGAAGTGGGTCATCTTCTTCGGCTCAGTCAGATCATTCTACAAAACGCATGCGGCTTGTATCCAGAGTATGACTTTAAATATCTCCTGATTTTGAAGTGGTAATTCTTCCTTTTGTTTTGACGTCTAATAATCATTTTTTTAATAGAATGGACGAATCCCTGAGCCTCGTGACAATTCCCCTGTCCGGATCCTCCGAGTCAAGAAGATCATACCAGTATACTTTTTCACTGGTGAAAAGGTATTCGTCTTCCATGGATCGTAAGTAATAATAATTATTTTTTTTGTAGAGATACACGATTGGAACATGTGTAACAGTGGTTGACGATGATGATATGATCACTCCTCTTCCTTCAAGTTCAAACACACCAACTGGTGTAGACCTGGAAGACGCTGACTTGGGTATCTTCTCCTATGAGTACCCCAATGCAGGTTTGCCGTTTGATATTCACATGAAGTGTTTATCTTATAGTTACCGGAATGTTGGTGAATTCCTGGTACGGAAGGAGTTCGTTCCCTTGTACACGAAAATATGGAAGAAGTACGGCCACATCGCTACCAGGAATGTAGTGCGACATTGTTCATCAGCTTTGGTCACTACGGTGAACTGTCTTCTGCCCATGGTTACGGAGATGGAAAGTACATCCATCCATGATGTTGCTGAATCAACTATTGAAAAGTGGGAGAACATGGTATCTACATGTGAATCCATAGAGCTCAACGTGAGCTGGTTGCGGCAGCGCATTGATATTATCAAAGTTGTTCGAGCTGGTATCATCGCCAACGTCGTTCCTGCTGCGAAATCTATCTTGGAAGAGGAAAAGTCCTTGGCTAAGGAATCTGAGAAGGTGGAACAGGCGATCCAAAACTTGAAGAGTAAGACTGAAAGGTATCAGGATAGGCTGAAAATGATGCTTTCAAGGAACTACAACTTGTTGGATGGCCTTTTTTGAGCCATACTTATGTTTTATTGCTTTGAATAAGTAGGCATGAGAACGTTTGATCGTTCTCCTTTTGTTTTAGGTCTTGAACATTGTTTTTGGAAAATGAATTGCATTGGGTTTTGGTAAACGAATGGAGTTTACATTAATAGGCTTTAACTAATGAAGAACTTGATAACTCAGATATGAGAAGAACGAAAAATGCCTGATTGCCGTGTCGTGAGACAGCGAGGGGTGGAATAATGGTCAGGCGTAGTATGCCTTGAGCCACTTTCCATTGATGATTGCTTCTAATTTACCTCCATCCTATTTGACAATCTTGTAGTAGCCATTGTTATAAGCCTTGGTGATCACGTAGGGACCTTCCCATTTTGGAGAAAATTTTGGTGTGGACATGTCTTGCTGAATGTGCTTAGTAGTCTTTAACACCAGATCTCCCATTTTAAAAACTCGTGGTTTTACAGCTTTATCGTATGCTCTGGAGATCCTATTTATATACGCTTGAGCGTGTTCTTTCGCTTTAACTCTCCTGGAGTCCAGTATCTAACTCCGCAATTCTGGAACTCGATGTTTCGGCCTCATTCCATTGGACTCCACTTGCTACTGCAATCCTAGCTGATGGTATTTTAATCTCTGCTGGGAAAATTGCGTCTGCGCCATAGACAAGCGAATAAGGAGAAACGCCAGTAGAGCTCCTAGGCGCCACCCGATATGCCCATAGCGCCATTGGCAGTTGTTCATGCCACGTCCTGGGATTATCGTGCACTGTTCGACTGAGAATTCAAATCAGAGTTTTGTTGGTACTTTTGGCTTTCCCATTCCCTTGAGGGTAATAAGGAGTAGAGAAGACTTGCTTAATTCCGTATTCCTCGAGCAATTCTTGTACCTGCTTGTTAGCAAAGGGAGTACCGTTATCAGTAATGATGTGTTTAGGAACACCAAACCGACAAATGATGCATTCCTTAATAAATGCTGCGATTGTCGCTCCAGTGGTTCCCCGAAAAGGAATTGCTTCAACCCATTTGGTAAAGTATTCCGTCGCGGTTATGATATACTCATGCTGTTTTGATGATGGTGGATTGATTTTCCCAACAATATCAAGTCCCCAGCTATAGAAAGGCCATGGACTACTTATTGAATGAAGCGGGGTGCAAGGCACATGGATGGGATTCCCGTAGGTCTGAAATTCATGGCATTTCTGAACGAACGCTGCTGCATCATCCTCCATAGTTGGCCAGTAATACTTTTCGTGTACTTGGAGGAACAACTACTTCCTTCCTTGGTGTTCGCCTTCATGCGCCTCTCTTAACATAGTCAGGATTTCAGATTTTGCCAAACATCGTAGCAGATTGCCTCCAAAAAAAAATCGGTATAGGATTCCTTCATGGAATACGAATCTCTTAGCTTTTTGCTTCATCTTGGATGCATCCTTGTTGTTGGCAGATAACACACCGTCATGAAGATAGTTGATGTATGGTTCTCGCCAGTCCCCAGCGTATCCAACGTTAAAGATTTCTAATTGATGTGGTGGTGCTTGACAACTGGAGCAAGAACCTTGGAGTGATCGAGATTGGGTCTCCATATCCGGCCAGTAGTAGCCCAGGCGTTGAAGACGTCGGTAAAGAGTCACCACTAGTGTTTGTCCACAGATCTCGTCGTGAATACGATTAAGTTGTAGATGTGCTTCTTCGTCTCCGAGACATATTGGCAGGGATCCATCTGGGTTTCGGTGGTATAGCACTCCATGGAGCATGAAGAAGTTTCGTAGGATTTTGAGACTAACCTTTCCCTAGGAAAGTGAACTATTAAGCTCTTGAATAATCGGAGTTCTCCAATCGCTAGCTTCAGTATCTTTAGACTGTAAAAGCCACGTTGACGCCACTGTTCGCCTCCTCACTGTCAATGTTTCTTCTAGACCTTCGAATTGCAGTTTTGAGGCTAATGTAGCTAAGTAATCAGCGTGTTTTTTGTTATTACGGCCGATATGATTTTTAGTTGCATCAACAAAGTAGTTTAATAGCTTTTACGCCTCAGATATATAGGGGGGCCAGTGTTACCTCTTTGAGTGAGTATACTCCATTCATCTGGTTGACCAGTAGTTTAGAGTCGCCTCTTACTTCTAGATGTGTGGATCCTGCTTGTTTGGCTAGCAACAATCCTATAAGGAAAGCTTCGTATTCCGCTGAATTGTTGGTGCATTGAAAGTCCAGCTTGAAAGAATGTGAAAAGACTTCACCAGTTGGAGACACTAGAACTACACCTGCTCCTCCGGTATTACTGCTAGGGGTAGCGGATCCGTCAAAATACAGTATCCACGTTTCCTCTTTGACAAAAGAGATTTCTGGGAACTCTCCAGGAAGATCTTCATGCAGTGCAGTAGTACCTTCTCCTGGGAATGCTGCTAATAGATCTGCCACTGCTTGTCCTTTAATAGCCCGCGGGGGAGTGCACGTTATATCGAGCTCTGACATTTGGAGTAACCATTTAGCCGGCCTACCTATCAAGGCCGGTTTTGAGAGCAAGAACTTGACAGGATCAGCTTTAGCTATTAGCACTACTTTGTTTGACAGCAAATAGTGTCTGAATTTCTGAATGGCGTGAATTAGGGATAGACATGCTTTTTCTGCCTTAGGATACCTGAGTTCGGCATCTCTTAAAGTACGACTGAAGTAGTATATAGGGTGTTCAACTCCTTCATCATCTTCCTGGGAAAGGAGGGCTCCAACAGCAGCATCGCTGGAAGCTGTGTAGAGACACAATGGTCTCCCTTGTATGGGAGATTTCATGATGGCCGGTGACGACAATATTTCCTGAATCTTCCGAAAGGCTTCTTGCTGCTGCGTGGCCCAAACAAATATCGCTCCCTTTTTCAGCAAGGGGGTGAACGAAGCGATAAGCTGGGCTAATCCAGGTATAAAACGTCGAATGTAGTTTACCTTGCCCATGAAGCTCTGGAGTTCTTTCACAGTTTGCGGAAGAGGCATCGTGAGGATGGCTTGATTCTTGGCCGGATCTACCTTGATTCCTTCAGCAGTTACTTGAATCCCATAAATTTCCCAGAAGAGACCCCAAAAGCACATTTCAAAGGGTTCATCTTCAGCTTGTATTCACGGCACCTTTCGAATACTTGACGCAACACGTCTGTGTGGGCTGCTCGATTTTTTGATTTGACTAATGTCATCTACATAATCTTCAACTTGCTTGTGCATCATGTCATGGAAGATTGCGGTCATGGCGCGTTAATAGGTAGCACCAGCATTTTTTAAACCAAAGGGCATCACAATATAATAAAAGTTTCCGAGAGGGGTTCGAAAAGCTGTCTTACTTGCGTCATGCTCATACATCTTTATCTGGTTGTAGCCGCTGTATCCATCCATGAAGGAGAACATGTCATGTCTACTGGTAGCGTCTACTAGCATGTCGATGTTAGGAAGGGGAAAATCGTCTTTGGGGCAGCATTTGTTCAGATCTCTGAAATCAACGCAGCACCTAATTTGACCGTTCTTCTTCTTTACGGGAACCACGTTGGCTAACCAGGTAGGACGGTGAATGGGCTTGATGAAACCTGCGGCCAGTAGCTTCTGAATCTCAATCTTGATTTGTTCCTCCATATCGTGTCTCAACTTCCTTGGAGATTGTTTGACTGGCTTGGATCCAGGTATTATATGTAAATGATAAGTGACCAGTTTTTCGTCTAAACCAGGCATTTCCTCATATGTCCATGCGAATATGTCTTGATACTCCTTAAGAAGATTCACAAGTTTTGTGCGTTCGTCTGCACATAGAGCCGAACTGATGGAGATAGGCCTTGGAGAGTCTTCATCCCCGATGTTGACGATTTCGAGTTCACCAGTCATGGAGTCGGTGCCATCCTGCAACTGTCGCGGAGCATCTGGCACCTCTTCTTGCAGCTTGTCGTTATTGTTGCATTCCATTGGGCGGAAAGACTGGGCAATAGTCTCCCCTATTAATTGCTAACAGCGGCGCCGATATACATTTTCCCCTTTTTGGTCACGACTGGCCACAAAAGTCCATTCCCTCTTGGTATAAGGACGAGCTATGACTTTGCTTGATGAAGAAGGATTAGCGTGTCCCGTCAGCAGAGGCGCGCCGTGAGACTTGGTCTCT
The DNA here is from genome assembly GCA_023531105.1 of Papaver atlanticum. NCBI lineage: Eukaryota > Viridiplantae > Streptophyta > Magnoliopsida > Ranunculales > Papaveraceae > Papaver > Papaver atlanticum. The sequence continues at coordinate 2,304,130 of JAJJMB010008334.1, forward strand.
CTGTTCAGCGATGCAAGCCGGTCTTCCTCCTCAATCGACGCCCACGTGGGGAGTGGAGTGAAGCAAACCTTGTTTGATGAATATCGTGGATTTTCCTTTGGATCGAACAGTTCCACACTACAAATTGGTGCATAAAGAGACAATGACGTAGGAATGCGAATAACTTCTTCATTCAGCACAGTTTTCAGGCATTGGTGATACGTTGAGGGGATGATCTTATTATCATGAAGTCATGGCCTTCCCAGTATCATGTGATAGTCCGGCTCCATCTCTATTACTTCGAAGTTTACTTTCGATTGGACAGGTTCTACTGATAGATTAAGACTAACGTACCCGTACATGCTGGTTTGGTTTCCTTCGAAATTTGTCATCATGGTAGGCTGCTGCACAGCTTTGTTTGGTCGAACCTTGGCTGTCCTGAGAGTTTTAAGAGTAATAACATTCGAGGATGCTCCTGTATCGATGAGAGCCCTTTTGAATTCTGAATCCTTGATGCGCGCAGTAACATGGTGGGCTCTGTTACGACCCTCTTCTGCCATCATGTCGTCTTCAGTAAACGTAACATTATTCACTGACATCTCTGATGTTTTTGAGACTCCTGGATGCGAAGGAGCCAAACGCGTATCTAGAGCTATCTGGTTAATTGCAGCAAATATCTCTGCTCGTTGATCCTTCGAGAGGTGTAGAAGTTCGCATAAACTTTCTACTAGAGAAGCTGCTTCTTGGTCCACCGGCTTCTGATTGGTAGTGAAACTATTGACTTGAGGACGATCATCCGTCGAGAGATTTGGACGTTCTACCACTTATGCTCCTAAAATCCTTATCACGTGTATCAGGCAGGTGAACAGGTTGTCAATTGCTCCCTTCAGCCGGTCCATATTTATTGACAAAATTTCTTGTCTCCGCGCTAGTTCAGCCAGAGTTGGGATTTCTCCATCGATTGAATCAACAGAGACAAAGAGGGTAGTAAAATACGAAATTTCATGGTAACCAGAATTGCTCGAAGGAATGTGAGGGACATTACCATTTGAGGGGTTCTGGCCAGGATTTGACGTGGTTGGATTAGCCCTAATACCAACCATCTTTGCGAAAGCTTGAGATTGCAACCGAGAGATTAATCTCCCACTGTGGTCGCCAGTTGTTTTGGGGTAAAAACTGATTATGTTGTTTTTGGTAAATTTGGGTGTGTTGACGAGAAACGAATTCAAACCCTAAACAAATGCATTGCATGGGAGTATTTTAGATTCGAGAGATCAATCTGTAAGACTATGAACTAAACCAAGAAATGGCCATTCCAGATTCAATTCGGTCACAAAGTAAAGGAGAAGGGTTGATCTTAGGGAGGGAAGCGAAGAAGGTGTTTTGAGATCAGAATGTTGAATTATGAAGGTGTGGCTGTTTTATGACTTGTATCAGAATATAGTTTTTGGCTACTTGTGTTGATAACACTTGTGTTCTGTGTTGAAATAGGTTGAAATCCTATTAATACAAGTCATTGAGCGCACCCCTGATCTCGTAGGAAGTGTAGGCAGTTAAGTAGTGGAGAAGTGGGGTTGAGTAAAAAGTGGTGATCGCCACGTTTCCATTACGAGGGAAAACTGGTCACACTTTCACCCACTACTCCCATTGCTGTTAACCGTCCTTCCTTTCCTGACACTTTCTCGTAATGGGTGCGTTGCACGCCGCACGCTGTAAACCGCAAGACCAATACCCCAGTGAGCATCCCCCAGTTTGTGACATGTTTGATGTCTCGAGTAAATGGGTGAAGTCGTGAGACTCGCCGCTAAAAGCAGCACATAGTGCTTTCAGGTCAAATAATAAATTATTTGTGAAATCAATATTTATAAAACATCGTTTATAATCGATGTATATAAAGCATCGCTTTTAAACAAGCAGCTGAAATAATCGATGTGCAGGAAACATCGTTGTTTTAGAGCTCGTTCAAATTAGTCGCGAATTGAACGTCTTAAAAAAATAGCATGATCGGCCATCTTTGGGGGATCGTTTGAGAACCCTATGGGTGAACTACCACTTGGTCCATCGTTCCCTGTGGATGAGGGATGGCCGGTGATCACAGCATTACCCTGTTGGACGTCTTAAAATAAATCTAAACCATCCGATTAGGCTAGCGAAGTCTGATGAACGAGATGATTTACAGCAGTTGCCTACTGTCGTTGATTTAAATTAGGGTTTAGAAGTCGTGTGGCCAACCCTATTTTGGCTGATCGATTGAAAGTGCTGGGCGCTAGTTTGAGCAGGCAGATTGGCCATGTGCAAAGGTGGGTTGCCCGTGAGCACGTCGATATCTTCAGGTCCGCCTAAAATTGAATCTAAGCCACTCGATTTGGCCGGCGAAGATGGATGGTTGTGATCAATTTGTGACAGAAGCGCGCTTCCGCAACGCGACTTTAGGGTTTCCGAAACAGTGCGTTCACCCTACTTTGAGCGATCGGTTTGATGCGCTCTTGGCTTGCCATGGGCAGGTCGATCAACTAGGGATGTAGTTGGGTCACCGGTGAATACACCAACACCTCTTGGATTGTTTGAAGGAAGATCTAAACCGTCCAACTAGGCTAGCTAAGTTGGGCGGATGTGATGAATTTGAGACCGTTATGGTCGGTCTTAGCTTGTTTGAGCTCCCTTTTTAACAGCGCGATCACCCATGTTCTGGCTAACGTTCAAGGGCGTTGTGGGTGAACTAGAGTGAATCCGATAGGCTGGGATGCTAGTGGGCCCGTCGGTAAACGTCATGGAGATTGCCTAGTTCGACCGGGAAGAGGCTAAGCTTGTTGAATCGACTAGCCAAGTCGTGTGGCCGTGATTCCTTTTTTAAGACTGACATGGACAGTCTAGGTTTTCTTAAGGAATTTAAACGCTTCGATCGTGCCGGCTTTTAATTAAAAAGCGCATTGACACAAAAATCTCCTTATCAGAGAGTGGTGTAGCCTACGTGAGTGTTTTCATGCAGGTCTCAATACTGACACTTCGGGAGATTCATGCTACTCTGCTGTGAGTGAACATTAATCGTCATATCGTGCCAATATTGAGAGTTCGGCTGGGAACATAGCATAGGAAAATACTAGGCAGGCCATGCATTAGTGAATAATGTAGTAGGTTAAAATTTACAGAATATCTGGGATTGTTGCTTCATGCACCATTCTGGATAAATTTCATAAATATGTTAAATTACTCAATACATATGTAAGTAAAGAGGTCTGAACACTTATTACTTTTGAATGGCTTGGTCTCTTTGCAGAATGACGGTGCATTAAATACAGGGTTTTACGATTTTAGCCCTGAACTAAAAACCACCATCAACAGTCTCAAACTTTGTTGATTCCATTGGTTTTATACTTGTGATGTGAATAATAATCTAGGCTGCACTTCGGGTTGCATAAGTCCGAATTTTGAGGTTAGATAGACTTTGTCTATTGCTATCGATTTCCACACCTTTGATCATATTGTTTGATTGTGAAAGGAAATCAATTATTTATGCTTAATCTGTGGGAGACAGATTTGGTTTAAAGTCTTTAATTGAGTTGAAGCACCTCTTAGTTGGTGTGACGTCATCTAAAGGAATCAATAGCGCGGAGTCCTGTTGGGATTCAAGAGGCGTAAGGAGCGCGACTGTACCTTAATCGGTGGGATACCTTTTAGGGCTCAACTACATTCCAGTCTGAAGTTGATTGGTAGTAGGATAGTGTCTGTAGCGGCTTAATACAGTTTGGTGTTCAATCTGGACTAGGCCCTGGGGTTTTTCTGCATTTGCGGCTTCCTCGTTAACAAAACTTCTGGTGTCTGTGTTATTTCTTTTTCCGCATTAAATTGCTTATCTTTATAATTGAAATATCACAGGTTGTACGTTGATCAATCATAGTAGAGACATCTGACCTAATTTGTTGGATACGACTTGATTGATTCTTGGACATTGGTCTTTGGTACCGTCCAAGTTATGTTTTTGTAATTAGGTTCTGTAAATGTTCTAATCACAAGAGATAAACAGATATAACTCTAAGATACTATTCCTTGATTGAGTTTAACTCTCGGAGTGGTATTGAGTTTGTCCATACAAATTGCCTGAGAAAAAAATGGTGGTGTATTTTGGTACTCCCGCGTTTTCACATCCGACTACCACCATTAAACTACACACAAAATCAATGGCAGCAATACACCTTTACATTGCAAACTCGAGCCACTAGTTTCTTACCAACATTGGTCTCCAAAATCTTGTCAAAACCATTAAAAAAAACCCAAAAATTCACGGATAAACCTGGTAAATGTGACCTACGTACATATGGGTAATGTATAAGAGACTCATTTCAAGACTTTTTTCAAACAACTACAGGGAATGAATTGGTGTTGGTAGAGATGAACTTGTTGTGTTCTTCTAACCCTTGTTTCATCTCTTTCTTTGCAGAGAATTAAAGCTTTCAACAACTAATCAACATCCTAATCATCCACAAGAAAAAATAACAGCAACAATCTGCTTCTTACATGATTTTACTAGATCCACAGTAGAGATGGAAAACAACATTATGACTAAAGAAAAATAAATTCATGAAGATAAGGAAAGATCGATCCAGTTAACACCAAAAGCACCATAATTCAGAACCCTAAAAATAAAATAAAAACCAAGCCAATCAAATCCCCATTTCCAGTGGCGGAACCAAAGGTGGGCTAGACCTGGTTCTAGCCCCCCCTAAAATTCCTTAAACTCCTTAGTAGCCCTTTATTTCATTAACATTTTATGTGTAATCCTAAGTTTTTTATAATTTAGTCCACCACATTTAGAAAAAAATAATTTAGTCCCCCTAATACAAAAGTCTGGCAAACCTAAACTTTCTCAAATCAATAGCTGTAATTGCAGTAGCAACAATTTTAACAATGTCTCCGCCATCAATAACAACAATTTCATCAAATTCATCTTATTTGTTGGTTAATTATACTCACTAATTCGGTCTTAGTATTACACTGAATTCCCTAATTCACGAGCATCATCAAGCACCGACTTCAACTTCATCGTTCTTCATCTTCTAAATTTCATCCTTTGCATAAAACGCATCAAAAGGATATTGTTATTCCAAATCTTCTCAATATCATTTACTAAAGGAAAAAATGACGTAACAACAATAGTAGCATATTTCTGTAGTGCTCTTCATGGTTTTAAACTTATGAGGCGGAAGAAGAATATGAATAATAAATTAGGGTGTAAATTAAAAGTTTTATTTGGAACCATTGATTTAATGGTTTTGTTAGGAACCGTTGGATCCAAGGGTATATTTGTAATGTCAGTAAAAATGTTAGACTTAACCGAGTCAACAGAAGTCAACGTCATTTCCATGTACAAACTCTAACTTGGACAAATGTTAGACAAAACATTAAAATTGGACAAAATGTAAATACCAAACACCAAATAACCCAAATACTTAACATCCATGCACACGAATCTTCCGAAAAAATCATACATGAGAAACACCTCAATATTTTTTTTACCAACTACCTATTTCAGAACGTGAGTTATGTCAAGTTTCAAACCTATATTTGCAAACTTTCTCTTCACTACAAGTTCATTAATCATCTCATAAGCAAGACTAATATTTTCAGGTATATCTCCCGCCTTCACGAAATATACTTGTTCCTCATAAACCAATTTTCCCAAAACTCCACCAAGTCTAGTAGCGAGAATATTGGTAAAGATTTTAAAGAAAACGTTTCCAAGACCAATGGGTCTGTATTCTTTAAGGAAACCAACTCTATTATAATCTTTGGAATTAGCACCGACAAGCTAGAGTTAATAGCACTGGGTATTTTCCATATATCCCAACAGTTGATGATGCCCTTAACCATGTCAGCCTGAAAATATCCAAACAATGCTTGTAAAAAATATTCAAGAAGTTATCATGGCCTGGTGCACTCTTTACGATGAGATCATAAACGCTTCTTTAATTCCATCATAAGAAGGAATGTTATCCACTAAAACACTTTCATATTCAGTGATACTCTTATGCGCAATATCAAAAAGCTTAGCATCAATATCAACACCATCGACATTGAACTTAGATTCATAATAGTTTACAATAAAACATCTCTCATCATAAGTCACAAGCTTAATATTCTCATCAACCACCAACTCATATACAATGTTTTAGCCCATTCTCATTGGAATGCCATTATGGAAAAATATAGTGTTAATATCACCATCTTCAATCTAAATATTCATGTACGTGCATTGTGTTCAACAACATTCTTAGCATCCATCATTCCTGCAAACTGAACCTCATCTACAGGGTCATCATCTAGTAGGTCAGTTTTCGTGTTAAGGTGCAATTCAACTTGTTTTAACATATCATGCACATCACCAAACACAACACGATTTTACTCCTTAAACGCAAGCTTCAATCTCTTCAGCTTTCTTATAAAATATAAGTAAGAGCACCATTCCAATTATCTTGAACCAGACACATGAAATCCGTATGGATAAACCACATCTTCATATTGAAAAAAGGATCCCTAGTAGGGATTTGACTTACTACAGAGTAACACATCAAAGGAGAATGGTCAGACGCCGCTCTAGGCAATGTCTTACTTCTCTAATTATTTTCTTTTTTTTGCAGGCCAAGCATCATTGATAATTGGACGATTTAATTGAGACACAATTCTTCCTAGTCTTGGTTTCTCATCGGCCCAAGTGAATTGTTTTCCAAGTGCATTAGTGATCGCTGTCGTATGCGTAAAAAATAGTTTCACTTTCTTACTTACAAATAATATGGATTAAGTATATGATAAGAAAGAGTTCGTTCCACGGGAGGCGTTGGTTGTTATGCAACTTTCAGTTTCTAATGTAACCAAGGGGGGATTTTGATTTTATCAAAGCAATAAAATAATTGGAATAATCAATAAGAAAAAGATATTGGTCACAGGATAATATCATTCACAAACATGTATTTTCATCAATGACTAGAATTGGTAATTTAATCTCTCATTTATTAAAAGTCCTAGGATATCTTGATCGTAAGAATATCCCGTTAATTTCATGATTTCATCACAAATACATTAAAAGATGCACATGTGAATTCTACCTAGAAAGCAACCTAAAGTGTAAAAGCACAATTAGATTTAGGTTTTTTTTTTTTTTTTGGGTACTAAGGTTTTGTCCAGCTTTTGAGTTTGGTCTAACATTTGTCCAACTTTGCCTTGGGTACTTGGATAAAACGTTGACTTTAGTTGACTGTGTCAAATGATGACGTGTACTGAATTCCTTCCACTAAATGTTAATTACTAAAATATGTTCAACTTTATTAACAATGACCGTTCAAGTCCTTAAACCTATTTTACCCATCTCAAGTTTTAACGTCTAGGCTTACGACTCATTTCTTATTTAGATATTATTTTCTACTTCTTCCCACATTCGACTACACCTTCAGATTTCTATCCAACTAGGTTTGCGTGTTTCAAATTTAGATTTTATCTTCTACTTCTTCCTAAAATCAACACAACAACAACATTAATATCTCTTGAATCTCTATAATAAACCTTAAACTAGTTCTTCTTCTCCTCCATCTTCACTCCCCACCACCGGAAGAAAAAGATATTGAAACAATAGAATTAAAAGGAAGTTTTAGAGTACTCATGTGACGAGGAAAGTTGGGTATGAGACGGGTTTACACTTGGCAACAAAATGGATCGAGTTTGTAAAGATTTGGGTTTTGCTGTGGTGAAAAATCAGGGAGAAATAATTGAAATTGTTGTCGAAGAACTTGGAGAAGATGATGATGTTAATGTGCAACGGGTATGAAGTGGTTCACTACTTTCGACCGGAAACAGGGAAGAAGAGAACATCTTCTGATGATGGACGAGATTTCAAAGATGAGAAATAGTAGGAAAAAAATTGTGGTTCTTCCATGGGTGAAGTTTTGGGATGTGAAGGCCGTAAACAAGGATGTATCTGCTTATAGTTTCGAGTATTGTTAGCTAGACATAATCTGGTGAGTTTAGAATGTGATTTGGATTTGATTTAGTAAATAAGGGTTTTGTTTGGTTTCTAAAATTGGATTTCAATTGTTTGGTTTCTGAAATTGAGATTTTTTGTCGCTTCGATTGTTTTAATAAATTAATTGGTAATTGTTAGAATTATGGTTCTTGAATTTGGGTTTGGGGAAGAACATAATGGTTAGGACTGTAAATTGGACTACTAACGACGACGTTGACGGTGTTAGCTAATTAGGCCTAATTTATTTTGATAAAAAATATTTGAACAAGTCAAGTTTTAATTTAGTCAACGTGGGTCAACATTAAAACCAAGTACCAAACACCAACCTGGACAAATGTTAGACCAAGCTCAAAAGTTGGACAAAATGTGAGTACCAAAAACAAAATAACCCTTAGATTTAACTACCCAGGAGCATTAAGTTTTATGAAATAAGACTAATCAATGCAATCGAACGTGTAAAAGTACTAATTCGATTTAACAAAGGTTATGATTCATATGAGATTATAAATATGTATCACTACAAGTAATAACCACACTATGCTACTTAGAATCAGGGATTAACAACTTTTACGTATTAAAAATCCTAATATAGCTTTTGATATGAAGACAAATCTAATTGATTCCGGACTCAATCAAACTAGCATTCAAATCATATAACATTATAAATCATGAATCATAAACAACAAAATTGAGACAAAACTAATTCATTGAATCAAATATCATGTTGAAAAATCAACTTTATCCCATAACCAATAATATGTGTTTAGCTACTAATAACTTTGGAGTTCATCATAGTAATATTAAAGTAAAGAAGATAAAACATAAAGCAAACCCTAGTATCCGGCTCTCTCTCCAACTAGAATACATGATATCTCAAAAATTGTAGAAATCTTCTCTTTTATAGCTCTTCTTGGGTCAAGTCTTCAAAAGTCCAAACTACAAGTGGTCCACCAAGCCCATGTGAAAAAACCCATGTAAAAAATATGCTTAAAAAGATCCACCAGAAGTCCCAAAGTTACCGGAAATCAGCCGGAAGTTCGACGGAAATCCATCTCAGGTGACCGGGAAAGTCACCAGTCAACGGTCAAAGGTCGGAGCCGAGTCAGGTCAGGATCTGAGTGAGTACTGAGTCAGCTGCCTGACCCAGCTGAACAGAGTTCTAGGCCAATGTTGCGAAGGCCTGAGCCATTGCAGGCCATAACCTGGTAACGCGCCATGTTGGCCCTTCATTTCTTCTCAGGCTAAGTTCCAGCTCTTCCATCATCCGATTCTTGCAACATGACAGCAGCACTATCTTCATAAGCTACTCCAATTCCAGTTCTTGCAGCTATATAAAACACTTCAACTCCGTTTGTAGCTTCTGTAACATCCCAGCCAACACCTTCATTTCTGGTTCAGTTGCTGCATCTCATTTTATAGCTCTAAACCCATTACACCTGCAACTGACTACCATTCAGTTGCAGCAAACCAACCTACCAAAAACTCAAGCCATTCACTGCAATACTTCTCAGGCCACCATTTAACCATTCAACTACAACACAGGTTCAGCTCCACCTGCATTTTTCTAGTCTTCAAAGCCATATAAGACTGCAATACCAGACCACCATCTAACCCTTGTCTGCAATTTCTCAGAGACAAAAGCAACAACAACATTTCACCATCTATCAGCTTGAGCTTCAGGCCAAGACTTCACCTTAATCCATTTCTGCAACATCAATTCAACTAACAGCTCAACCATCTGCAGACTCAAGCAAACACATACCACAACCTCAAGCCACAGCACATTGCCATTGCATCAACATCTGAGCCATAATTTCTGCACTCTCAGTTCATCCATCACTGCCGCAACCAATACCTCCTGCAACACATTCCTTGAACCACAATTAGCCAACTACACCTGCAATTTCATACATTCTCAGCTCTGCACTGCCTCTAACCAATAGTCCAAATCAACTGCACCATTGCACTCTGTGATACTCAACACATTATACTTCATTACCACCATAACGGCCAACACCTGCAGCTCAGTTTCATACACACATTCATTCAACAAACCATTCTCCAGAAACATCGCCACCAGTTCCTTCTTCTTGTAATTTAGCTTCATACCCTGCAACCCTAAGCATAAACATCTTCACCGGCATATTCATCTTCAAAACCATCTCAGATTCAGAAACAACCCCATTAGCTCAAAACTCTAAGCTTCCATTTGCATCACAGATTTATCAACAACAGCAGCTAATCATTCCTGACTCGAATTGATCAAACCCTAACTTCCAGATTCACATGGAACCCTCAATTTCTTTGTTTCGGATTCAATCAAACCTTATTCGATCATTTCTTAGCAACCCCATACCAGTTCTATCACCAATTCCTTCTTCTCAGATTCAATTCTTGATTCAGCAACATCGTCTTCTCTCAGATTCACTACCATCTCTTCTATCTCGGTTCAATTCATCATCTCAAATGCATTCAAGCACTAACCCATATCAAATCACTTTAAATCCTTCTCGCCAGAAGCAACAACCAGCTCCACCTTCTTTAACTGAGTTCTCAATTCAATCTCCTCCTCAGTCTCAGATCCAATCTGCTTCAATCAACAGTTACAGACTCCCATCGATCTCAATCTTCTCCATCACTGAATTAGCCTCAGCTGCTTGAATAGTTCCTCACCAGAAGCAGAATCGAACCCAGAATCCCATAATTCCTCCTGTTAATTCCTCTCCATGGAAACCAATGAAGCCGCCACACTTTTTCTCGATTTCAGGCAAAGAAGGTAATGATGAGAAAAATTACATCTTCTCTGAATTTTAGGTTTATGTAGAAATTGGAATTGATATTGGCACCCAGTACATTTGGATAAGGGCCACCGAACTGATATTTGGCCTGTCAGTTCCAGATAACTGACAGCCTACTCTTTCTTGCTTAACTGTCAGTTTTGGGAAACTGACAGCTCTTTCATCACCTCTTCTTGCGCAACCTAGCCGACTCCAAGTATAGCTCGCTTATAAATTGACCTTTTTGCCTTTTACGCTCCAAATGAATGATTTCTTCTTCTTTTACTCCAAATGACTTCATTAAACCTATAAAACTCAAAAGCAAACATAAGATACATGATTTACAAGAAAACTCGCAAAGAAAGCATAAACAATAGATAAATATTAAGATGTTTTAGACACCTATAAATTAGCTTCAGAAAGACTACTATCATGCATCCAATTATGAAACTTATTCATAACACCACTTTAAAAATAATACCACCTTTCTTCACTTCCAACCTTAGGATGCAGTTGAAATCACCAATTACCATCTAAGAAGCTCATTCCAAGGTTTAGTTGATGCCAAAGAATTCTCCTTACCACTGGGTTCACACTGGCATAAACAACCCCGTCCACGTCAACAAAAAGAGCTTGCATACTCTTATTAATCATAGCCAACCTTGCAATGCTAGTAGACCAAATGACTCACAGACTGCTTTTCTATCCAACCCCATAATTTTGAATAACGTTCAATATACATTCCATCCAACTTTAATTTCTTAATGGACCGAGAAGTGTAGTGCACTAGTGGCTCACCAAGACAAAAGATGTTTCGATTTGTGTAAGTTGCATATATAACTCCTTCAGTTTAGATCCATCTTTAGCCTTAGCCAAACCTTGTGTGTTCCGATAGAGCACACACATTATATATTCATTGGAGTAGGCCCAACACCTCCCAATTTTTTAGCCTCATCTCTAGATTCATTGTCGCAGATCTATCTGTAGTGCCAAGTAAAAGAGCTTTATCAACAACGTTATCATCTCCAACTTCAGAAGCAACACTTTTAAAACCCTTTTTGTGTCCTCAAAACTGATCCCCCTTTATCTTTAATACTCCCTCCATCCCTAAATAGATGACCTATTCCTTTTTAAATTTTGTCCTACTAATAGATGACTTATATCATTAAACAAGGAGATATTTCTAAAACTACCCTTTTAATTAATTATTCTTAGTATAAGAAATGTGTATAATTTGATAGCCTTGTTTATATTCTTTACGTAGTGTTTTAAAATATTTTTTAATGGTTTAAAGTTTACGAATATCCACGGTATAGTTTGAGAGACAAATCATTTCTTCATAAATATATAACAGATTTTACGCCCATTTGCCAGAGCCTAGACACGACCTGCTCATTTTAATCCTGGCTTGGGTATAGGCTGTGTAGAACACAGACGAAGCAACATTCCTTGGCGCATCTCACGTCGGGTTCGTTTTGGAACATGGAGTGAACGCACCACTATAATGGTATTACGCATTCACGACTATTACAGTGGGCACCTTGACTTTATTCCTGCCAAGGCGGGGGTAGGGGTGGGGGAGTTCCCCTCTTCACAATCCTACTAGCAGCAGAGCTACGGGGGGGATCCCCTCTTCATAATTCTGCTATGATGGTTTTACACGTTCGCTGGTTGTAGGGTGAATCCTCCATCAAAGTTCATATCACATACCTCTACCACGTGGATCGCTGCTTTCCACATGCGCCTGTCCAACCCTAATTCTTCCGATAAGATCCGCGGCTCAGATCCCATTTGACCACTTCATCCCAGGCCAGTTTCGGTCGACCTCTATGCTTCATCCTTCCTTCAGCTCGCTTGATTCATCATGTGCGAATAGGTGCATGTGGATGTCTTCGCTGGAGATGCCCAAACCAGCGCAGCCGCTTTTAGGCGAGCATCTACCTAATTGGTGCTACCCCCAGTTTCTTGCATATATGTTTATTTATAATTCGATCTTATCTCGTGTTCCCGCATGACCCCCTCAGCATACGCATCTCTCTTGCATGAAGCTCTCTTATGTGTTGGTTTTTAGTAGCCCAGCATTCCTCTCCATATAGAATCACCAGACGATCGTCGTTCCGTAAAATTTTCCTTTTAACTTTGTTGGGACTTTTCCGTCACATAAGACGCCCGTTTCCATTCTTTATTTTGCCCACCTTGTTTGGGTTCTATGTAGAATGTCCTCGCCGATTCCACCATCGCTTTGAATCATCGATCCCAAGTAGCAAAATGAGTCCTTCCTTGGTGTTAGAGAAGTGTTCGGTCGAACTCGCAAGAATTGCTATCTCAAGCTTGTTGTCAAGTTTAGTTGCCAAAACTATAAGTCTTGATTTCTAGTCCACTTATAGCTAAGTCTCGGACTAGGATAAAAAGTGTGGTTGAGCTTTAGACTCCACGATGTTCATCATACAAAGACGAATAACTATTCAAGGAACTGGTGGAACTTCATCGACTAAAAGGTATGTGGATACTTGAACTTATCTATCACTCAAAAAGTCTATCTACTTTATCTCCTATCTTGAGACAAAAGTCGTATTACTATATAGACTTCGATTATACACATTTGCTATTTCAAGACGAGTTTATCTCGCTCTCGAAATATGTGTTGGTAAGCTTTCGCTTTGGCCAAGTTCATCTTTACTCGTGACGAAAGTCATGTTGATTGTTTCAATCTCTTGAAAATTGCTTTGATGAAAAATAGAGCGTGACTAACCTCTATATATAACATCCTCTAAGAATATGTCAATGATTGAAATAAAGAGTTTAGAATATGTAACCATCTTTGGATATAAGCATATATAGTGTGTTCGCACATTAGTGTATAAGTCCAAAACCGGGAACCAAATGTGTGCATACTTGTGTGTATACAAAATGGTTGATGGAGACTAGGTAAGTATGTGTTCCCGTACGCATACTGGCGGAAGTTCACGTCCGTGAATTTCTGCTAAGTTTGGAAATCAAAACCAACTCATCCAGTTACCTAAGTACGCGTAACCATACGCATAATGGCGGAAAGTTCACGTCCGTGAATTTCTGCTGAGTTTGAAAACCAAACCATACTCAAATCCGGTTACTTAAGTACGCATACCCGTACGCATACTTAAGTGTGTTACTTTCTAAAATTGGTTTATTCGTAAACTTAAATTTATATAAACTAAGGAATGCATATTTGCAAACCGTGGCTATAAAGTTCATGAATCGATTCGAGTGAATCAAAACCAATTTTGCTTCGATTGTGTCTTGTATACTTCTATGAGATCTAAGCAATTGAACAACTCTTGAACTAGTTCATTTGAGTCATTTGAACTAGTTATGGTGAAGATGAATAAGGTTGATATGAAAGTGCTCATATGGCTAACCTTTTGGTTAACTACTATTGAACCGACGACTTGTACACGTTTAGGTACGGTTACACAAACCTGAATGACGTATACTTCATTTGTGTATAACAAGCTAAGTTCGATCTAACAGTTGGAAGATATTAGCTTGAATCTAATAAGGTTTTCATCTAACGGTGAATATTGAATGCTTTGTTACCAAGGTAACTTAGATTGCAAATCCTGATTTGGAGACTATATAAAGGAGAACTCTAGCAACTGGGAAAAGGTAATCCCCACACCTCCTGTGTGATACTAGTTGTATAAGCTAGAGTCGATTCTCCTTTAACCTTAGGTTTCTACCGAGACCCTGTAGGTTAACGACTTGAAGACTTCATTGGGATTATGAAGCCAGACCCAACTATTTTCTCTGTAGTTACGTGATCTAATCTTGCTGATTCTATCGTATTGAGTACAATTGAAATAATTAACTCGAGATTAATTTCTCCGATAGGAAAGATAAAAGTAATCACAAACATCTTCGTCTCATCGTTTGTGATTCCACAATATCTAGTTTCGCCATCATACGATTTAGATTATTGTGAGGTTATGATAATTCTAGGCTATTCTTCGGGAATATAAGTCCGGGTTATCGATTGATTCCTGTTCACCTTGATTTATCAAAAGATGGAACAAAAACTTGTAGGTATTTTTGTGGGAGACAGATTTATCTATTCTTGTAGACTTTTTTGTGCGAGACAGATTTGTTTATCAAAGTCTTCGACTTTGGGTCGTAGCAACTCTTAGTTGTGGGTGAGATCAGCTAAGGGAATCAAGTGAGTAGTATCTTGCTGGGATCAGAGACGTAAGGAGTGCAACTGTACCTTGTATCAGTGTGAAATTGATTGGGGTTCAACTATAGTCCAGACCGAAGTTAGTTTGTAGTAGGCTGGTGTCTGTAGCGGATTAATACAATGTGTATTCAATCTGGACTAGGTCCCGGGGTTTTTCTGCATTTGCGGTTTCCTCGTTAACAAAACTTCTGGTTTCTGTGTTATTTCTTTTCCGCATTATATTTTGTTATATAATTGAAATATCAAAGGTTGTGCGTTGAATCAATCAATTGGGAAATCCGACCTTTGGTTGTTGGTTAAAATTGATTGATACTTGAACATTAGTCTTTGGTACCATTCAAGTTAATTTCTCTTGTATTCAATTAGACTCGCAGATTTCTATTTGCTTGAGTAAGGATTGAATCGAGAAATTGAGATATAACTCTTTGATATACGTTTTATTAAGATTGAGTCTGACTGTCTAGTTGATTCTATTAAAAGTATATTGGAGTTAGTCCATACAGAATGGTAAGCGAATTATTGGGTGAGGTTGTTGTACCCCCACTTTTTCAATTGGTATCAGAGCTGGCAAACACGTTTAAGACCTTATAAGTCTGTGTTTGTAGCGATCTGACTCTATGGACAGAAGTGTTATCTCAATAAATGCACCACCAGATCCAGGGATTCCAGATTTCTCTTTCATGACTGATTTAATAAAATCCGTAAAAGAAATTCTATCTAAACCTCCACCAGGTTTAAAATCCCTTGAATTTTTTTCAGGAATTAAAAAGAAACTTGAAAGCTTATCTTTTGATATTGATTTATTTCTCCAGAAGAAACAAGAGTCTCTTGACAGGCTAAATCAATTTATGATAAATAATATTTATGTTGAGGTTGACATTGATTTGTTAATCAGTGAGAACAATGCTCATTCTCTGTGTAGTTCAATTGGAAAAAATGAATTACAAGAGAAGTCTATGTCATCTGAGTATATCACCTCGAAGCATGAATTGATTCTTTGCTCAATTCCTGATACTTCTTATCTAGATGATAGTATTGTATTCCCTCATGAAGAAGCTAGGACGTCTCTTTTTATCAAAAGAGTTTCCCTTCGCAGTACTAAAAACTATCTGCAGAAACTGTTCTTTATAAGTTGGAAAACAGGAAATCATAAACTCAATTTACTCTGGGTTCTCTTGAAGTTCCTTGATAAACTTATGAAAACAATGTTCTGTTTTTCTGTCTTTTTTGGAAGTTGTAAGAGTTGTTGGAAAGAAGCTCTTTCCTGGTGTCATGGCATCCAAGACTAGACTTCTATGTCTTGGTGATCACACGTCTCGGCTCAAAAGGTCTATTTGTTGAGTCCCCACTCCAAATATTTTTTTGTTATCCAAATAAGTCCCTCTTGCACACGTGTGTCTCACACAACTTGAACTCGGCTCCCGTACGTTTTTAATCCTATTCCATAACGCACCCGAACCAGTTCAAGTCCACCGCTCGACACATTAAAAGAGAAATGTTTCTCTTCGTTTTCTACTCCTCCTCTTCATCTCTTCTGTTCGAGTACGAACCAGCAAGTTCGCAAACACCCGTTCTCCTATTTTCTTCACCGTTTTGTTCGTTGAACTCAGGAGAAGCTCGTGTACGTTGGGTCAAGAGTTGTTTTTGATTTTTACAAAGTTTTGGAATTCCACCATTAACAACAGTTCACGAACCAAGTAAGTTTCTTAACTATTTTTTGTGAGAATTATTTTCAACAATGGCTCATAGAAGAACTGGTCATGTCGGGAGTTCAAGTGGTCAAACCAGGGATGAATCTTTCTATGATTCTAGTATCCGTGCTAGGTTTGTCAATCCTCCAGATCAAGTTCTTTATTTGGAGTATAAGAACAAACAACCTATTTTTGAAAGGGACTATGTTGCGTCTGAAATTGATGTAGATGGGTTGACTGATTTTTTCAACAAACACTCCTGGGGTAATATTCTCAAACCTTTAGGGACTTCTCATATTGATATGACTGCACAATTTTATGCAAACATTCATGATCCATACCCTGTAAACTGCATGTTTAAGACCATTGTAGGAAGTAAGACGTTCACTGTGGATCATCATGTTATTGCTTTCCTGATGAATGTGTCTGTTGGGGGTACTCGATTTCTTCCTCCTGAGAATAAAAGATTAACTTCACAAGTGATGTCTAGTCGCCTCTTTGATAGAGATGTTTCTCGGAGAGATGGAAAGATTGATGTTAGCGGTGCTGGATTATTTCTCAAGGTTGCTGCAAAACTTCTTGTGGCCAACATGATGCCAAGTACCATGGACAACAATCTATGGACCAGATCACTTGCTGAATTGATCTGCTATATTGTTGAAGAAAGAAGCATTGATTTCTGTGGACTTATTGTTAATCAGATGATAAGCGTGAAACAGACTTCAAGGAAGACTCCTGGCTTTCCTTGTCTCATTTCAAGGATTTGTGGTCACTTTGGGATTACTCCTTTTGGTTCTGATCTTGGAGGTCCAGAAGTTCTGAGTATGTCAAGCATCGAGAAAATGAGACATCCTGCGACCAGAGCCTCTGTAAGTACCCCAGCTGCAGCCAATCTCATTCGTCTTCAGGAAGAAAATGATGTTTTTAGAGAACAGGTGGACTGTGCTCAAACTGCTTATCCTAAACTGGCTGAGAAGTTTTATGAGATTAAAAGAGATTATTACAGGTTAAGTGATTAATCTCTGTACCTGCTGAAATATTACCTACCTTGTCTTTTTAACTTCTTATGTTGATCTACTTTTAAAACAATTGGTTAATGGTTGTAATAACTTTTATGTTTAGCCTTGAATGATTTTATCTTTCAATTAAAATTGCTACATGTGTTAGATCCATAAGAAGTACAGACAATATTGTCAAAAGTTAAGTCCTTCGTATGTCGATATGCAAGTATTGATAAAAGAATGAATTAACTTTTGACAAAAACAAAAGTTAAGCCTTTTATGTCAGTATGCAAATATTGATGGAAGAAATGATGAGCTTTTGTTTACAAAGATTAAGTTTATTGTATGTCATTGTGCAAATAATGATGGAAGATAAAATGAATCTTTGTCTATTCCGCAGTATTGATCTTCCCTGATCCATATTTTTTATGTATATACTGTGTGGCTCCGTAAGTCCTCTTATGTTGAGCATTTCCAATTAGATTAATCATGGGTTCTCTTGTGGTTAATTTGGTTGAGTATTCCAGTTGAATTAATCATGGGTTCTCTTGTGGTTAATTCAATTGAGTATTTTGGATACAACTTCATATTGTTATATGATTTGTTGTTGTCCAAAGAAATCGTTCTTTTCTTGTGAAAGTAAGGTCACTCTTGTTGTTCTTTCGGGAATGACATTATATGGGGGAGAGTTCTTATTTGAACTTCTGCTTTATTGCTAAATATTTGTGGGGAGTGCGGCTATGGAATATTATAGGGGTTATCTTGTATTTTTATAAACTACTTGATGAATAAATTTAGTTTCGGCTAGGATAAAAAATGTAGTTGAGCTTTAGACTCCATGGTGTTCATCATACAAAGACGAATAACTACTCAAGGAACTGGTGGAACTTCATCGACTAAAAGGTATGTGGATACTTGAACTTATCTATCACTCAAAAAGTCTGTCTACTCTATCTCCTATCTTGAGACAAAAGTCGTATTACCATATAGACTTCGATTATACACATTTGCTATTTCAAGACGAGTTTATCTCGCTCTCGAAATATGTGTTGGTAAGCTTTCGCTTTGGCCAAGTTCATCTTTACTCGTGACGAAAGTCATGTTGATTGTTTCAATCTCTTGAAAATTACTTTGATGAAAAATGGAGCGTGACTAACCTCTATATATAACATCCTCTAAGAATGTTTTAATGATTGAAATAAAGAGTTTAGAATATGTAACCATCTTTGGATATAAGCATATATAGTGTGTTCGCACATTAGTGTATAAGTCCAAAACCGGGAACCAAATGTGTGCATACTTGTGTGTATACAAAATGGTTGATGGAGACTGGGTAAGTATGCGTTCCCGTACGCATACTGGCGGAAGTTCACGTCCGTGAATTTCTGCTGAGTTTGGAAATCAAAACCAACTCATCCAGTTACCTAAGTACGCGTACTGGCGGAAAGTTAAAGTCCGTGAATTTCTGCTGAGTTTGAAAACCAAACCATACTCAAATCCGGTTACTTAAGTACGCATACCCGTACGCATACTTAAGTGTGTTACTTTCTAAAATTGGTTTATTCGTGAACTTAAATTTATATAAACTAAGGAATGCATATTTGCAAACCGTGGCTATAAAGTTCATGAATAGATTCGACTGAATCAAAACCAATTTTGCTTCGATTGTGTCTTGTATACTTCTATGAGATCTAAGCAATTGAAAACTCTTGAACTAGTTCATTTGAGTCATTTGAACTAGTTATGGTGAAGATGAATAAGGTTGATATGAAAGTGCTCATATGGCTAACCTTTTGGTTAACTACTGTTGAACCGACGACTTGTACACGTTTAGGTATGGTTACACAAAACTAAATGACGTATACTTCATTTGTGTATAGAAAGCTAAGTTCGATCTAACGGTTGGAAGATATTAGATTGAATTTAATCAAGTTTTCATCTAACGGTGAATATTGAATGCTTTGTTACTAAGGTAACTTAGATTGCAAACCCTGATTTGGAGACTATATAAAGGAGAACTCTAGCAACTGATAAAGGTAATCCCCACACCTCCTGTGTGATACTAGTTGTATAAGCTAGAGTCGATTCTCCTTTAACCTTAGGTTTCTACCGAGACCCTGTAGGTTAACGACTTGAAGACTTCATTGGGATTGTGAAGCCAGACACAACTATTTTCTCTGTAGTTGCGTGATCTGATCTTGCTGATTCTATCGTATTGAGTACAATTGAAATAATTGACTCGAGATTAATTTCTCCGATGGGCAAGATAAAAGTAATCACAAACATCTTCGTCTCATCGTTTGTGATTCCACAATATCTAGTTTCGCCATCATCCGATTTAGATTATTGTGAGGTGATTGATAATTCTAGGCTGTTCTTCGGGAATATAAGTCTGGGTTATCAATTGGTTCATGTTCACCTTGATTTATCAAAAGACGGAACAGAAACTTGTAGGTATTTCTGTGGGAGACAGATTTATCTATTCTTGTAGACTTTTCTGTGTGAGACAGATTTGTTTATTAAAGTCTTCGACTTTGGGTCGTAGAAACTCTTAGTTGTGGGTGAGATCAGCTAAGGGAATCAAGTGCGTAGTATCCTGCTGGGATCAAAGACGTAAGGAGCGCAACTGTACCTTAGATCAGTGTGAGATTGATTGGGGTATAACTATAGTCCAGACCGAAGTTAGTTTGTAGTAGGCTAGTGTCTGTAGCGGCTTAATACAATGTGTGTTCAATCTGTACTAGGTCCCGGGGGTTTTCTGCATTTGCGGTTTCCTCGTTAACAAAACTTCTGGTGTCTGTGTTATTTCTTTTCCGCATTATATTTTGTTATATAATTGAAATATCACAGGTTTTGCGTTGAATCAATCAATTGGGAAATCCGACCTCTGGTTGTTGATTGAAATTGATTGATACTTGAACATTGGTCTTTGGTACTGTTCAAGTTAATTTCTCTTGTATTCAATTAGACTCGCATATTTCTATTTGCTCGAGTAAGGATTGAATCGAGAAATTGAGATATAACTCTTTGATATACTTTTTATTAAGATTGAGTTTGACTGTCTAGTTGATTCTCTTAAAAGTATATTGGAGTTAGTCCATACAGATTGCTAAGCGAATTATTGGGTGAGGTTGTTGTACCCCCACTTTTTCACTTGGTACTAGGTACCCGTCAAGCAGGACATCTCCATCGTCGGACCTGATATCTTTGAAATCGCACCTCTAATACTCAGTCTTGGTCTTATTGAGTCTAAAGCCCTTCGATTCCAGAGTTTGCCGCCACCACTGTAGTTTTTTTTTACCTCGAACTTGGTCTCGCTAATTAGTGCTACATCATCTGAAAAAAAGCATACACCAAGGAATTTCTCCCTGTATGTCCCTCGTAACTTGATCTATTAATAGAGAAAATATATTCAGACTCAAGGCTGATCCCTGGTGTAACCCTATCTTGATCAGAAGATCGCTTGAGACTCAATCTCACGTCTGGACCCGGTTACTGCTCCCTCATACATATCCTTAATTAAGGTTATCTACTTCGCATATACCTTCTTCTTTTCGAGGGCGCACCATATCACCTCGCGCGGGACTTTTCATATGCTTTATCGAGGTCTATAAACACCATGTGCAAGTCTCGCTTTTGTTCCCAGTATCTTTCCATTCGTTGCCTTTCCAAGAAAATCGCCTCCGTGGTCGATCTATCGGGCATAAATCCAAATTGGTTATTCGTTACGCATGTTTCCATTCGCAAACGACGATCAATGACTCTTTCCCATAGCTTCATTATATGGCTCATCAACTTGATGCCTCTGTAATTCATGCAGTTCTGAATATCCCCTTTGTTTTTGAAGATCAACACAATTACACCTTTTCTCCATTCATTCGGCATATGGTTTGACTGGAAGATGCAATTGAATAACTTGGTCAACCAAGTTATCCCTTTATTTCCCAGGCACTTCCACACCTCGAAAGGGATGGTATCAGGTCCCAACGCTTTCCCTCCTTTAGTCCTTCTTAGGGCCTCCTTTATCACTCCCTCGTGAATGTTCCAGACAATGATATCCTCGACCGTCTCCACAACTTCGACCGATCCCCCAAGATTGATTGTAGAAATGTCTCCCCCTCCATTGAAAAGTCCGTCGAAGTACTCCTTCCATCTTTCTTTTGTAACTGAGTCCTCCACCAAGACTCGATCATTCGCGTCCTTAATGCATTTGACCTGGATTAAGTCGCGAGTCTTCCTTTTGCGCATCCCATCAATCCTGTAGACGTCCTTCTCTCCCTCTCTCGTACTTAGCTTCCATCTCCATCCTAGCAATATTTGAGTTAATATATTGCAAATCATTAAAATTCGTAGGTTGCAAATTATCATGTGATACTTGTTTCTCATCCTCATCAGATCCTTACTTCACCACTATATCATTCCCATCACCTTCACATTCGTCTACTTCATTGCCATTTTAAATAGCTTTATACCTACTGTCAGAACTTAAATTTCTAGAGTCAACAAGCTGATCGTCCCTTTATAATTTCTTCTTTTTCTCTCTTTGGAAATATAAACCCACTTTCTCGACCAACCTCAATCTCAAATAAAATAGGATTCTCAAATTGCACAATCACTGATGTTTTCTTTCAGCAATCTATTAATTACACCTTTAGTAATAAGTTATAACTGCATCAGATCTTCCAGTAATAGTAACAACATTTGCGATCTCACTAGATGCATGTGTAGTTCTGACCAATTCAATAGAGGTCTTCTGAGCATTACCCAATTTGACAGCGATACAGACTCAATATAATCATTTCACAACTTGCTTATTTCTAGCCAATTCATCAAAAAATATCTCATATGCATTCCCTCTCCCGGCCGGATTCAAAGTCGCGCATTAGTGTTTCTAATGCGTATCATTGTATGCTAGGGTGGACTGTTTTTGGGCCGGTCGTTAATGTTAACCACGGTCAAGAGGATTGATTATGAAATAAATAAAATTATGGAGGACCAACTTGGCTATATCTCTTAAGTTACTCCAGAAAACTGAAAACCCTAGAGTATATATAAGAATCTCTGAAATATCTCACTTAAAAAATTCAGCTGGGACACTCTTAATAAACCCTAGTTTCTTCCCTTAACCCCATTTCTCTTCGCGAATCAGGAGGGATTTCTTTCATCAACACGCGACATGGTAAGGAGATCCTGTTTCCTTGAAATGATTTTTTTTTTTATTTATGGAAGATTTTTATAATCTCGTGTCCAAAAAAAAAAAAAGATTTTATAATCCGAGGCATGATTTTTTCACATACCAGTTTTTTTTCTTGTGTATAACGTGGATCTAATCCGAAGCTTTTGTTTGGTTATTTTGGGGTTGTATATTCGAAACTCTGATTCTTAAGTATCTGTTTTCAAATTAGTTTTAGAACAAAATAGTGCTCTCAGTGTAGATTTGCGATTGATTTATATCTTGATGGAATTGGTTATTGTTTGTGTTAGCCGCTAGAATGTTAATATGACAATGAATGAGGGAAGTTAATGGTTGCATGAGATTGGAACAGTCTATACTTTGGTCTAAAATTGATTGCGGTTTTTAGAATTTTGCAACATGTCAATGGTTAAATACCATGACAAACAGATAACTTTAACACCTTATGCTCTGTTGAGCCCACAGTATGTGCAGTTTCAATGACTATGGGTGTTTCGAAATGTAATATCATCTTGGATATCTAGGGAACAATGTTTTTCTGTTAGTTTTAGTTAG
The DNA here is from genome assembly GCA_023531105.1 of Papaver atlanticum. Taxonomy (NCBI): domain Eukaryota; kingdom Viridiplantae; phylum Streptophyta; class Magnoliopsida; order Ranunculales; family Papaveraceae; genus Papaver; species Papaver atlanticum. Next base: position 2,327,548 of record JAJJMB010008334.1, read on the forward strand.
CTGTGAATGAATGTTTTGCAGCTAGTTTGACCTTGTTTTCTGTAATTTACTATTTTGGCAGGCTCCCAAAAGAGGGGTGAAGTCACCAGTGGCGGTGAAGAAGAAGACTGTAAGTTTTAGTTTCTTGTCAACGTTTTTACCAAAGAAGCCATTATTAAATGTTTTTACCAAAGAAGCTATTATTAAATGTGTACCTTTCGCTGCTGAAGATGGAATTTTCATCTTGCAGGATAAGGTTGTGAACCCTTGTTTTGAAAAGCGTCCAAAACAGTTTGGTATTGGTGGTGCATTGCCTCCAAAAAAGGATTTGCATAGGTTCGTGAAATGGCCAAAAGTTGTCCGCATTCAGCGCCAAAGGAGGATTCTTAAGCAACGTTTGAAGGTTCCACCTGCTTTGAACCAGTTTACTAAAACCTTAGACAAAAACCTTGGTATGTATGTCGAGTTTCTTATGTGTATTACATTTATTATTATTGTCACTATATGGCTGTTTTTCTTACTGTGAACTGGTGGTTTTTCAGCTACAAACCTATTCAAAATGTTGCTCAAGTACTGTCCAGAGGACAAGGCTGCTAAGAAGGAAAGACTATTGAAAAGAGCACAGGCTGAATCAGAGGGAAAGACTGTTGAGGCAAAGAAGCCGATTGTTGTGAAATATGGACTTAACCACATTACCTACCTCATTGAGCAGGTACACCTTCATTTATCATCCTTGATTTCTTTTTATCTTGAAACTTTAGCTTTATAGGAGCATCCAAATAATTTCCATTGTTTCTGATGATCTGTACTTGTAGTTGGTTTCTTTAGTTAATAATCAGTGTGTGGAACTCGGGTGTGACCCTAAGAGGTGGGATTTAGGCCCTATTATATGTTGTTTAAATTTGAAGCCTTAACTGTCTAGTTTGAAAGAAAAACATTATTTCTTAGTCTCACTAGTAGTAGATTGCTTGATTGCAAGCCTTAAACCCTAAAACATCTGCTCTCTTTAGATGTTTTAGGGTTTTTATTTTACTATTTTAATCTGGTTGTGTTTCTTTGATTGTTTTATGTTTCTACTTGTCTATTTGGATTAAAGGAAGAGGCTGATGATGATTGAAAGTGATAATGCCTACATTGCTTGATCTACATGATATAAGAAGTCCATATAACAACGCTGAAGCCTCTTTTTCTTTAATTTTTTTTTTGTTGATTCTTTTATGTTTGTTCCATTGCTATGTCTATGATCTTGCTCGGTTTGTCTGATTAGTAAAATTGTCTATATGGATAAAAGGAAGAGGCTGATGATGATTGAAAGTGATAATGCCTACATTGCTTGATCTACATGATATAAGAAGTCCATATAAAAATACTGAAGCCTTTTTTTCTTTAATTGTTTTTCGTTGGTTCTTTTATGTTTGTTCCATTGCTATGTCTATGATCATGCTCGGTTTGTCTGAT